>OY282644.1:11478339-12068339 GCA_958299015.1 Tetanocera ferruginea
AAAAAATCAACCAAACTGATTTTATTAAAAGCAATTTTTAAATAGAAAATATCGATTTTATGTTATATAAATGACAAATAATTAAAAAAATTATTGCTTTTTAAATATTTTTGTATATGAAATTGATTAAAATTTAAAAAGTAATCAAATATCGATAAACCGATTTAAGAATAGAATTCAATAATCGATAACTATTTTATAAGAAGATCAATTCATCAAAATCTATGATAAGAATCAATGATTATTTTTGATTAAATAAAACATTTCGATTGTTCAAAATCGATTTCTTTTGAATCTCCGATGAATCGTTTTTTTTTAAATATTGTTTTTATAAAAATTTTGCACAAAAAAATTGTATAACTCACAAAAAATCGACTAAAATCAAAAATTTCATAAAATACCGATAAACCGACTTTAAAAAATGGCTTCATGACAAAAAATATGTCGTGTTTATCGATAAATAGAATGTATGACACCAATTTGCTATCAAAATAAATGCATCGAAAAACGATTGCTTGATGAAAGCAATATTAAAGACAATATATCGATAATTATGTTAAAATTTCATAAAATACCGATAAACCGACTTTAAAAAATGGCTTCATGGCAAAAAATTTGTCGTGTTTATCGATAAATAGAATGTATGAAACCAATTTGCTATCAAAATAAATGCATCGAAAAACGATTGCTTGATGAAAGCAATATTAAAGACAATATATCGATAATTATGTTAAAGGAATGACAAGTTACTCAAAAATTTGTTGCTTTTAAGATATTTTTGTGTATGAAATCTATTAAAATAGAAAATTCAATCAGATATCGATAAAACCATTTTCAAATAAACGCCAATAATCGATAATTATGTTGAACTAAAAATTAATTAATCGAAAATCGATGATGAAAAATAATTGATTTTATAAACAAACTTCGATTGTTCAAATTTGATTTTTTTTTTTAAAGTCGATAAATCAATTTGTAAATAATATTGCTTTGTTATAATAATATTAAAAATATTGCAGACAAATCGATTTCAATAAAAAGTTTCATAAAATATCAGCAACAGATTTGTTTCGTTTATCGATGAACAGAATGTTGAGTGCAATATGTAATAAAAAATAAATGTTTCGAAAAACGAGTGCTTGTTCAAAGCAATATTAAAGAAAAAATATCGATATTTATGTTATAGGAATCACAAATTATTTGAAAATTTATTGCGTTTTAGAAAAATTAAAAAAAACCGGTACGAACCGGTTTCGTTTGAATTGAAAAATTTTATTAAATATCGATAAAATGATTTTATAATAAACTTGAACAATCAATAATTATGTTAAATGAAAAATCAATTCATCGAAAATCGTTGATGAGAAATATTTGATAAAATCAACAAACTTTGATTGTTCAAATTTAATTCATTTTTCATATTCGATAAATCGATTTTTTTAAAAATTATTGATTAAAATTTTTATAATATCAATTTTCATTTAATATAATATCAATAAAATGATTTTAGAAAATAGCTTCATGGTAAAAGATATATTTTCTGTTTATCGATAAGCAGAATGCTGAGTGCAATACGTTATACAAAACCATGTATCGAAAAGCGATTGCTGGTTGAAAGCAATATTTTAAAAAAGAAATAATCGAAAACCGTTAAAATTTATAGAAAATTTCTTGGTTTTAAGAAAATTTTTTCTTACGAAATCAATTAAAATTTAAAAATTTTATCAAATATCGATGAAACTATTTTTTTAATAAACGAAAGATCTGTACGAGATTTTGTACGAAAGATCAATTGTCCAAGAAACTTTGTTATTTTCAATAGATACTTTAGCAGATGTTTTGAATAGTCAAAATATCGATTTTTTAAAATTGATTGCTTTTTATAAAAATTTTACACATTTTCGATTAAAATCACATTTTATAAATTATCGATAAACCGGATATAAAACATAGCATAATGATAAAAGATTTGTCGTTTATCGATGGTTAGAATGTTTGAAAGCAACCATTATTTTACATTATAATACAAGTAAAGTCATCGAAAAACGATTACTTCGTGTTATACACAATCGATTTTGACGTTTCATGGAACAAATAAACAAAAACATCGAACAAAAATCGAAAACAAATAAACAAGTTTGTTTGAATCAAGTAAATTTATCGAAAAACGATTGCTTCTTGTTGCATACAATTAATTTTTCTTATTTATACGATCAATCAATTGAAAATTAAAAAACTTTTACGTTTTAAATTCAAAGAAAAAATTTTGCTATCCAAAATCGATTAAACTCAACAAATAAAGCTATCTATAAAACTTTTTAAAATGCCTAAACCTAAAAAAAGAAACAGTATCCAAGAAAATATATTATAAAAGTTACCGATAAACCTTTTTAAAATGCCTAAACCTAAAAACAGAAACAATATCAATGGAAAAATAAACGATTTCTCTTCATAAGAAAAACATGCCTATCGAAAAACGATTATTTCGTATTGTATAAAGTCGATTAATTGAAAATCAATTAATATTTTCTCTGAAAATCAGCATATAAAGCAATAAAGAAGGCTGTAGATTCACTGTAAAATTAAAAATGTTGAATTTTTGAACATTGCTTTTGAAAACGCTTCAGTTATCGATAACTTTGTTCTTTTCCCTAACAATTTAAAGCAATAGAAGAGGCTGTCTATTCACTTTATAACTAAAAATGCTTCATTTCTGAACAGTACTTGAGGAAACTTCCAATAATCGATAACTTTGTTCTTGCCCCTAGCCATTCATGCTTTTCCCATCCCTAACACCAACATATTCATTGATTAATTCCAACAGCAAAAATTAATTTATTTAAGATTGCAGTCAATTTATCTTCGTTATAGCAATAAAATTACAACAACTTAACTGCTCAAGTGAATTCAATTTCATGGCAACAAATAATCGCTATAAATGTCAAGCGATGTGAAAGAAAAACTACAGCTGCTCATTTAAATATGGTTAAAACATCATAAAAAAAATTAATTAAAACATTAATAAAAAATATGAAAAAATTAAAAATATAAAGTAAAACGATATAAAAACTAAAGATATGCATTTCATATGGAGTGACAAGCAAATGAAGACTTATGCGCAGACAGCAACGCAAACAACCCACACACACACACTTGCACTAAATAATATTTTTGATAGTCAATTAAATGTAATAAAGATTAATTAAGCCGTCGTCGTTGTGGCAACGAGTGACAAAGTGTTAAACCAGACGAGCGCAGAAATTCCGGCATATATAAAAAAAAAATTTGCCATAATTTAAAAAAAAACACATTTTTGAAACAAAATCTAGTGCAAAATTTTTAGTTGAAAAATGTTCAAATAAGTTGAGCTTTAAAAGCAAATTAAGGCAATTAATATTTAAAAGTGAACGTTACAAATAAAAGCAAAAAAAAAATCATGGGGCACTCCCGACTTCAACTTTATCTAGTTTGCATTTTAATGCTTTGCTTTAATTTAACTTCCGCTCGCCATGACAAATCCGAACGCAATCAACGACATAGCAAAAATAATTCATCGCCGCCAACAAGACGTCAACACAACGTCGATAATGACAGTTTGGAGCTGGAGGAGCAGGAGGCACAAGACGATGTTGAATTAATGTCCTCCGATTCGGACTACACAGTGGTGGACTCCATGATAGCAACGGATATACCAGCTGGAAATAACAGACCATATGGTAAGTGAAAGATAAATATATACGATATGGTAGATATGCAGTTGAAAAATTAAAAGCCTCGGAGCGGACTAGTTCTCATATTAAATTTGAACTCAAAAATTAACATTTAAACTGCATTTGTATGCTTTAATTTATATGCATTCTCAGACACCGACACAGACACATTTGATCCTCATATTTGTATAGAGCATGAATTGCCTTTTTATAAAACGCTTACATTTTATTACCATCAATAATCCTAGGGCTGCACCAGAACACAGCACAGCACAACAAACATGCATGTGACAAGAATTAAAATCATCTTCAAAGAGACATCATAAATTGCAACTTATTTTCAAATCCCGCATAAAAATTACACACTTAATTAATGAGTGTTTTTTTATCATCATATGGCATGCTGTTGCAACAGTTGCACCATGTTCCTTTTGCAACAAACATACTTCGTCTGTAACGCACAACAAAACAACAAGTGACAAAAATACACTCATCCCAGACAACATGTCCCCGTCGATAGTGTAGCATTAAACTCGAGTAGCGCATCAGATGCTGCAACTCATATGGAGTGGATTATTTTGCACCCTCATGCAACAAGCGGTGATGCATTCATTTGCTGCATCATGCTACCGTAACGGACATGACGTTGTAGAGGTGTCTAATTATTTTCTGATTAACTTAAGTACCGTACACATAAAACGGGTGCAGCGCGGTGACATTAAAATTTTCAGAAGCTATAAATATTCGGAAAGATTTTGCATATGATGGATAGAAGGTAATTCTCAGAAAAATTACTTTACACCCAGAAAAAAAATCCTGTAAAAATAACGCTTTTTTAACATTTCAACATGTTATTGAAATTCAACACGATCAGTTATGTTAATAATTAACACTTAACATGATAATTCAATTCTTTTAAAAATCACATAAAATGGCTTCTGCTGAACAGGAAATTCATTAAAGGGATATTTTATCGCTTAATTCGCTCAACGGCAACATTATTCTTAGTGTTTTTTTCTTTTTATTGCTGATGCAATGAAAAAAATTAATACTTTCTCATGTTTTTTTTTTAACACTGCATAATGCAATGGTATTCTTTGAAAAGTGTTGTTGTTTTGCGTGGAAAAATGATGAAGTAATATTGACAGGAGCCGTGTTGAAATATTTTGCTTCATTTTTCCCTGGGTGTAGAGCAAGAACTTTTTTTAAGAGTCATTACGAAAATGCGCTGGTTCCAATATCCGAATTATTTCTGAATATTTTTCATGAGAAGTTCAATATAGAAAAAAAATTCAGTTCAATGTAGAAAAGGACATTCTTGGTCCTGGAAAGGTGAATGAAGTTTTTAATAAATTTGTTGGTTCTCATAAAAATCTGGCAAAATTATGTTTGAGATAATTTTATATAACACAGTGCTACATATTCTTCCTTTTCCTTTCTAACATAAACCAGATCACTTGAAGATGATAATTTTGAGGAACAAAATTTTCTGTGTATTTCATTTGTCTCCATCTAGTGGAATTTTTTGTTTTTAATGATTTTTAATGATAAAGTTTTTACATGATTTTCTATGGGAGGTATATGTCTTAACAAAACTCTATCAGTAGGCTATGCAAATAGAGTTATAAATAGATGTGCAATAAGAATGGTCGAAATCGTTGAGATCCCAGGTACCTCCCTTGTAAATCTACTAATCTTTTACTAGATGTTGTATGGGAGGTACATACAAAAATTGTCCAATATCAACAAAATTCCGTGAAATCGGTGAAGTCCTAGCGGTACCTTCCTTTTAAGTCTTATAATATTTTACATGATTATGTATGGGAGTATACATACAAAAGTTAGCCGATCTTAGAAAAGTCTGCCAAAAGGCTATGCAAATAGAATAATACTTGTGTATTTAAAATGGTCAAATTGATAAAACCCTATGGGTACCTCCCCTGTACCTGTATTAATTCTTTACATGATTTTGTATGGCAGGTACTCACAAAAGTTATCCTATCTTTTCAAAAATCGGTCAGAAGGGTAATCGATTTTTACAAAATATTATCGAAATATGTTAGAAGCTAGGTGTACCTCCCTTGGACCTATATTAAGTTATTATATAATTTTGTATGGGAGGTGGACATAAAAGTTGGCCAGTCTCAACAAAACTCAATTAGAAGAGTGAAAAAATTAAGTTATATATGTTATCAAAATCATAAAAATCGGTTTGACCCTAAAGGAACCACCCCTTGGATCTATATTAATCTTAAGGTGGGACATAACATTCGCGGCAGAGAAAACAGACCTTTTTTAAAAATTGATAACTCAGTCAAAAACAAACATTTTTCCAAAATTTTTTTTATTATTATTATAGAGAATTGAACAAATTACAAGAAACAAATTCAAAGAAATGTATTTTTCACTCCAACATGGGTTTATAGAGCTCCAAACTGGCGGCAGAGAAAAAAACGGGGCCTCGTGGTTGCAGCACTGGGAGTCGCAAAAATTGTCCGATCTGGAAAAGAAATAACTTTTTTAAATCTTTACAAAATTGGTTATCGTATGACAGGAGCTTTCTTTTTTAAAAATTTTTTTTAATTTTTGGTGATATTCCAAATTTGAAAGTGTGTTTTTTCGAAAAAAATATTGACTTTCATTAAAAATCAAAAAAAATTTAAAAAAAGAGCTCATGTCATACGATAGCGAATCAAGTTTAAAAAAATACAAAAATAAATTTCGTCAAAAAATAAACCCGCTAGTGGCGCAACCAGTACGAAAAACATGGTTTCGAGATAAACGCGTTCAAAATTTGTGAACAAAGAAAAAAAGGCGAAAAATAAAAATGCGCTCTCACTAATCCGGCTATAACTTTCGAACCCGTAGGAACTTTTCCATGAAATCTTCATAAATCTTAAGAATTTTTACTAAAATACAAAATTATAAAAAAAAAAGTGTCAAAAAAATTAAAAAAAACGGCCAATGTCATGTCCCTCTTTAATTTAATTGATTTTCATCAAATAAAAAGTTGTTCACAAAATTATTCAAGATATTTAACGGAAAGTCAACGAATCTCGGCAAACCCGAGTTTCATCAGTCACGTTCATTAATCAATGAAGTCATTTTTATCAATCACCATTCGAGACAGAAAGTTTTTCTTAATCTTTTATAGATTACGATATGGCTATTTTGATACTATAAGCCTATAAAATCTCTGCTGAAGCTCTGAAGATGATGGAAATCTATGATGAATTTTGTAGAAGTTATGATTGAAGTTATATTAAATCTTGTATGAAGAAATCATGACTGTTTTCAAGGAACAACGTCAGGTAGAACAGTCTGGTCAGAAAAGCCATTTCATTTTCTGCCAAGCAATTTTTAAAAATTTTTAGAGATTATTTCAACTATTTTTAAGTATAATTCGTTCAGAATTTGGCTTTACCGAAATATGGATTTCCGAAAGTATATTTTTAAAATACAAATTGTTGGACTTGAAAGTTTAAAAACGGATTTTAAACTTGAGTTCTTACAAAAATTTTCAACGTATACTCGTCTTCTGACTTTGTTAGTTCAGATACTGTTCAAATACTGTATAATAATATCTGCACTTCAAGATGATTTGTGTGTTGTATCAAAATTAAAATATATATGTTAGTTTTTTAGTTCTAATAGCTCTGTCATGAATATTTTCTTCAATACTTTTTAATTAAAAACCTAAAAAAATTTAAAAAATTACTTATTATTATTTTGAGATTTTTGGTGTTGAAAGGTTTTTTAAATTGAAAATTTTCATACATTTTTTTTTAAATCGATTTTTTTTTTACGGTAAAACACAAAACGTTTTCCAAACATTCTCAAACGTATTCTTTCTGGAAAATAATAAATAAATATTTTCAGAGAAAATATGCCATGTACCATATGTTTTTTTCATATATGTATCCATCATTTGTAGGAAAATGTTTTTTTTTATAATGTTTTGGGTAATTTACTGGGAATATATATTTGGGAAGAATATTTATATATATAGAAAGAGAATATATTATAGAAAGAGACAAAACAAAAAATACTGCGATAATCTTAGAATGCTGGTTACATGAACTTGAAATATACTATCGAAAATATTTAAGTGATGAAAATTTGAGAATTAGTAACAAAATTTTTTGCTAATATTAAAGAAATATTTATGATATTTTATGAAATTAAATCAAATATTTTATACACTTTCTATTGATAAAGCTTTAAACTGCAATTCAAAGTCTTAAAATGGTAGGAATTTTTAATTCTTAAAGACTTTAATATTGGTTTTATACTATGTTCAATTTGGTATGGTATAAAAAGCAACATTTAGAACTAATGTAATGATTGAATACTCGTATTTAAATCTATATATCGAATAAAATATGTACTTTATGTAAAAACCAAGAAGTTTATATAATTCCGGTATGACTTGTGACCCAATGATCTTACAGAATCTTATGATCTGTGAACTTCACAAAATAAAATTTTATTTTAACAGCTACAGTTTGATAACTTCCAGTAATAAATATAATTTTATTTTCTTTTGAAATTTTTATTTTTCAAAATGGCCCGCCATTAAGTCTTGCAAGTCTACAGACGCAGTCAACAATAACTCCGCATTCATCAATTAAATGTCACACTCTCTTATCGCTACATAAAGAATTTATTTATCTTCATATTCTTATCAAAAAGCTAAAGAAATTCCCAAGAACTAAAGATTTATGCACAATGGATTGATTTAAGACTCATTCCGTCAGAACGTAGAATATAAAAGCATCCGTAGCAGCAGATAAGAAACGCTTACTCAGGCCGAGAAAACTGATAAACTTTGTTGAACTGCAATTTGTAGAAAGTTCTTGATGAGCAAGTGTTCAGTTGATTCAATTCGAAATCACTGTTTAAATGTTACTTTAAAATAAATGAAAATTACAATAAAAACTTTATTTTATGATATGTTTTTATATAAATTTAAAGAAATGTGTATTTTTCAAAACACATTTGTTATAATTTTAAAATATAATGTATTTTAAGTACAATTTGCCAATTATTATGAGTTAAAACGGTCAGTTTTTATTTCTGAACAACCGCCCCTTTATTACTACGCCACAGTGCATAAATCAGCGTTTCCCAATACTTAGGCGACGATTTTCAACGCCTCAACACGTTTCATCTTTTTATGGGCGGAGCAAAATAAACATTTAAATGTCAATGTAAACAAAACATGTGAATCTTTTGCTTATTACCAACACTAACATAAATACAAAACAAAAAAATAAATACTTGAGTTGTGTTGATTACAAGCACTTGTGTGCACAAAATATGTTTATAAACAATGTTTTTTCTTTTTCAATGACTTGTGAAGATGTTGAGAGGACAAATTGACTCGAACGGAAATTTAAATGTTTACTAAGCATTAAGCCGGATCGATTTTGTATGGAGAAAAATAAAGTCATCCGGACACCGACTCAAAAGTTAGAGGGACTCTTAAAAACTATTTCTGCATCATTTTTTTTTGGATCGGAGAAATCCCCATGGAGCGGTTTTGGTTCTCCTGAACCCTTTTTTTGGCCAAAAAATCAAGTTTTTTGCCTATAACTTTTTTTTTCAGAATGCATACCCAAGATAAGCAAAAAAGCAAAGATTGTGATAGTACACAAATATTGGTTAAAAAAAATTTTGAAATTTGTTGTCCTTACAAACTCTTTTGAGACCCCAAAAAATCGATATTTCATCATTTTCGAAAAGGTGTTTTTTTTAAACACCTATAAAATATACATTTTTCGTGGTATTCATATGCTCTTAAGCTTATTGGTTAAGTATTGAGCTATTCTTTCCATTGGTATAACGTATGGAGTGGTTTTATCAAAAGTGAGTACCATGAAAAATACGTATATTGTAGGCGTTAAAAAAAAATATTTTTAAAGAGTCCCTCTAACTTTTGAGTTGGTGTCCGGCGATATCTAAATTTCGATCCGGCTTACTAAGCATGCAATTTAAAAAGAAGACGAAGTAGAAAACTTATTTCAATTTAAAAAAATGGTCATTTTAGTTCATGAAAAGATTTTGTCCGAGCTTTTTATGATCAATCGTGTTGTGTGTGTTATAAAATTTTTGTACACAATTGATCGAGAACTGAACCTATATGTCTTATGCCCACTCGGAAGGGCTAATGTTCATGTTCCCAAAAAGCTATACATGCCATTGTTTATTCTCTGAAATTTGAAGAAAAATATGTTTCTATTGAAAACAACTTTCTGTCAGATGATGATTCGAACCCGGGTGTGACAATATTCATTGGTTTGCACGTCACACACTTAGCACGCAAGACCAAGGCCAGTAAACGCAAAGTTTTATAAAAAAACAAAATATTTAAAAAATTTTTTATTAATTTTTATATATTTTTTAATGAAAATTTATTTGAAAAATATAAACTAGAGAAGAAAAAAAAACTGTCACGGTTATATGTGATTAAAAGATAAAGTAATAAAAAACAGATATGAATTCAAAAACACATATGAATCACACGATGAGTAAATAAAAACCAAAAAACAAATTTTATAGATACATATTGGTTGATTTATGTGCGTATTAAATAGTTTAAGAAAATGAAAACAGCAGATAAAAACATCTTAAAAATGCATAGACAAGAATATGAATATTTATTTAAATGACAAAGAAATTCTAGAAAAAATATACTTAAGCAAAAATAAAAATAACCAAAAAAAAACACAAAAATAGATATATAAAAAAACTAACTTAAAAAAAACATAAAATAAAACTTGAAAAAGTTTTTTCGTGGGTGAAGAGAAAGATGAAACCAAAAACATTTATTGAGCTTTGAGTTTAAGTAATAGTTTAAGAAAAATGTTTATTTAAACTTAAGTGTTGAGATATAGAGGAAAATTTAGAAAAAAAAACTGAGATGATATATAAGAGAGCGGATCCATAAGTCTGTGACTCTTTGAATAAAACACAGGTTTTTTGAAAAACATCATTTTATTTTTTCATATAGTCTCTTTTAAATCTTATTCACTTCCAACGTTTCTCCAATTTTTTATATGCCTTCCAAAAAATAAGTTAGGTAAGGCATGGTTATTCCAGCCTCCAATCCTTTTGGGGTCTCACATAGACTATGCGATCCTTAGTGCTGCCGGTTGCAGAAAACTTTTAAGAAGCCAATGGCAATTCTTAACGATTTGCGTAGAATAGCGCATTGACAGCTTTCCTCACCTTTTCGTTCACCTTCAGTCTTCACGTCAGTTTCCTGTCGAGTACAACTCCCAGATATTTTGTGTGGGTTTTCGTCACGAGTTGAGTACCTTTTATTCTTGATGGTATCCACAGTGGTATCTTCAATTTATTCGTTAACGAGACCAAACCCGTATTTTTCTGCGTTGATACTAAGACCGACTGAGTTCGTCTCAGTACCTCAGTATCTCAGAACGTCTTTTGGTGTGTGCTTCATTAGAGAGTTCCATGTCGGATTGCATTTACCAACTATAATAATTGGAAATATTCGAGCCAATTTTCTAAAATTAGCAAACTTAAATTAGTTACATATAAAAAGTGCACTGGCGTACCTAGGGAGGACGGGTGGTGCGGTGGCCCCGGGCACAAAACGACCTCCGCTGTTCCTCAAAATGAAGAAATGATGCACAACAATTTTTTTATACAAAATTTTTTTATTACAATCTCAATTTTTACATCTATGAAAAAGATGATGTTGATATTTAATATGAATTTTTGATGAAAAATAAAACTTCGATCTTATTTTCATATTTTCGAAGTATTGCAAAATCTAACTTTTTTTTATAACTCGTAATCTTTCATTGCAGCAGTTTCACTTTCGATTAAAGGAACTGCAAGTTTTGATAATCTACTTTGGCTCATGATTGATCTTAAGCAAAATTTGATCAATTTAAGTTTGCTGAATGATCTTCACGGGAAGCAACTGAAACAGGTATGGTCTGGTAAGCTTCTCGTACCATTGACGAAATATATAACAGAAATTGTTCAGGCGAAAATTCAATTTCCTCTTCGTTTTTCTTCGCTCTTTTGAATAAAAGTAGGACGTCTTGAATATCATTGAACAAGTCTTCGTTGTCCAAGTCATTTGGATAAAATTCGGCAAGTTTCTTACATTTTCCTTCTATTTTGAGAAGCTTATCTTTGTAAAAATCTCTGGAAAGTTGTATTATTTTTCAAAGTTACAAAGGAAACCAAAACGTTCATATAGTTTCTTCAAATTTGTGAAACGTGTGAATATTTCCATTGAAATTTTATCTAAAATTTCAATCAGAGATCGTCGAATTTCTTCTTCCGAATTCAATCCAGAGTCTTCTGCTGACATATTTCGCTTTTTTCGAATTCTTTTGACGGTGTTCACACCCAAAACTCGTTACATTTTTCTTAAGCTTTACAAATGGCACAGTCGGACAAGTTGACTCTCCAATCATATACGATCAATACTATCTATAATCCATACTTCCAAAAAAATATATTGTATATGGAAGTACGTACACTGGGAAAAAAACACATACCTTGCTCCGGAAAAAAATTTCTCTATTTTCGATATAGAAATTTTCTCTTTTTCAAATAAAATTATCTTAAATTAGAATAAATTTTCACATTTTCGAAGAAATATTTCTTTACTTCTAGGAAATGGAAATATTTCAATGTCTCTAATAATGATTAGTATTTTTCTCGCACAAAAATTTCTCATTTATAGAGAAAAATTTATTGAAAATGAAAAACTTTTCTTATATTTTGATAAAAAATTCACTAAGAGAAGTATTTTCTTCAATAAAAACAAATCTTTTCTCAAAAATAAAAAGCTTTTTCTCCAAAAACGATATATTTTTCTTCTTCATGGAAGCTTTTTACCATTTTTAGAGAATTTTTAGTATCGAAATTAGAGAATAGCATTCTCTGGAGCAAAGTCTATACCATTTTTCTCTAAATATGATGCCTTTTTTATCATATTCCGATAAGCTTTTTTCTGAGTGTAGGATTTTTTTAAATTTAATAGTTTATTTGTTATTAACAATAATCTGATGATTTTTAAGTCAAATTTTTCACTTTCCACTTTAGAAGTGCGCCATTTGGCCGAAAATCAATATATCAAAAATATCCTACGTGCTTCTTTAGCCGATATTATATACTGATAAAAAAATCATTGGATTTGTGTAACTTAGAAATTACAGGAGTCATTTGTTCGCCCGTGGACCCCTTAAAAACGAAGACGTCATCCCAAACACTGCCGCCATTTTGAAATTTAACATTTTAAAAAATTAATTAAATAATAAAACCGATTTTTAAAATAACAAGTACCCATTTTTAGAATCTTGATTAATTGCGTAGTATTTCTGAAAAAAAAAACTCAAAGTATGCATATTTTTCAGGCCTCTACATGGGCCTAACGCACTGCAAATTTTGAATAGTGTAGAAAGAAATGCAGTTTTTTCTTATGGATGAGATTCGAAAAAATTATTTTTGATGAGAACCTACTGCTCACTAGGGACCTATGACACAAAGAAATCTTTCACTGCAAGTAATATTCAGGCCTTGTCAACACAAGTTTCGCGGAAAAAACAGTTGGTAGTCTTACAAAAAAGGACGATTTCATACGAATACTCTTTAGAAATAAATTGGGTAGGAGTTACAGTATGTATGGCGTTTGATACCACCAAAATTACATTATTTTTATCAACATTTACAGTAATTTCAGGTATTGTAATATGGTCGGGTAATGTGATATACCTACATATTTTGTTAAATACACAATTTTCGACAAGAATAAACATGTAAACATGACGGCAACGGAAAAGTGTTCGCTCTAATTGTTGTGAAATTGTTTTATCGGTGTAGTCAATATTTTTTTTGACTACGCTTTGCAAGTGAATTACAATAAATAGAACAGAATTGTAAGCTGAAATAGATAAATTTACTTGTTTTGAATTAAGTTAGCCACAAAGTTTTGATTTTCTTCAGCGTATTTTTACAAAAATAATCTTATTATTTTGAAACCCGAATTCGGCTTTTGTGATATAGTCAAAGTTGGATAATGTGATATACCATCTATTCATATCATACTATTAGTTTTATAAAAACAAAAAAAAAAAAATAAACAAATTGGTCATTTCAGCACTTGAAAGGAAATTTTGTTGTTCATCGCAACTGCGCTGCATGAACTGAATCTTATTTTTCAAAATCAACCAATCAAAACAAAATTTGTGTCAGGAAATAATTTGTCAGCCGGAGTTTCACTTCACATTTTTTTTCTGAAGAAAATAATTTATTTTTAAATTTTTGGCTGTAATATCCTGCGACCCAAAACAGATTTCGTACAACACAATCAAATTTATCGGTGGTTTTTAAAGTACTGGCTCAAAAAACCGTAAAAAAAACACACACAGTACAAAAAGAGCAATAAATTACTCTCAAAAAAATTTATAGCTTTAGAAATAATTTCTCACTGCGCATCGAAAAATAAAACTAAAAAATGTTCTACTCTTTTGAAACGAGCTAAACAATTGTATTTTCATTGTCCAAATTAGATATATCTGATCCAATTCGGGCAAGAAAATATAATTTATTTTCTCCAGATTTATACACTTTAATACTAACAGGAACAAAAACCAACTGAGAATTACGTAGTTCAGTTGATAATTATTTTTGATGAGCAAAAACAACAACAACAAAATTAATTTCTTTACAAACAAGCAAAAGATGACACTTATTAGGCACAAATTGACATGTTTATCAAAAACCAATTTCAAGACCAATTTCTAGCATAAATTGAGAACGTGAAAAGCTTATATTGATATTGTTTTGAGCTCTATTGAGCTGATTTCAGTTACGAACGCTTTAAGCTAGATTTAAGCCCATTTTTTTCTCTCCATGTTCAAGTAACCTCCGCTATGATACAAAAGTTAGTTAGTATTTGACATTAATGTAAGGTCTAAAACGTTACAGTAAGTAGGACCCACCTATGTAGGTCCTTCAGGTAAAAGGTAAAAAAATTGAAAAAAAATTTGTTTATATTTTTAATCACATATATATTAGCTACACGAATTTTTTTAAAAAACCATTAAAAAATTTGGAGGGCGTGATATAATAAAAAGTACTCGACCGGTAGTACTGATATTTTAATATGTTGTTTAACACTAGTTAATGCAGGGAATGAACTCCGGAGAGAAAGATCGGTAATATAGTTTTTGAGTTTTTGGCCCCGAAAACTGGCCATTTTTGAAAAAAACGCCGGAATTTTTTTTCGACCAAATTACTTTCGAGCAAATTTTTCGAATCTCTCGAATCTTGTAGTTCATTCCACGGTGGTTTTTATGCTGATTAAAACTCCGTTTTCTTTTATATTTCAGATGTTCCAGTGTGCCACAATCGCACTTGTGTCGACAAGGAATAACCGCTAAAGTCGAGTTAGGACAAAACAAAGTTATTACATTCATTGCGTTTTTTCGCAACAAAAGACACTGGTCCTTTTTAATCATAAAAATGCTCTTCTGAAATTTTGAAAATGAGTTAAGCTGTTATTCCTTATCAACACAGATATATTGACCTAAAAATATAAAAGTAATTTTTCAAAATTATACCAATTTTCGAGCTACCAATTTTTTTTTTCGACGATTCGATATAAAAAATTTTATAAATTTGAAATAATGTACGTACATTAAGCCGAATCGATTTTGTATGGAAAAAAAAAGTCAGACGGACTCCGACTCAAAAGTTAGAGGGACTCTCAAAAACTATTTCTGTATGATTTCTGCATTTTTTTTTTTTTTTTTGGAACGGAGTAACCTCCATGGAGCGGGTTAAGTTCTCCTAAACCTCTTTTTTGGCCAAAAAATCAAGTTTTATGTCTATAACTTTTTTTTTCTTCAGAATGCATACTAGAGTGTATCGAAAATCTGACCCCCAATTCCGGTACTAAAATTAAATAGTACATAAAAAATCCTGTCGAGTGGTATACTTTGTTTTTATTTGAACTATTTTTGGCGTCCCCCGAAATGCATTATTGTGCATTTTTTATCAATTTTTGTACTGGAGACCCATTATTGGTTGATTTAAAAAGAAAATCAAGCTTATCAATTAATTCCTTTCATATAAATTCACAGAACTGCAAATTTTCATCCCTGTTGATAAATGCTCAGAAGAGATTAAACAGTTTTTTTCAACGTGAATCTACTTGTTATTTAATATTTGATATGTTTTTATTTTTTGTATATTATATCGATAAATATCGATATTTTGTCATTTTCAATGTTATGTGCAAAAAACTTTATTTTTTGACCAAAAAAGGGGTTCAGAAGAACCAAAACCGCTCCATGGGGATTTTTCCGATCCAAGAAAAATTATGCAGATTTAGTTTTAAGAGTCCCTCTTACTTTTGAGCCCGTTTCCGGCGAAATCTAAATTTCGATCCGGCTTAACCTACATAAAATATCAATATAATTATTTTTTCAAAAAATCTATAAAATTTTAGTCATAAATAAAGCTAGAAATAAATTTTTTACCTTTTATAGGAAATGAATACAACATATTTTTCGCCAAACTATTCATTATTCATTTCTTCCCTGCAGTATTGCCCTATATTATACAGCATTCAGTATCACATGCTATCTGTTTTTAGTTTTTTTTTTGTATTTTTTTTTTTGTTTTTTTTTTTATTTATTATTTTTTGGTTTTGAAGAAACACTTGCCCAAATGTTTGAATTTCTGAGTTGCTCCAACAATTAGTTAAATTTGGTTGACATTCACATAAAAAAAGCAAACAAAGTATTTTTAGAAAATGTCTTTGACACACGCTTGAATTATTTGTTTTTTGTTTCTTTTTTTTTTTTTTTGTTTTTTGGTTTTATGTTCTTCTACCCTGCCTTCAACTTTGTTCCCATTTCAACGTTAGAGTGTCGTCATGTTTTTTAGGAATCTGTTTTTCTTGGTTTCGTTTTTTAATTTTGAAATAGCTTATTAAGACATTTATTAGTTTTTTTAGTGACTGTTAAATTCTTAAGAGCTCAGCACATAAATATTCGAATAAAGTGAATTAATAATTAGTTCATTCTCCCACATCTCAACATATTAGGGTAAAAATTATGGTGGCGCCAGCATCTATAAGAATTTTGCATGCAATGAAGTTTCTATTAATTCTCATCACCCTATCGTGTTTTCAGCTAATTTCTGCAGCTTACATGTTTATCTTTATATTTCTCTCTCACTTTCAATTAAATTGAAACTTCTTGTGCTGTCCAATCTAATTAAGTATTTCTTTGATTAACTAGAAATATGCATTAAACCAAATGGGCTGCCATTTGTCTCATATACAGCAGCTTTCTATGCGAACATCATCATGCCCATCATTATCAAAATCATTATCATGATCATTTTCATCATCGTCATCATCTCATCATCATCATTATTATTATAATCATCATCATTATCAACGTCATCAACATCACTTTCATTACTATCATCATCATCATCATCATCATCATCAACATTAACATCTTCCTCATCTTCATCAAAAACATTCATTCAATTTATATCTTCATCAGCCTCATTTTTTAAGTTTCTTTGAATTTTTTGCTCTCAATTTCCATTTCATTTTTATCATTCTACAGTCGATTCTTTCTCTTCGTTTTTATTTCTTTGATGTTGCAGTTATCTTGTTGCAAAATTTAAAATTATTACAAATGCCTTGAATTTTCATAAAAGCTGTATGTTATGTAAGTGGCTCTATATTTCTTTCCGTAATTTTTTCGCCTAGATTTTTCATCTGTTTGAGGTCTTCTTTTTTTGATCTACACATTTGCATAGACCACCATAATTTTTGGTTTTTTAATTTAGTTGCAAATTCTTTTCTTTAAAGATGTCTTGTAGGTGTCAACAACTTTTGATGAAACACTTTGATGATGAACTATTTTTGGCTTTGATTTATAGTAAAACACTCTTTATAGATTTTTGCAAAAAAAGGTAGAAAAAGTATGCTGTAGAAGTGTGCCAGACATTCTAGAACAAAGAATCTTAAGACTTTAGCAGCTATTCTAAGAAATTATTTATGACTTAACATTTAAAAATACTCACAAAATATTATCTGTATCTTTAATGATCTCGTCTGAATATTTAAAAAAAAAAAAATTCCCTCAGAAGAAAAAAAATTTTTTTTTTCTTTATAATCTCCAGGTGACTTTAACAGCAACATTACTACAGAAAGACATTTAACTAATTATATTTTTTGGGATTTATGAGTTTTATCGGTTCAAACTTTTACTTCTACTTATTTCAGTACTACAACTAATGTTCTTCTGGACCTCTACTTTGTGAATGACCTAACTAAAGTACTTTTCTACGACCAACTTTCAGTACCAAATGTTTATTTCGAAAGATATTCGAGGTATTGGAGTGGGTTAAAACCTATCGGCTGTATGTGAGAAATGTTTAAACAAATATAAATGAACAACTGCACTTCATCAAATATACAATTTCTTTTCGTTGCACCGACCTAAGTAAGCTACTCTCTAGCCGTCTGCCAATAAATCAAACGCCGTAGGTTTCGATGAAATTCATCCACTTTTTCTCAAAATTTTATTACTTGTAGTATACCGCACAGACCGTACAACTTCAAAACAATTCTAACTACGTCTATCTTTCGAAAATGCTGGAAGCAAGCAAAAATAATTCCAATACCTTCAAATAGCGAATATCGGCCCGTTGTCACCTTATCGTATATGGCTAAAGGACTTCGAAGTAATTCCACAACGTCAATTCAACCAATTTATATGTGATAATAAGCTGCTAACAGACAGGCACACTGTATTAAGGGCAAGGCGTAGTTACGTTTTTGTATTGAAAGATGTAGTCGAAGTGATTAGAAAAGGATTGGATTACAACAAAGTGTGTTTCTTAATCCTTTTTGATCATTCAAAGGCTTTCGATACGGTCGACCATGGTTTTCTCCAAAAGCCTCCATGGATAACCTCTTGCGGGCATAACTTCTTAATAGATCTCAAGCTGTTTTTGCCCATTACATGACGTCAGACTTAGAAATGGAGTATCTAAGTGTTCTGTGACTCACACGTATTCTTATGCTCTTTCGCTCATTAAACAAATAACCAATGGCGAAACGACATCGTTTCGTTGATACTCTCTTATTTTGTCCGTACACAAGGAGAATTTTTCGAGCAAATATGGCAAGTAATGCAACAAGCAAAAAATATTTTATGCTATAAAAGCGTTTTGATGGCATGCAATGTTGCAATGTTTAAAAAAACTTAACCAAAAATCATAACAAAGCGAAAATGTGAATTTTTCTACTTAAATTTTTATATTTTGTGACTTTATTACACAAGTAAAAGTATGCAAAATATGAATACGTACAAAATACATTATTTTTTATACAACAATCACATTATTTAATATTTTTATTTATATAATGTGCAATACTTATTATGAAATCCTGTTTTTATTGTTCTGCTATTTTCTTCCAGCAATCAGTTTGAACTATAAAATTACTTTCAGTGCAACTTTTCTTCTCTCACTAGTCACACAGTCTCACTTTTAATTTTGCCGACCACTGTTCTATGTCATGTTATATTCTATTCGTGTTCGGCTTGCTTGTATTTTGTTTTCATTTTGTTCTCTCGCTCACAACTCTCTGACCAATGGCATGAGGCTAGCGCGTTCGACTTTTGCATGAGGGTTGCGTTGGTCTACGGTTCAAATCACGGTGATGGCAAATTCATAATTTTTGAGGCATGAAATTTCTCTTTAAATTCATAGAAGGACCTAATTCATAAAAAAAAACCAAATTAATAAGAAGGCACAAGATTCGAAATAAAATTCATTAATAATATATATCTAATAAAAAATAAAATAAATAAAGACACAAATTACATTAACAATTACAATTACAAATACAACAAAATACAACATTTCATTTTTTCTTAAAATTTGCCTACAGTGGCACATTGGGGCAAACAATTTCTTTTTATTTGCATAAGAGATATCTCAAAAACGATCAAATAACTTTCGAAAGGGGAAAAAAAGTAAAAACGCTTTCTTTTTTCTATTTTAACCGAGTAAAATTGTTGAAATAATGTTAATTTTAATTGCAATTTTTTTTTTTTTAAATTGCTATGAATATTTTAAAAGTTTAACTTATTTTCTTAGTACTAAAATTTCGATCCACTAAATAAAAATATAAAGCAACATCATAAATTACTAATACAAATAATACAACTAATGTTTGAACTTGGCTAAAAATATTTTTTGTATTTTGATAAATTTTTGTTTAACTATTAAAGCGTCAAAAACCATACAAAAGATCAGTTTTAAAAGCATTGATTACGCAGTTTTTTTTATTTATGTATCTTAAATAGGTATTTGAAGTAAAAAAATGTTTTTCAAACATCTTAAAAATAAGGTTTTAGGCGTCTTTTTCATGTTTGGAACCAATGTGCGGCTGGCGAAGGAATATTTTTAATATTACATTTTCTTGTTGAAATACACTATTGCATTATAAAGCATTATTGCATTATAAGTATGGTTCCATGAATAGTTTAAAATGGTCCATAAACAGCAGTACGTCGCAATTTAGTAGGTATGCTAATGAAAACCCCTTGACTGGCATTTATATTAATTTTTCGAATAATGTACATCCTTTTTGTCAGTTCTTGACTGTTTCTGGACACCCTGATTATCTAATATATTAATACGTGAACATTAAAGTTTGTCGTACGCTTTTTTGGTATTAATTAAAACTCAAAATAAATGAAACCTATATAATTCGCAAGGTTATGTTGCCCAGATGTGCAAAATGTCTGATAGAGGAGGTTCCCAACCTTCTAAGAGAGAAATTAAATTTTTGATAAAAAACCCGCTCTTTGATAAATATGAATTTTGGTTGGGGTTGAGTTTTTGAGTTTGTTGAATTTGAATTTTTTTTAAAAGTAACATTTTCTTAAAAAAATGTAGTTTTATTCATTCTTCATTTGTGAAATTTGTAAAAAAATGTGTTTTGAATTCAAAAATTTGACTTTCCATGTAAATATCTTGGTCGGATTTTAACGGTTTTTCAATTTTTCTAATTTTTTCTAAAAGTTTGTTAAATTTTCTCTCAAATGTGATAAAAATTACAGCAAAGTTCTAAGCAAAAGTATTTTTAATGAATTTTCTTTATATTGTCGTTAGTTATTTAGCGTGTGTTTCAACCAAATGCCAAGGAGAGAAAAAAACTGTCTCAAATTGAATGTTCTAAATAGCAAATATCTCCGCCATCTATAAATAGATTTTATTTCTTTCTTTTTTGTATTAAAGTCTTATTAGTTAACTTAAAAAACTTTTGAAAATAATACCGTTTTTCGTTTGTTTATATTTAAATTATTCCTTTTAAAAAAAGACCATAAAATTTGATTTATTCTTTAAATATGGTGTAAAAATGATTTTTGTTGTAAAAAAACAAAAACTCAAAATTGCATTTTTGATTTTCTTTCAAAGTTTATACCGAATTTTAGGTGAATTTATTTTGTCTTGACACTAAATTAATAAACTCTGCGTGCCATCAAAAAATCAATGCTACCCCCTATGATTTCTTTGACAAAATTAAATTTTTTTAAAATGTTGTTTTTCTGTTTTTGAACAAAATAATGATATAAAAAAATAATTTTTTTGAAGAAAATAGCTTTATATCTCTATTCAATTAAGAGTTATAGCCTCGAACCTATTTTTATAATCTCACATATAATTATAAATAGGCAATCAATAAATTGGTCGAATTTCGACCCCAGGCGATACAAGTTTTTATAAATCAGTGAATTTTTGGGACAAATTAATAGAATTTCATTGTTTTGATATAAATTTAGCATTTTTTTTGTAGTTTTGTGATTTTTTTTCTTTTTTGTGATGCGAAGATGTTCCTCCTAGACAAACTCGTAGTTATCATCAGAATAATTTGTTATAGAGTAAAAAATAAGTTTTTTTCAAACATTCGTTTTGCTACTTTTCTTAGATTACTGCAAGTCAACTTAGTTTAAACCCAGATTTTGAAATCAAATTCAAGTCAACTATCAAATTTCTAAAAATTGCTAAAAATTGCTGCTATTATTAATATTGTTAAGTAAAATTTATTGTTGATATTTTGTAAATATTTATTACGGTTGTATAGCTTTGCTCAATAAATATAATTTGCAACTTATCAACAATGCTCTATACATCCTTACGTCTCTATATTTGTAATTCATTTGGCATAAAATCGCATTAATATTCTCAGCACTTTTCTATAACTAGCCTTCAACGACTGTCAAACCAAAATGCCGACATTATGTCAATAGTTTTTTAATGAAATATAAAGGCTTCTAATGAAATATGAATGCATAGTTGTGCGTGCGGTCTTAACTATATTAACTATGCTGACAATAACTTCTATAGATTTTCAAATACAAAAAAAATTAAACAAAAAAAAAACTATGAAAAAATTATGCAAAAAGATTTTATAAGCAAGATTGTTGCAAATTTTATTGTAAATTTTATTAACACTTAACTGGCTGAAATGTTGTGCACAGCATAGTAATGTGGTCTTAAGAGAACAACAAAACAAGTGACTCGATACGGAGCGGTATAAAGAAAATTGTAATGAAGTGAAAGAAGTTTGTTTTAATGACAATTTGAAGGCAAATTAAAGTTGACAGTTTCAGAATCAATATTAAAGCATTGAAGTAAAGTGTTTAGTATTAAAACCAAAAGCATTACAAGTGCATGAAAAGTCAATAAGTATTAAAAAAAATACACTTTTTGTTTGCCTTGCCTGACATATGTATGTATGTAAAAACAGCGGAATAATACAGACAACAATATGACTGTTGGGGCTCATATACATTGGCCCTACACTCGCTGTCACATGGAGTGTGTTCAGTTATGTTCTAGCAAAAATAATAATAATTTGCCATGCTATGCAGCACTCATGCGCTTAATTGTTTGCATAATAATAAGTTTGATTATAATTCTTAAGATTAATTTATATGCAAAAATTATAGCATCCGCCTGCTGCTCTTTCGACTCCTACAACTTTTATAAAACTGGTTGAATACGCAGTTTTAGGCGTGCAATTGCAATGTGCAACGTGCACGTCCTTTGTGAGTTCCAAGAAGTTTTAATTTTATGCTGCAAATTTTGCTGCAAGCATATAAATCAGCAACTTGACTTTAATGGTGACATTTATGTGCTGTCAAAATGTCGCACTGCAAATGTCAACTTGTGTACTTGATGCTAAGGATAAAAGTTTTATGAGTGCACTCCGAGTAGTACCATCAAAATAAAAACTAGTTCTTCATTTGGCATTTTTTTGTGAATATAAACAGTTTAATCTGTTAAATCTTAACTATAAAAAATGTAAATTCGATAGCAAAAACGTATTTAAAGTTATTCTTCAAAAATTTATTCGTAATTCTAGACCAAAAATTCAACTATAGCTTTCTATAAAACCCATTAAGTTGACTTGCATCTCGCATCACATAAATTTTGACACTAAAGAACTTGTGTGCAAATCATTAAACACATAATTATCACACAAACTCTGCTAACCTCCTGTTCAGTGCCTACATCTAACGGCCGTTCCAGCACAACTCCATAGTCTGTGCACCACAGCCAGTTCGTCCGTCCATCGTCTATCCAGTTCGCGCCGCATCGTGCCAGACATTTATGTCATACTTCAGTTGTATCTCAACGTATGTGACACTTGTGCACAACAGCGCTTCTCTGCGCTTATAGAAGCCTAAAAACATACGCATTACACACTACTTTTTTGCTCCCCTTTCACACCAAACAACATAACAAAATGTCAGACATTAATCACATAAAAAGCGCGTTTTAACTTGAAGTTGGTTGCGAATGCTGCAGAGTTTTTACTGTGAATAGCTGTTTTTGTTTTGCAGTTATCTGCAAATTCGGTTGTTTTTTTGTTGTTGTTTTTGCTTGTTTGCATCTTTATTTTATGTTTGCATATGTTGCTATTTATGCCCGCGCAGATGCACGCATTTGCTGTCAAAATGACAGATTATATTTGCATTATCATATAAATTTTATATCAAATATGTTTTTTATTTATTTTTTATTTCTCTCTTATTGCAGATATTTTTACTTGTTGCGCGGAAGTATTTGGTTCATGTCGTACATCATGTGAGAATGTAAGTATCAAGTATTTACATATAACGTTATTTATCTTCTGACAGCCATTGCTATATGGAGCGCAATTGACACTTAAAACTGACAGTCATTAATTAACAAGCTAGATTAGAACGTAAAACTGGCGTTGGCTCCATTTTTTTTGACATTGTTTTAGAAGAAAAATTCTCTTAAAGAGATAGTTTCGATGTTATTCTAGAATAAAAAAAAAATTAAGAACTCACTCCAGTTCTCAAATTTTTTTTACAAATCACAGAACATTTTTAGTTAATCTTCGAATCATTTTTGATAAGCTTTCAGTGTATTTTAAGTTAATTTTTCCCTCATTTTAATTTAAAGAAGTTTTTCAAACAAAATGTTTAAAATATTCGAAGATATCAAATTGTGATTTGAAGAACAAATAACAATTCGAACAAAATCGTCAAATCTTTAATAACTAACAAATCAAATCTTTATTAATAACTTTTTTAAACTTATTAAGAAACAATTCGATTTTATCTTGCTCTCGTTTTAAATGAAAATTACGAAATTTCTTTTGAAAAAACTTGAATTTTATTTGATTATTACTCAAATTTTAATTGATTTTTTATTTTTCAAGAATTTTCGATCAAAAATAAATAGGCTTCAACAGAATATCTATACAATTTCGAAAGATTTCGGCTTTCGAAAAGTTAAATAAACATAAAAAATATATTTTATTGCGCTATAAATTAGTGTCACTGACCTTTGACCTTTTCAATAAAAACCAATCAAAAATTTTCGAACTTAATTTCGAAAAATTTCGAACATGAAACAATTTGACCTCTTATCTTAATTGAAATTTTCTTGACAAAAACGAAATGTAAATGTATAAAAAATATTTTTACGATTTCGAAAAATTCGAATTTATTGTTATTAGCAAGTTCGTTTTCGAAACTTCTTTGATCAGTTTATTTTAATTCAATTTTTATCTCTTTATTCCTTTAATTTAATGTAATTTCTGTACTTTCGTTTAAATTAAATAAATTTTCAAACAAAATCTTTAAAAAATTCGAAGATTTCAAATTGTGGTTTGAAGAACAAATTACTTTTGGAACAAAATTTCAAATCTTTGATTTCAGAATAAATTAAATTTTTCGAAGCTTATTTGCGAATATTCAACTTTATTGTTGAATATTAACAACAATAAACAACAATAAAGTTTATTCTTTTAAATGAAAAAACTTGCTTCTCAAATACTTGAATTTAATAATTTAATATTTATTTTTTAGCAAATTTTCAACAAACAAAAATGAGACTCATTAAAACATGTACACAATTTGTAAAGATTTAAACTTTCGAAAACTTAAATAAATAAAAAAAAAATTTTTTATGACACTATTATTAAGTGTCACTTTTTTTTCAATAGAAATCAATAAATAATTTTCGAAATTAATTTCGAAAAATTTCGAACATGAAATAAATTGACCTCTTAATGCATTAAAGTATTTCAGACAAAAACAAAATGTAAAAAAAGCATATATTTTCAATTGCACGTTCATTTTCGAAACTTTTCTCATCAGTTTAATTCATTTTAATTTCTTTCTATTTAATTTCTCCTTATTTCTTTTATTTAATTTAATTATTTTAATTTCGCTTAAATTAAAGAAATTTTTCAAACAACATCTTTAAATAATTCGAAGATTTCAAATTATGGTTTAATGAACAAAAAACTTTACGAACAAACCCTTCAAATCTCTAATTTCGAAATTAAATACATTTTTTTAAACTTATTTAAGAACAATTCGACTTTATCTTGCTCTCGTTTTCAATGAATATTTCGAACTCACATGTATATATACTTTCTAAAAAATTTGAATATAACATAATTTAACTCAACTCTTAATTAAATCTATATTTTGAAAAAATTTTCGAACAACAAAATTTGGCTTCAAGAAAATATTTATGCAATTTCGATAGAATTCGACTTTCGAAAACATAAATAAACATCTAAAATATCTTTGACGACACAAAACATTGCTGTAACTATGTCTTTTTCAATAAAAATCAATAAAAAACTTTCGAACTTAATTTCGAAAAATTTCGAACACCAAATAATTTCACCTTTTTTCTTAATTAGACAAAAAAGTAATGGCTTTTGAAGCAATGACTTTTTTTACTAAAAAACGTTTTTGTGAAAAATTCGAAAGATTTTTAAAGTATTAAAAAATTTATATGTAAGAAAACAATTTTCTTATGCAAAGAACTTATGAAAAGACACTCAAACTTTATTACAAAAATTTCGAACTTTGAAAATTTTCGTTCGATAAGTAGAAAATTTTTAACACTATCTTCGAATAGTAAATTTCGAAATTCAATAAATTTTTGCAACTTATTTAAGAATAATTTAACTTTGTCGTGCTCTCAATTTTAATTAAAAAATTCGATCTTTAGAAAAAATGAAAAGAAATTATTTTAACTCAAATAATTTCTAAATGTTTATTTTTTAACAATTTTCGAACACAAAAAATCTTCCCAATAAAATATATACACATTTTCGTATTTCGTTTGTACAGTTTTGAATTTCGAAAACATAAATAAGCATTAAAAACATATTTGACGACACTATAAATTAGTTAAGTTATGTTCTCTTCAATAAAATTAATTAAAAAATGTTCGAACTTAATTTCGAATCATTTCGAGCATGAAAGAATTTAGCTTAAACCTTATTTTAAGCTTTTAAGATAATTCCTCTTTAAAAACATCCAACTTTGAAAAGAATATCTTAACAAATTTGAAAAAATTTTAAAACTTAAATAAGTTTTAAAAAATATTCGAAGTCAATATATTTTTGTTCTTAAAAAAAAATTATAATCTCAGTTTTTTCATTCTAAACTTTTTGATTTTGAGCTAATTTAAAATTTCGAACTTAATTTCGAAAACATTCGAATATGAAAGAATTCAACCTTCAACCTTATTTGATGCTTTAAAATAAATTTCGCACACTGAATATAACCGAAATAACCTGACTTCGAAATAAACATTTTAACAACATATAATAAGAAGAACTTTGAAATATCGTCATTTAACTTTTTCAAAACATAAAACGAATAAGCATAACAGTTGAACTTAATCTAAGTTTTTATATTACTAAAAAAAACTTTCGAAAAAAATATTCTTAAATATTGAAAAATAGATAAATTTATTCTTCTTAACAATAAAAAATTAAAGTTTAAGTTTTCTTTCAAAAATTTGAAGTTTGAGCTCAATTAAAATTTTGAACTTAATTTCGAGAAAATTCGATCATGAAAAAAATTCAACACCACAACTTTTTTGAAGTGTAACAACAATTTTTAAGCAAAAATCTAACTTCGAAAAACTATTTTTAATATTTCAACACAAATTTGAAAAATATTGTTTAAAACCGTTGAAAATACATTCATTTTCGTTTTCAAGTAAAAAAAAAACGAAAAAAAACCCTGCCTAACTTATTTTGACAAAAAATATCTAAACAAAATCTTCGAAAATATTTGAAAATAAATAAATTTATTGCTTAAAAACTCAAAAAGCTAAAAACGAATTTTCGAACTTAACTTCGAAAAAATTCGAACTTAAAAAATTCAATCAACAACCCAAATTTAGCTAAAAAACCAGTTTTTTAATAAAAAAATCAAACTTTGAAAACAAATTTATCGAAAATGTACACAATTTTGAAAAATAGAGCGAAAATTTCGAGTACATCATTGTTACAGATGAAGTGAAAAAAAATTTATTTTGTTTTGAAAAAACTGAGAGTTAAAGTGGAAAAGAGTTAACAAAAATTTTTGAAAAATTTGAAATTAAATTAATATCTACCGTTAGAATAGAGCAATCATATTTTTAAATATTAATACTATTCATTATTAAAGTAATAAAATAAGAAGACGTGCTGTGCTTTCTCATATAAAATTTCTAGAATTTTATTAAATGCGCCGTTATTTTTTTTTAACGTCAAAATTTTCGAAATTTTTTTAATTTATCGCTTTTTACGCAGGAAATTATGAAATTCTGAAAAATATTTGCTGACAAAAATTTTATCACTCTATCAAAACGAATCATAAAATTTGTCAATAATGGCGCCGCATATTAACAACGTAGGTCATTGGCTCGTGTTTTTGTTTTTTTTTTTTTCTCTTATATTTGTTAACATATATTAAAAAATAAAAACAAATTTATTACACATGAGATTCTTGACAATAGTGGTGGTGGTGGTGGCACTTGGCATGCCGGTCACATCTTTAGCTCGCTTTTATAATGCATATAAAAATCAATTCCACAACGGAAATAATTCCAGGAAGCACCCAGTCAACACAGCAGCAATACGAATAGCGATCGACCACTTTGTTCGAAGACTATAAATTTTCCTAAGTTGCAGTTCGAAATGTTCGAACATGTTTGTAAGTATGACAGCTGTTGTTGTTTTTGTTTAGTTTTTTTTGTGCTTGTGCTGATGGGTCAGTTATTGATATTGATATTGTTGGTGTTGTTGTTGTTGTTGTTGTTGTTGGTGTTATTTGTGATAAGCACATGAGCAAGATTAAAAATTGAGAAATTGCTGATAGCAAGCTGTGAAAATATTTATGACAATGAATTTTCGTTTCACTATTCATATTTTTAAAAAAATTATTTTTTTAAATATTCAATAAATTCTAGAAATTGTTGAGATATTCTCTGAATAACAGTGAATTTATAGCTTAATGAAGAGATGTTGAAAATGGATCTAAAATGTTTTGAACAATCATGGAAATAATTTGGCATTCAGACTACTGAAAGCTTTAATGAAGTAAAAATTTGCACATTAGAGAGAGAGTCAGCTCAGGAATCAGCTCAGCTTCAATCAATCTTCGAAAACGTTGGAAAACATATAAAATTACTTTTTAAGCAATTGATATTTTACCAAACTAAAATTTCGAAAGTGAAATAATTCATTATTCAACCTTTTTTGATGCTTCAAAACAATTTTATAGTAAAAGTATTACAGGTTTTTAACTTCAAATTCAACCTTTTCCATTTCAAATTCAACTTTTTCCAAATCAAATTAAACTTTTCCATTTCAAAAAAAACTTTTTCCATTTCAAATAAAACTTTTTCCATTTCAAATTAAACTTTTTCCATTTCAAAAAAAACTTTTTCCATTTCAAATTAAACTTTTTCCCTTTCAAATTAAACCTTAGCCAAGAAAAAGATTTATTTTAGATTTTTATTGAATTATTAATATGTAATCGAAAAGTATTTAAGCTAAAAATCATTTTACAATATAGAAACATGAAACATGAAACAAAATACTCTAACAAAATCTTCGAAAACAGTGTAAAATAAAAAAATGTATTGCTTTACCACTAAAAGAATAGTGTTGTTTTAGTTTTCTTCTCCATTAAAGCTAATATAAAATTTTCAAACACAATTTCGAAAACATTCGAACAAGAAAAAATTCGAACAACAAAAACTTTGACATGCAGCCAAAATTGAAGATTTTTTAAAAATAATTTTAATTTGGAAAACATTTTATGAAAATTGATGACTAAATTTAATATTTTGATATGGTTAGCTAAATTTGAGCTCAGTAAAAATTTTCGAACTTAACTGTGAAAAAATATGATATTCAACCTAAATTGAAGTATTAGAAAAAATTGTTAATAGATAAATCTATCTTCGAAAACAATTTAATGAAATTTAGGACGATAAGCTTAATTAACATTTTCGAACTTAGTTTCGAAGAAATTCTAACATGGAAAAATTTGACATACAGCCTTAAATGAACCTTTACAGACATTTTGTTTAGTAAAACAAATTTCGAAAACAATATATGAAAATTTATGACTAAAATTAATTTGATGATACGGTAAGCTCAATTTGAGCTAAATTAACATTGAGCTAAGCTTCAAAAAAATTCGAACATAAAACAATTTGACACACAGCCTTAAAAGTAGCTTTACAGAAATTTTTATAAAATAATACTCATTTCGAAAAGAAGTTATAATATTTTGTCACTACATTAAATTTTTTGATACGGTAAGCTTTATTTGAACATAATTAAAATTTTCGAACTTAATTTCGAAAAAATTCAAACATGAAAAAATTTGACAAGCAGCCTAAAGTAAAGCTTTAGAACAATTTATCAATACATAAATCTATAAATTTCATAAATCTAATTTCGAAAACAATTTATTGAACTTTAAGACTAAATTTAATTTTTTGATACTGTACATGAAAGCAGACCATGAGCGCAATTACATATTACAGTGCAATTTCAAAATTTCTACAAAATATACAAATGATGTTATTCGAAATATGTTTTTTAAAATTAAAATTTAAAAAGAATATAACAATTACAATTATAAAAAAGAATATAGCAATTGGAAAATAGAAAATTTATTGCTTTGCCACTTAAAAAATAGTGTAATTTTATTTTTTTTCTCCATTTGAGCTATAATAAAATTTTCGAACTTAATTTCGAAAAAATTCGAACATGAAAAAATTTGACTAACAGCCTTAAATGATGCTTTAGAGATATTTTTTATTAAATATATCTAATTTGGAAAACAATTTATGAAAATTTACGACTAAATTTAATATTTTTAAACGGTACATGGTTGCACATCTTAAGCAGATCACAGCAGTATATTAACATTTTCAAAATATTATTGAAATCATGTCATTTGAAATTTTTTTTTTTTATATTAAATATTGCTCACCATAACACGCTTTGGGCACATCCCAGCACAAATAGTTTTTTTTTAATAAATCAAAAATGGCAGAGCTAACTTCATGCTCATAAAAGCGAATTTAAATGGCTCAAAAAGTCAAAAATATTTGCAAAATTTTAAAATTTCCTTATAAATATTGAAAATTAAGCTTTTAGATAATAACTCAAAGCATTAATTTATCCACATAGGCATTGTGTCAAAATTAACTTTGCGTCTATTTGATTTAAATACCTTTCTCTTTGATTGCCAATTACATTACATGCCAACCTCCTAACGCTCATTACATTGCCAACAGCAAGTAGGAAGAATTTTAATTTAATTTTTTTCTCCACTTAAATTAAAAGCATTTTTAACAAATCTTAGCTAAATGTGCCTAAATGACAGCCAACGATAAGGATAAAACCACAAACTAGTTTAACCAACGTTCAAACAACAAACAAACATTGATTTTTAATTTGCCTGAAATTAGTTAAACAGACATTTAATGAAGTGGGCTAAGAAACTGCTGCAAATTTGCACAAATTTGTCAAGCAAACTAATGTATTAGCTAGTAGTGGCTGGTTTTAAGAGCCTGCGTAGGTTTATAGCTGCAACTTCCTGCAAGGTGTTGCCTGCAAGAGCTAATAAAATGCTTAGTTTAAGCATAGAAAAAAAAACTGCAGAAAAAATTTCAAAAATAAATTGAAATTTCAGCCCATCAGCATGTTGACGCTTATGCATTAGAAAGTAGGGAGGGAGCAGTAAGAATTTTAATCGGCATACTAGCAGGCGTATCCGGGAATAATTTCAAGCGCACTTTTTTATCAGGCAACAACGATCAATGAACGAGCATAGCACAGCACAAAAATTGCATGTGATCTGATCGTCACATGCAATCAGTTGATCAGCTTGTCAGAGAAGGAAATGCATTTTAACTATATGGCAAAAAACAAATCCTGCCAACATGGTGTGGGCGTGCATGTTGTATGCCAACAAAGTGTCGCACTTCATTAGCAAGTTGTATGGGGGCAGATATAGCAACAAAAGCACACACATACACAACAGCAGGATCGGCACAAAAGAATCAATAAAATTTGTGCACTTCTGCGCTCAATGAATTATGTGTTGTATTTCCAACAATATAAAAACAAAAAACAACCAAAATATCTCAAAAACCTCAAAAACACACGCTGTGCCTGTGTGTCAGTCGAAAATTTATAGACTTGTTGTCTTTCTTTAAAATAAGGATCGCTACAATGAAGCCTTCCTGCCAACCAAACAAACGATCGTTCATACGATCGTGTGGTATTGAATTTCAGGCACAATTTTTCACTATATTTTTTTGCCCAAATTTTTTATTGTTTCTTTTTTTTTAAGTGTCTGCATGTGCATTTGTATCGATCGTATATCGCTCATCGGTAAACCGAAACCGTTTAATCGTTGCAAGATCACTTGAGCCTGATTAAAACCACAATGCAGTTAAAGAGGCTCTACAGCGGCACAAAGTGTGAAGTAGCTGTTGTAACAAAGACATCTCTTAAGTGTAAAGAATTTATGAAAAGTAACAGTAAGGCTGCAAAAATTTGTGTCAATAAAAAATTGTAAAATAGTGTTTAATGATGAGAATGTCCCACACATGAAAACAAAAAACTGCTGCAGCTGGGAAGAGATATATTTTGATAAGATATGTATTGAAGGTTTAAAAGTGCCTTTAAAGAGGAGTTGTTTTAAGCCTGATAATAAACATTTCTTTAAGACAATTTTTTTATATTTTTAGTGTTTGTGAAAAAAATTTCGCAGCCATTTGAGCCAAAGGTTTAAATATAGTTATAAGTTCAGATAGTTTTGCTTGACCATATTTGAAAAAAATTAACATTTAATTCATTATTCTTTAACAAATTTTTTCCCCATCAAATTGTCAAAATTCATTGATAATAAATTTTAAAACTGTTTTCAAATTAATTTATATGCCAACTACAGTTTGCGTGCAACTTACATTTTGCTACCTCATTCAACTTGGCCTAAGCTGCAATCTACGACAGGATATTGCTTAGGAAAAAAAATTTAAACATGGCCAATTCATAACAATATTCAACATTGTAAACACTTATCTAGCTGCAAAAAGCACACACACGTAAACACTGCTATTTTTCCACATCAATACCTGAGGTTTACGCTGACGTGTCTAATGAAACTGGCCGCCTAGTAACATGAAAATCAATTTGTTGCCAGTTAATTGCTTTTGGTGGCTGGTTATTTTTTTGTTATACTTCTTATTTTTTTTTTTTTTTTGTCATGTGGCTGTGATTGCTTTTGTCTGCATGCATAAAATAACGCCTAGCAAACATGTTTTCATAATTCATAATCACAATATTGCACTTTTGATTATAATAACTGATATTGCACTGCTGATAAGTGTTGTGTTTAAGTATTGCCGTAGAGACACTTTAGCTGCATCATTTGCATTTAGAGGCAAAAATAGATGTGTGCAAGAGGTTGGGGATAATTTTGCAAGAACTAATAATAAGAGGAAAATTTCTACAATAACTTACATCAATCAGTAACTTAAGCGTTTAAGTCCACTTAAATCATCTTCAATTTTGGCAGCTTAACGCTTTGACACCCACTTAAGAGGAAAGAAAAACAAAACATAAATATAAACAACTTACCAGCAAAACAGCAAACATGATAAAGCGACCATTTGATATTTTGTTTTGCAATTTTTTTTTTTTTTTTTTCTTAAGCATAAACTGCAGCAGTCATTGCTGCAGAGTGAATTCTCCTTGCTCTTAGCTTATTTAAGCTGACATTGACATTGCGCCTTGTTTTGTGACGCAGCAGGTGGCGGCTGCGTACAAGCTATGCGTGTTCGTACAAATCGAGTTGCACATATTTAAAGGAAGTTGTAGCTAAGCAAATTATGCTTTGGGGCGTTTTAATATAAAATACAATTTATTAAAAATGTTTGCCTGCAGCGGAAATAAAGATGGAAAGTTACTTTTATATTTTTATGAGAGAAAATAATAAATATAAGAACGCTGGAATATTTAGAAAAATATTAGAAAAATTATAAAAATGCATAAAATTTAAGAAAATAACTGTTTTGTATGCTAAAATTAAATATTTCAGTGCTAAAAGCTAAGGCAACGCGTTTGCAGTCAGGCATAAAACAAAAGACTTAAGCGACAAACTTGTTTTGCATTTGTAAGAAATACTAAGCTTTTGTTAGATTTTCATTGGCTATTTTTGATAGATTTATAGAATTTATAGAATTAAATATTTTATTGCTAAAAGCTAAAGCAACCAGTTTGCAGCCAGGCACAAAACAAAAGACTTAAGCGACAAACTTGCTTTGCATTTATAACAAATACCAAGCATTTATTAGATTTTCTTTGGCTGTTTTTGTTTCATTTATATTTTTCTTTAAAATATAGAGATTCTCAACGCGCTCTTTTAACAAGAAAAAAAAAATAAAAAATAAAAAAAACAATACTTTGGTAATTAATAAGCAAGCACTTTAACTGCTTTATTTGAAGCACTTTTCCGAACACCTTGGCAACACCATAGTTGTTCCTTCACATGGACCCCTGTTTGTTTGGCCATTTATGAGAAAAATATATTTTAAAAATATACACATATATTATAATATATGTTAAAGGTAAAAAAAACCTCCTGCTCCTCACTCTCAGTTAAACATGCGTGCATCGTTCAACGCAGTTAGCCGCATTATGATTTAATGCTTAATCATTTAATGCTGCAAATTGCTTAGAATGCAAAAAAGTCATCCAGCATTAAAGCAAAAACTAGTTTGACATCAATTTGGCTTCAATGAGTTTATGTTGGCAATAAAAGTTGAAGTGAAGGCAAACCTGAGGCAAGACATCAACATATAGACATACGTAGCTAAATTATGATCAATCAAAGCTCAAAAAAATATTTGAATTTTTCCTGTCTTATGCTCTACCTTGATACTAACAATAAGTGTTTAATTTTTAGAAAAAATTGTTGCAAAAATTTAAAGTTACTACCTTTCCCCACACGTACTTTAATTAAATTTTTTGAATTAATTAAAACAATGTCCCTTACAGACGAGTTTAAAGAAATATGTACGCTTCACAAAAAATATTTTTATTAACGCTCATATTTATAACTCTTAAAAGACGGTCTTATGAACCTTATCCTTAAATCCTAAAAAGACTTATGATCCTTTTATGACTTAGCACATAATTATGGAGTCTAGAGTCTAGTCTCTGAAAAGACTCTTATTTATGATGGTGTTTTGAGCACTCATGGTTATGACTTGTAGTCTAATCAAACACGACATATTAATAGCTTGAACACATTGCACACAACAAGCGACGAACAGCATGTCTCCACACTGTCGCTGTAGAGAAATAAAACAAAAAACAACAACATATGTAAACTAAAGAAGAAATTTGTTTTTGCCGCATATCAAATTAGAATTTAATTAAAGCCTACGACAACGGCATTCTATGTCGCGCAACAATGTAGTCGCAAAGTCTCAAAAATTTCGTCCCATACGAAACGACATTCTATGCCGCTCAACAATGTCGTCGCAAAGTCTCAAAAATTTCGTCCCATAAGAAATACATGTAAATTTAAAGTGAAATTTGGCGCTCGTTGCTAGTCGTGTTCAATGTGCTTAAGCTATAAGTATTAGCCGAAGACAAAGAAGTTGACTGTTGTTCTATAAAACTGACTGTTGACTGTTATTTGGCTGAGTGTGCTGACGTGCGCGACTAGTACTCTTCCTAGCTTGAACACGTTGCACATAACAAGCGACTAACGGCATGTCTCCCAATCTGTCGCTCTAGAGAAATGTAAAGCGAAAAAACAATATGGAAATATGGAAATGGCAGAAATTTTCTTTTGTTGATTGTCATATTAGAATTAAATTGAAGCCTACGACAACTACATTCGATGGCGCGTAACAATATCCTCCCAAAGCCTTCAAAATTTCCTCTCATAAGAATTACATGTAAATTTAAAGTGACGTTTGACGCTTGTCGCTCGTCGTGTGCCATGTGTTCAAGCTATATGTCGCGCAACAATGTCGTCGCAAGGTCTCTAAAATTTCATCCTATCAGAAATACATGTAAATTTAAAGTGACGTTTGACGCTTGCCGCTCATCGTCTCCAATGTGCTCAAGCTATACGTATTCGGTAAGAAATGTGAACCGACCGAAGCCAAAGAAGTTGACTGTTGGTCTATAGAACACGAAACCCATATAAAAACGTACTTATTAAATTTTACTACTGTTTTGGAAATTCATGTTTGGCCGAGTATTTGACGTGTGCGTCTAATACTCATCTTAGGTTGAACACATTGCACACAACAAGCGACTAACGGCATGTCTCCACACTGTCTCTCTAGAGAAATATAAAGCGACTTGATTATAATAAACACGACTGCAGCAACTTCAGCAGCAAGTGTTTTTGGAATTAAATAACAATTAATTGATAAAAAATATTTATTAAAGTTGTAAATTTATTTAGAATAAACAAACGAACACAAAAACAAACAGTTGAGCGGTCAAAAAACAAAACAAAAAACAATTAGAAATGTAAACAATGAAAGAAATTTCCTTTTGTCGCTTGTCATATAAGAATTAAATTGAAGCCGACGACAGCGAAATTCAATGTCGCGCAACAATGTCGTCGCAATTCTACAAAATTCCGTCCCATTAGAAATACATGCAAATTTAATGTGACGGTTTGGCGCTAGTCGCTAGTCGTGGGCAATGTGTTCAAGATAGAAATGAACAATGTCGCTTACAGAAGACTCTTAAAAGACGGTCTGCTATAGAGGAATGAAAAAAAAAACCGTAACATGTTTAAACAATGGAAGAACTTCCTTTTGTCGCATGTTAAATTAGAATTAAATTGAAGCCGACGACAACGACATTCTGTGTCTCGCAACAATGTCGTCGCAAATTCTCCAAAATTCCGTCCCATAAGAAATGCATGTAAATTTAAAGTGATGTTTGGCGCTCGTCGCTCGTCGTGTTCAATGTACTTAAGCTATAAGTGTTCGGTAAGAAATGTGGACCGGCCGAAGTCGAAGAAGTTGACTGTTGGTCCATAGAACACGAAACCCATATAAAAACGTGCCTGTTAAATTTTATCATTGTTATGGATATTCATGTTTGGCCAAGTGTGCTGACGTAAGCGTCTAGTACTCGTCTGTCCTAGGTTCAAATACCGCTAAGACCAACAAAGAATTTTTTTTTACATAAAAAATTTTTTTTTTTTTTAATAAAAAATGAAATGTGCAATTTTTTCAGGGTTGTAAGCAGACTTATTTTGAAGGTTATTTTTGGCCAAAAAGTTAATGAAACAGAATCAGAATTTCAATTATTTAATTCAAATTTTTGATACTAACACAGCTAGGGTTTGAACCCACGTCCTCTTCATGACAGTCTAGAACAGGGATGCCCAGCGCCTAACTCTTTCCACTCTTTGCACTCTTTACAACAACTTCGATGTTTTGATGATTGTTGTAATTCGATGAATTCAGTTTGAAGTTAAATCATTGCTTCTTATTGATTTGTTGTTTTTTTAAAAGCAAAAGGTCTCGGTCAGCATTCGTGTTGTTATTTGTATGTCCTTTTGTTATTTTGCTTGGGCACTGCCAGCATTCGCGTTGTTGTTTTTAACATGCTCCACTCTTTACAACAACTTCAATATTGCAATGATTGTTGTAATTCGCCGAATTAAGTTTTCAGCTTCTTATTACTTTATTGTTGTATTTAAGCACATTGAAGGATTCGTGTTGTTGTTTTGTGTGTTCAATATTTATGAACTTTTGCGCTGGCGCAGATGTAGATTTTATGCGCGTTGTTGTTTTATGTGTTTTTGTAGTTAGAAAAATTATTGTGCCACGAATCCAAAGATTTGTTGTTGTTGTTGTTGTCTTTTTGTTGTAATTGTTGTAGCACTCTTCAAATAATTTTTCTGGGCATCACTGGTCTAGAACACTTACACTGAGATATTGATAACGATAAGATAAATATAGCAAAACAAATTTACAAGCTATTGCTTAGAGAAGACAGACATTTCATAAAAAAACATAAAAATATTCCAATAGAAAAAATATTTCCCTGAAAGATAAATTCATGTGAGTTCTAAAAGTGTCATAATTATGCGTCTTTAAAGCGACATTTATAAGTAAACATTCTTTATGGCAAATCATATTTTTGAGCCACAAACTACGAAAATATTTATACTCATAAAAAAGTCCTTTATGACTTTTGAGCGCATTATGACTAGTGTCCGACCGAAACCAAAATTTTGGCCGAAACCGAAACCGAAACCGAATTTCGGCCATTTTTCTAATATTCGGCCGAAACCGAAACCGAAACCGAAACTGAAAGTTTACATACAAATTTTTTTTAAGCATTTTATTTATTTTTTAATTTTTGTTAAAAGCTTTCAAAAACAAAACAATTCAAACAGATAATAATAACGTTTACATACGATAAATATTCTTTGAATATTAAAGTTCAACTTTAAAATAATAAATAAAGAGATCATTTTTAATACCACTTTAAGGAACTTTTTAGTGTTTAGAGTTTTTCGGTTTCGGTTTCGGTTTCGGCCATATTGATGCCGAATAGCCGAAACTGATTAAAAGGGCCGAAACTGGCCGAAACCGAAACCGAAACCGAATATTCGGTCGGACACTAATTATGACGATAAAATCTCATTTATATGAGTCTTCAAGGAGTCTTTTAAGAGTCATAATGTTTGCTGGGTTCAATCCACAGATGTTTGTAGTTGAGACAAGGAAAAAATTTAATTTTTATCATTATTTTCGAAGCAGACAATTGATTTAAACTCAATTGCTTTGATAACAAATTAACGTGGGACCATGAACTTGACGGGATTCGAACCCAAGGCTTTTGGATTGACAGTCAAGCTAGCTACCACTCAACTACCGAGACCGCCAAATTATGCTTTTTTTTGCTTATTTCATTTAATTTAGGTTTGAAGCGAGAACAGACTAGTTTCTACAAAAACTATCCCTTCATAAAGCGATACTTTTTTTAAACCCACAGAAAGTTGACTTAAACTAATAAAGAAAAAAATCCTTGAAAAAGCCGGATACAGTTTTTTCAAAATTTTTCGGCTATAAATGACAATTTTGTATAATCTCGAAATTAAATGCACAAAAAAAGGACAACCAAAAAAGACTGCCACCTAGCTTAAGAGCTGAAATATTTTCACTGTATAGCCGCTATCTTATATCGATGCAACAATAAATGGGCGAGTTTATTTCATATAACTTGTTGTTTTTGCTTTTCAATTTTTATTAATGTCGTAAAATGTACGATACTTCTGCCGCTGACTGCAAAAGCAACACGGTGCGCTGCAGTGGTTTAAAAAATATGGCAATAAAATTTGCTGCAATAATAATATGTAAATGCTGACTGTTTAAAGTGGAACAACAATAACATAAAATAATCAAAACATCTGGCTTTCGAATTACTTAGCTTAAGTCCATTTTAAAGTTGTAAAGAGCGGTGGTGGCCAAACTGTTAAATATTTAAGCTGCTGGCAATAGTAAGTTCTCCTTTTTTTCATATGAGCTGCACTAATAAAACTGTCTTAAATTAAAGTTGCTCAATTTGTTTGTCTAACATATTCAAGTAGCATATTTTTATTTTGCGCCATAAGTTAAGCTAAACACTTAACTAACTTGCCATCAAAATATCATAAAAATTGTTTCCTAACACTTGATATTTTATGTTTCGATGACGAAACGCATGCGACTTATGAAATAAAACAAATGCAAAAAAATATGGCTCATAATAATTGCAGGTGTTCTGCCTGCCATAAACGTATCTCTCTAGACAGGCATAGTAGCGATAATTTTAATTGATTGCTTCTCATGAGCTTTTATGATATTGCAAAAAAATATTGCCAGCTTATCTAAAGAGCTTGTCTTAAAAGTGATTTTTATTCAAGCCACAAGATATTTGAGTATGGCTATAAAATTTTTGTATTGAGCTGTTGTTAATTTGTTTTTTTTTAAAACTTAATTAAAACTGTAACAACTTTAAGAATTGTGATAAAGTCATTAATTATAACTACAAAGTATGAAATGAAGATAAATCGATCAAGTCTTAAAAAATGTAGTTTTAATTTTTGCCAATAGAGTTTTGCTATTAGCTAAAAAAAAAAACATAAAATCGGTATTGCCAGACGTCAAGCGCCATAAATTATTGAACGTAAAAAATTAGCAACAATATTTTTTTATCATCAATTCGATTTGATTCGACTGGCGCCAAAGCATACATTAGAGCTTTTATTAAGGAAAATAGAGAGAGATTTTAGTGTGAAATAGAGAGAGAAAGTTTCGGAAAAGAAATTCAATCAATACGAAATGAAATAATATTCAATAATATTCATTATGTGAATACGATTGGAATAATATTCATAATCACATATTTACTGTTATCTTTTTACTTTTATTAAAAATAAATAAAATAAACTTAAATTAATTTAAAAAAAACAAACTTAAAACAATAAATGTAATTTTGTGCCTTATATTTTTTCGGTCAAAAATAACAGTTACTTTTGACTTTTATTTGCAATTTGTATTTTTTCACTGAAAAACTATTCCGACTGAAAAACTATTGATACCATTATTTTCATCTCATCGGTGAGATATTTTACACATGGTGTTAACAGTTCAATCTATCAAGCGACCTTTAAAAAAGCACAAATTGCCTGATATTTTTGACCGAAAAAATAAAAGTCACAAAATAACTGTTATTTTTGACGCGTTCTGCTTCTGTTTAAGCTACTTTTCTTAGCTTTGAGATATTTTTTGGTATGTCAAAAACGATTCAGTAGTCTTAATTAAATATTTCACTTTCAACACTTTTAATTTTATATTGTTTTAACTGTTTTGCATGTTGTCAATCATCTGTCAAGTTTTTGATAACAACCAACGTTATGACATGATCATTCAAATTAAGCTTTAAGCTCAGTATGCAGCGAACAGGCAGTCGAATTTTTTCCGCTGGGTTTGATAAGCAACAAAAACAAAAAATATGCAGTAAGTGTTGCAATAAAATTATAAGTTTAATAATATTACTAAAATATTTATTACAGAAAGTATGTATCTGTCAGTCTGTTGCTTTTTCTCCATACATTTTTTATATTATGTTATATAATGTACAGCATTCCAAGCTTAAAGAAATAAATTTTCCGTGCATACTCTTAGGATGAAAATTAAATGGTAGGAACCAAAATGCGTTCTAGAGACATGGTTTGTGTCTGTGATATACTTGTTACGGACCAAAACCCGTTCAATTGTAATTCCATTTTGTTTGTATGATTATCATGAGCAAATGAGGCCTAATGGTAGCGCTTCCGAAACTTATGGGATGCTAGTAACGAAAGTCTGGGTTCAATTCCCGCTTGCGAAGATAATTTTTTGAAAATTTTCACGAAACCTTGAAATTTCACACGCCGCCAAAGAAGTGTCACTTCAAAATTCGCGTGTCACTTCAATTTCGCGATGCATTAAGGTTTTTCTTGTATTGTGTTTCATGCAATGGATGTAGTTCACGCCTTAAATGTACAAGTACATGCATTTTATGAGTTTTTGGCTCTTTTCTTATGGACTAATCTTGCTGCCCATGTATTTGTTCATGAATAATATGAATTTTTGTCACTTATCTTATGAACTGTTCTTCCTTTTCTCTTATGAGCATGAATTTCTCTTGTACATGAATTTTATGAATTCCGTTCACAAAGAATACGACTGATTCATGTTCTCTTCTCTTTTTCATGGCATTTACGAAGTTTTTTATTGCTTCATGTATCTTGTTCACATACTTTTTAAACTTTTAACACTAGGCTTCGGAAATATTCATGTTCTTGTGAATTTTATTTTGTGTATTTTGTACACTGAAATCATGAAGAGTTCTTGTGGCTCATTGGTTACTGGACCAAAATTCGTGCATGCGATTCATGGAGATTACGTAAAATTTCATAACTATTGTGTACTCTTTTGGTTCAGTATTTTGTTGTTTATGTTATTTATTTACACTGAAAGTTTTTATGAAATATGATGAGGTTTTGAAGCAAAATTTAAGAATTTTCCATATTATGTCTAAAGATACTTTTTTATGCAAAAAGCGATGCAACTGTATGCTTTGTTTTTGAAAAGTGTTGGTATTATTTTTAGAAATATATGCATACCGAGCAAAGTATTGAAAGAAACTTTGTGAATGCTTCAACCAAAATATTCCTTAACAAAAAAACAAATGGAGTACCAACAAATTTTTACCAGCTCTTTGTTCCTTAAATATTCCTTGTTTCTGTCATTTTCAGCAAAAAATAAACAAAATAAACTTTGTCAAAACATAATGTCTGACAACAGCTCACAACATGTTGTTCAACTTGATCTTGATGCGCCACTCATGCTTAATAAAACTGACAGCAATGCGCATCATTAACCGTTGCAACACTTGCTGTTGTCTGTCTGACTTTTTGGTCTGTCTCGTCGCAATGTTATTATTTCAATTTTAAAATCCTTTTGCTGTTGGTGCGAATGTTTTTGTATTTGCTTTATTTTTGTTTCTTTTATTTTTATAATATTTTTCATTGACAAAAACAAGTAAATCGTGAGTGAGCATCGTTTTTTTTTTTGTTCGAGCCCTACCTAAGCATGTCGTGCGCAGATGCGTGTGTGTGATTTTAACAACATTTGTAGCAACGAACAAAATTGATACAGCAGAAAAAAGAAATCAAGAAAAACATAACATCCTTGTAGGTCTCCACAGAGCAGTCTGTTGGAGTGGCGTAATAAAAAGGCACTTTTTTATATATTTCCTCATTGCAAAATTTTTTATTTCTGCTTTATGTGAAATGCGAATGAAATTGAATGACATAAAGGCAAAAGCAGAAAAATATTGTCACAGTCAGACACGTTAATGGTGTGAGGGCAATAAATTGTATTTGTTGTTTTTTTTGCGCGCCCTTTTAATGGTCATTTTATGGCGTTGTGCAGCTTGTTGTGCTGTTGTCAGCTCCGCCTGTGTTCTGTTGGTGTCATGTTGAGATTTTTTTTTATATTTTTGTACAATAACACTATCAGATGCACAATAACAATCAGCTTAAAAGTGGTTTTATAAGGTTCGGTAAAACTCATAAACTTTTTATAAAAGCTTTTATTACTCTAACAGAAAATAACTCAGAAAGGCTCAGCTTCTCAGTTCAACGGTTTGACCAAGAAGCTTCACAAAAGTTTCAAAAGGCTCTCACCGCAGCTTTTGGCACTTTAAGCACCTTTAAAACAATGGTCAAATCCTATCTCAGCGCCACCTACAGGGTTCAAATATCCAAATATGATTCAAAACCATTCAGTGACCCACTCAAGCACATACATAACATTTCATAAAAAATCGGTCTTGCCGTTAAGGAAAATTTAAAAAAAGTACAATAATTATGAATTTTTACATGATCTTCATGAATCGCATTCATGAATTTTGGTCTAGTTATCAATTAAATGGCTCACATAAACTATTCATAATATCAATGTACAAAATAGACAAAAGAAAAACCAAAAGAACATGAACATTTCATAAGCCTAGTGCTTAAAGTTCATAAAGTGTGTGAACAAGATGCATGAACCGGTAAAAAATTTCGTAAAATCCAAGAAAAAGCTCAAGGGAACATGAATTAATCATATTTTTTTGTAAAACTAGACACACAGAAGATATTTTTAAAAATTTTGTCAATTGAGCCGCTGGCTGAACACCACGGCTTTGAAGAAAGCTCATTCAAAAATAAAAATAAAACTAAAAATTTACAAAAAAAAGGAGTTTAACTTAATTTTTTTCATGTTTTTCTATTATATCTTCTCATATAGTGAATATAAGAAATTTTTTTCATAAATTTGTCAATCGAGCCGCTGGCTGGGTATCACTGATTTGAAGAAAGTTCATCAAAAGCAAGAAATAAATCTAAAAATATATGAAAAGATGGAGTTTGGCTTAATTTTTTCATGTTTTTCGATTATATCTTCACATACAGTGGATATAAGAAATAATTTTTTAATAAATTTGTCAATCGCGCCTCTTGCTAGATACCACTACGTTGAAGGAAGGTCATAAAAAAGTCACATGCTTACATAAAACCATTGAGTCTTAATCAAATTTTGTGTGTCTTCTTATGATTTTGTTGTTGTATAACACTTTAAAAATATATTTTTCTTTTAAAATTTGCCAATCGAGCCAATTCGATTCCTCAATTGCTAGGCGCCATTGACTTAAAAGAAACTGGTTATAATTTTTTTTTATTATATCTTCTCATACAGTGGATATATGAAATGTTTTTCATAAATTTGTCAATCGAGCCGCTGGCTAGGCACCACTGATTTGAAGAAAGCTCATCAAAAACAAGAAATAAATCTAAAAATATATGAAAAGATGGATTTTGACTAAATTTTTTTCACGTTTTTTTCTTATATCCTCGCATGGAATGGATATATGAAATAATTTTTTAATAAATTTGTCAATCGAGCCTCTGGCTAAATACCACTGCTTTGAAGGAAGGTCATAAAAAAGTCACATGCTTACATAAATCCATTGAGTTTTAATCAAATTTTGTATGTCTTCTTATGTTTTTGTTGTTGTATGTCCTTTTAATATATATATATTTGAAAACTTTATCAATCGAGCCAATTACTAGGCGCCATTGACTTGAAGGAAGCTCATTAAATATATGAAAAATTCAAAGTTTTATATATAAAAACATCGAGTTATAAACATTGCAGATAAAATAATATATTTTTAATTACTTTTCCATTCGAGCCACTTGCTGAGCGTCAAGCAATGCTTTACAGGCAGCTCATTGATAATATTAAAAAATCGTTTTTTTTTTAAACCATCGAGTGTCACTGATTTTTTTTATGTTTTCTCATGTTTTTGTTGTTGTATGATATGAACGTTATATACAGTGCACATTCAAAACATATTTTTAAAACTTTACCAATCGAGCCACTTGCTAGGCGCCATTGACTTGAAGGAAGCTGATTAAATATACACAAAATTAAATTTTTTATGAGTACATATAAATCAGTGTACATTAAAAATATATTTTTAAGCACTTTACCAAACGTGCCACTAGCTGGTCACAACTGCTGTGAAGGATATTTAATGAAAAACGCCACATAATTGATTGGCTCGCAATGTGCTCGCTATGAATGTCATAAACAGCAAGATTGACTGTCAGCAATGACAAATGAGTTGAGCCAGTCAAGCATACATTCCGTCAGTCAGGCAACAACACAGCCAACAACAGCTGCGCAAGAAAAAGTAGCATAATTTTTCAATTTAAACAACAAAATGAGGAACTTTAAAAAAAAAATGTTGAAGTGTGTGTGTGGGGAAAAGCAAGGCCACCCAACAGGCGCACAAGCAGCAAACAACAGCAGTTGTTGTTGTTGTCGTTATTGTCATTGTGGCAACATGAAGAAAATATCTAGTATAAAAAAACTATTTTAATTTTAATCTATTTTCCGCGTGTCAGCGTTATTAGCCGCTAAAGCCAGCTAGCGCAACATGCCATGCAGCGCAATTCCGCGCAGCAACATGTTGCCTTGATTTATGTCTGCACTGCAATTGTTGCTACGTCAAGCTACCCCGGGGTGTCTTGATGTTTATCAATATTTCTTATTTTTTCATTTATATTTTTTTTATTTTTTATCAATTTTTTTAACTCCGCGCTTTAATTACAAACTAGTTCAATTGCTGGCATCTCAACATTTGCGCATGCGTTGAAAGCTATAGCCATGGCTCTTTGCATTGGCTGTCATGCATTAATCAATGGTTTATTTTTAGTGCATACTTCATACATACAAAATGTGTCGTTATACATGCACACTGAGTGTCATAAATGCTTATTTATGCAAAACCATCTATATTGCTTTGTTTTTATTTTTATTTTTTTCTAAATCTTTAACTCTTCTCCTCTTATAGCTGTCCCTGACCCACTTGGCTGATGCGGATGCCAGTGAGCGCAGCTTTCGTTTGGAGCTTAAGAAATATTGTCCATCGATGCAATTGGAATTTTGGAGCTGCATGAATCGCACTTTGGAGGGTAAGTAAGTGTTGGTAGCAGTTGATTGGATTAGATTGAATCATAAGAAAAATTTCATGCGATCTTATCGGCATATAATAAATTATTGTAAACTTGTTTAGATCGAGTTAATTAAGCTGCAAAATTTGAAGCTTCATGTTTGCTTGCATAAAATTAGCTTTTAGGTATGGTTCGCAAGCTTGTAATAAATGTTGTTTTAGACGCCATTAGAACGGATACAACGACTTGTTTTTAAATTGTCCAGATTGTTGATGGATTGATTGTAGCGAACGAGTGATAGCGAACTTTTTGTACAGCAATATTTTACACAAGCAGCTTTTTTTTTGCCAACAACTTATGAAGAATTATACAAAATTCAGTCAACCATAAAAAACAGACGCGTTCACTTCAATTAACCATAATTTACCATAATCTAACTTAACTATCGAAATAAGTACACTGAATAAAAAAAGTACACGCTTATCACGAAATTTGACATGATCTGCATGAATTGCATTCTTGAATTTTGCTACAGTAACCAATTACATGAGTCACTTGAACTATTCATGATAATGTACGAAATACACAAAGGAAAATACAAGATAACATGAATATTTCATATACCTAGTGTGTACAATTCATAAAATGTGTGCACAAGATACATGAACCAATAAAAAATTTTGTAAATTTCATGAAAAAATACAAGGGGAACATGATTCATTAATAATATTTAATATTAATAAATATTTGAGAATAAAGATGATAAAATTATGCACAAATACGATGAGAGTCAAAACAGTTCATGAGGTAAGTGAAAAATTTATGAATTCAATGTACGTATACAAGGGAAACGTGAACTACTTTATGAGTTTAGTGACCGAAATGCATATCATGCATATTCAAATACAAGGACAGCAAGAATAGATCACAAGATAAGAATCAACTACACCGAATCAAAAAAGTACACAATAATTATGAATTGTTTACCTAATCTTCATGATTAGCCACACGAACTATTTACATATCAATTTACGATATATATATAAATCGATAAAGTTCATAAAGTGTGTTTAAAAGTTACATGAAACAATACAAAATTTCGTAAATGTCGTAAAAAATACAGTTTATAATTTTTATGAATAAAATTCATAAAAGAACAGTTCATGAGATAAGAGACAAAAATTCATGAATCTCATGTACATCTACAAGGAAAACGTGTACTATTTTATGAGTTTAGTGATAGAAATTCTGAAATACCATGCAGAAATACAAGAACAGCAAGAATAGTTCATAAGATAAGAGACAAAAATGTATGAAACTCATGTACTTATACAATGGAAGCGGGAACTAATTTAAGCATTTAGTGAACGAAGTTCATACATTCTATGTATATTAGGACACAAAAAAAATCTGATGAACGGAATGGTTAAAATATTTCTTGGCTCATTTTAATAACTTCCACAAAACAATTTCACGATGTATTATTGCTTAGGCAGTATCTCCATGTATCTCCAGTTTCTCCTCCGTGGTGGCCGTGACATGCAGGTTAAGTTTGTAGCTTAGCATGCTTGGGGCCCGAGTTCGATCCCCAGTCGCGGCGAAAAGTTTTTTCAAATAAAAAAATTTTTCTGATCGGTCACCACCTCTCTGCAGACAACGGCAAAGCTCAGAGAGTAAATAATGCCATGTAAAGCTTCTTGAGAACATGAACTTTAGCCATTCGGAGTCGGCATAAAACATGTGGGTCCAGTTCTCGGTCAATTGTGTGCAAACATTTGGCATTGTCTGCAGAGAGTTGGTGACAGATCAGAAATGTTTTTTTATTGAAAAAACTTTTGCGCCAAGTGGGGATCGAACGCGGGCTCCGAGCAAGCTAAGCAACACACTTAACACGCTTGTCACGGTCACCACTTGTATATGAACTTATGTACATGTACACATAATCAGTGAACGCTAAATTCATGTAAGTTTTTTATGAACGTAGACATCATTTATTTAAGGAGTAAGATAACACCTAAATATGTGTCTTGGACATAGTTGTTGTCTTTACAGACCTATAGTATAATTGTATTACGAATATTTTTGTAAAATATTTTAACCCTCTTACGCCCATTTTTATGGGTTTTCTTGTATACTTTTTAAAGTAAGTTGAAAACAAGTAAAGATAGTCTTAAATCGGTCGAGTCCCGACTATGATAATAAGCTAAACCTACTTTTTCGATATATAATTAAAGTATATGATGTGGGAGTGTACATGGGCGGATGAATTTTTATACATCTTAGTTTTACTGTACCAAGTTTTATTCCTGTAGCTCATATATAAACCTTTTTATAGAGTTTTCAATTGATAAGTTGTATAGGAGGTTTAGTTTAATGTAAACTAAATGAAGCTGATCAAGAATATATATCCTCAACTATACCGGCCTCGCCTTATTTCTATGCACTACACACGTTTGCACAAAGTTAATATACCGTGACCTGTACAGTTTTAGGTCATAAAAACACCCCTCAAAATTGTCGTAGAAGCTGAAAATATTAGTTGAAAATGTTCCTTGCAAAATTTCACTATAAGTCACGTTAGACAAGATTTCTCTTCGGCGTACTTTTTATAAAAAAAAAATATGTATTTAATTACTTTACCCATTTTGTACCGCTACCCGATTCTGTTTAGTTATTGTTCTGAATTTTGTGTGGTAGCACTTAGGCACTTCCTGATCACAAAAAAAACAAAAATTGAAAATAAATAAAAGTATGATTTGTATGGAAATAAGCAAATAGGGCGTTTTTGCAACAGCTATTTTCAAAACAGCATTTTAAAGAAGAGTTATTAATTTTTCAAGTATCAATTTTAAAAGATTTTGCGATGCTTTCGCAAACAAAATTAATTTACAAAAATAAATTGTTCAGTTATTAATTTTGTGACCATTTTTGGTAGAGTCCTTTTTTTGACATATATTGTGTTGGATACTTTGCAACCCTTGGAACCTAAATTTTGATAAAAAATAAAATAGGCTTAACGTGCAAACACTGAATAATCGGTTGGTGTATCATTTATACCTTGCGGATTTTTAGTTATTTTTATAATATTTATCAAAGTTGGTGTTGCGAAAACGCAACAGTGGCACAAAATGGGTTAATTAGGAATTTGCATGGCATATTATTACTATATGTGACAATAATACACATTAGATTGAGAAGAAGCACCAATTTGTTGGTGGCAATAATGCACGTCACATAAGGTATTACTGTCAAGTGAATTATATCCTCAGCCCTGGTACTTCATATAAATTAATACTGCCATGTGAACTAATGCCACGAGAATTATTGCCACCAATATGTGGCAATAATACACTTTATTTGAGAATTATTGCCACAGCTTATTTGGTGGCAATAATTCACTTGGCAATAACAAATTTTGTCTTGTGAATTATTGCCACTACCGTTTTAGTGGCACTAATGCACTTTTTTGTGGCAATAATGAACAACGACTGGTGGTAATAATTCTCCACACCGTAGTAACCTATAGATATATCTTGTCTTAAATGACTTATAATGAATTTTACCTAATTTTTGAAAAAATTTCAAAAAAATTATACCAAATTATTGCTCAAATTTCAGCCAATCTACTTTGATGTTAATGGCAACATCATTTCAAAATTTTCACGCATTTCTTGCCATAACAAATTGTATTTTATTTTTCCTCGTGTTTTCTTCAGCTTGTAGTGAACACTTAAGAACACTTTGAAATGTCAACAACTTGAGAGAAAAAAACTATTTATATGCGTTTCTTCGTTCAAACGTTGCCACTTCAAATGCAGCAAATCCACTTTGATCTGCTATTAAATTCCTTAAACGCCATTTGCGTGCGTCTGGCATGATGTGTCAAAGACTTTGCCTAAAAATCACCAACACAGAATCAGTATCACAAAGAACACAAAAAAAAAATCAAAACCAATGATGTTGCAAAAGCATTTGAAGCATTTCTCTCTGCTTTTTAGTGATGCGATCAGACGCAGACCACGTTGTTCATTGGTACAAATGTGATAATCATTAGTCAGATTAAGTGCACGTCAAAACGTCATTGGAACGCAGCCAATGCTTAGACTGAAAAGAGCTGAGGAGAGCGGAGGAGAGCACAAGTGACTTCAAAACTGACACTCAGATGTTTCCATTGTATGCAAAAAGAAAGATACTTTTACAAAAAGAAGTTTTAGCAGATCGTAAAAAAACTTGCCTACATATCGTAAACATATGATAGAGTTGGTATAACAATGTATACTTTGTTGTAAGCAGATTTGAGAGATAAATACAAAAGTTCGCATAAAAAGCTGTTACTGGAATTGACACTTAATGACTATGACTAGTTATTTATAAAATATTTTTATAAAAATCTTTTTTCAGCACCTAAAAATCTAAAGTTAGCTTTTATAAGTTTTGATTTCATACTAATTTTACTTCATCCAGTCTATTTTTTTTTTTAAATTTTGCGCTTGAAATCTTTAAAAAAAATTTCTATCGACCTGCAATCATTGTCATTTTATTGCCATAAATTGATTTATTGACACTCAACCACAAGCAGAAACCATCAAGTGTAATCATTTTCCAATCAATAATAATCGTTCTCATAGCGTCGCTCTTAATTGAGCACATTTTCTAATCAGATCAAACGAGTATTTATTTCTCTGATCTTCTGCTTTTTACTACACATGTTTTCTATTTTTTTTTATTATAACATCTAAGTTTTTTTTGGTTTTGTCTCCCTTTTTTTAGCTGTTGCACGCGGTTCTCAATGGACCGGCCGTCGTTGTTGCACGCTTGGTTTGTCACCGCGTTGTCGCAATGCTTGTGCAACATCATCATCGTCGGACGAATTGATCAATGCTTGCCGCCAAAGTGATGAACAACACATGTTTGCCTGTTTCGAGCGGCAGGAGGCGGGCGATCATTGTTGCAGCAATTCTCGCACTTCAGAGTGCTTGCAGGTGAGTCAGGGTTGCCATCATCATCATATCATTAAATTCAATATTAAAAATGAAATTTGATACAACATTTAAAAATACAAAGTTTAAACTTAAAAAAAAATCCATTTTACTCAAAATATGCTTAACAAAAAAAAATAACAATAATATAATATTTTTAAAGAAATATTTCTTGACACGAACTCATCAGTTATCTTGTTAAATTGGGTTGTATTAACCAAATAACCAAAATTTTGCTGTCCTCAACCCATTTTATCCCAGATATCCTCAAAAACCACCAACATAGTGATACAAACTCAAAAAATGTTCAAACCGGTTACTTTTGGTCGTAAACTCGAAACAAAAAGAAAAGTTTAGGAACAAAACTACCCGATTTTGCCATTTTTTACCACATCCGTCAATTTGAAATATTTTTCTCATGTTTTAAAAATTTTCGTCATTGAAAACAAATTTTTTTAGAACTCTATTTTAACGACTGTCGATTTTTTAAGGGGTTATAAACCAATTTATTCCTGAAGAACTCTCTTGAAAACCCTCACAGTTGGACATATTGTAACCCATTTTATCCCATCTTCCAAAAAAGTGGTTCAAATTAAAAAAAATGGTCAAACCGGTTACTTTTGGTCGTAAACTCGAATTAAAAAGAAAAGTTTACGACTAAAAGTGCCCGATTTAGTCACTCTTAACCGCATTCGTCGATTCTTCAAAATTTTTCAATCAGTACCATTTGAAACCTTCACATCGAGAACCTTTTTTTGGATGATTGCGAGCATCGGAAAAGTCATTTGTGCATTAAAACTGGAATTTTAAAAATGTTCGTCATTAAAAATATTATTTTCTATGAAAAAGGCTCTCATTAAACAACTCTACCAATTTTTGGGGGACTTTAGACTAATTTGTTACTGAAAAGCACTGTCGAAAACCCTCCCGATTGAACGAATTGTAACCAATTTTTAACCAGATATCCACAAAAACCGCCAACAAAGTGGTTCAAACTCAAAAAGTGGTTCAATGGCTGCTTTTGGTCTTAAACTCGAATTGAAAATAAAAGTTTACGACCAAAAGTACCCGTTTTAGTCAGATTCGTTGATTTTTAAAATTTTTCAACCGGTATCATCTGAAAGTTTAACATCGAGAAGCTTCCTTTGGGTGATTGCGAGCATCGAAAAAATTATGTGTGCATTGAAACTCGTATTTAAAAAAGCTTTAATTAAACGACTCTATCGATTTTTTGGGGGCTTTAGACCAATTTGTTACTGAAAAACACTCTTGAAAACTATCCCTATTGAACGAACGAATTGTAAGCCATTTTATCGCAGATATCCACTAAAAAGCCAAGAGAGTGGTTCAAATTAAAAAAAAATGTCAAAATCGGTTGGTTTTGGTCGTAAACTCGAGGTAAAAGGAAAAGTTGATGACCAAAAGTACCCCATTTAGTCACTTTTAACCACATTCATCAATTTTTAAAATTTTTCAAACAGTACCATCTAAAAGTTTAACATTGAGAACCTTCTTTTAAGTGATTACGAGCATCGAAAAAATCATTTGCATATTGAAACTTGGATTTTAAAAGTATTCGTGTTTGAAAAAATTATTTAAAAAAAAACTCTATTTTAATCACTCCTACAATTTTTAAAGATTTGTAGACCAATTTATTTCTGAAGAGCTCTCTTAAAAACCGCCTCAACTGCACGAATTGTAACACATTTTATCCCAGATATCCCCCAAAAGTTAACCAAATGGTTCAAATTAAAAAAATGGCCAAATCAGTTGCCTTGGTCGAAGCAACTCGAAGTAAAAGAAAATTTTACGATCAGAAGTACCCCATTTTTTCGACTTGAACCACATTCGCCGCACTTAAAAATTTCTCTACCGGTACCATCTGAGAGTGGCACACCGATAATTTTCTTAATGGTGATTACAAGCCTTGAAAAAATCATTTGTGTATTAAAACTTTGATTCTAAAAAATTTCGTCATTGACAAAATTATATTTTTTTGGAAAAAGCTCAATTAAGCCACTTTAACAATTTTTCGGGGGTTCCAGTCCAATGTATTCCTGAAGAGAAATCTTAAAAACCATCCCAAGTGTGCTCTTTTTATTCCACAACTTAAATCCACAGAAATATAAAATCACATGTTCCATAAGGTGCATTCTGGGGTTGAAGCTTGAATTTTTTAAAATTCCGTCATTAATAAAATTATATATTTTTGGAAAAAAGTCAATTAAAGCACTCTTTCAATTTTTCGGAAATTGGTTTTTCCTGAAATGCAATCTTGAAAAACCTCTGAAGTGGACTATTTCTTTTTTTCCACAACCTAAATCCCACAGAATTAACCCCACATGTTTCATGAGAGTTAAATGATAATTTTACGGCAAACATAATCATCAATATTTAAATGTATCCTAATTTCTTAACTATGGCTTCTTAACTTCAAAACAAGTGGTGGAAATGATTTTCCTTGAACCGTCCTGGAAAGGTCTCGAATTATCATATAGACTTTTGCCTGATGTATTCCAATGTATTCAACAATTTAATTTTCGAAACCACTATCAGGCAAACAAATTAAGTACAGACGCATTTATTCATTTTTTCAGACTTGGTCGGAACACTACTAGGCGTTTTGAAGTCATTCCAAGATGATTATCTACCAAGCAATCGTTATTTTCTTTGCTTAAACGATACATTGACTAACAGCTTGGTTCTTTATGGCCTCTACGTGGTTTTAAATTTTTACGGAACTATAAATGCGAAAATATTCTGCCTTCTCAGCTGTTTAAAATGTGGTGTGAGATCACTTGTAAGAAGACTCAACATTTGCCGAGAGTTTTTTGGACTTCAAAAATGTTTTGGATTTTCTAAAAGAATAGCATTTAAAAAAAAAGCTATCGCAAAATAACACGTCATTCACAGCAAAACAGAATAATAGAGTTTTAATTCTCGGTCCTTCAAGAATGTTGTTTCGAAGCTTAAAACTTTAAAAGAGTTTTTATCAAAATCAGTTTCTTTATTCTTTCGACACAAGAATAGTTTCCTTCTGAAATTGTTTTCATTATTTTTTCCCAAAACAAATTCCACTTTTTTAATTTTTTTTTAAATGTAATAATGACAAAATGACTGAATTTATCGATGAAAATCGGTGCTTTTTGGCATTTTCGAACTTGCATGGGATAAAAACCTATTTTTTTTACTTACTTACTTATTTTTGTATTTAAGATGAACCTTTAATGAAGAAAAGTGTTCACCGCAGATAACTTTTTTTGCAGGCGTCTCCGAAAATCTACTGCCAGCGGCCCGATATGAATTCTTTCACTGAATATCCTTAAAAAGATACTCTATTGTGAGAATAAAATTTTGGATGATTATATTTTTTCCAAAAAAAGAATGCACAATAATATAATTTTTTAACACGAAATATCGAAAATTCTCCCTAAAGGAATTTAAGCCACATACAACTAGTATGTTTAAAAAAATTAAAATTAAAAAATTCAAAAGTAAAAAATTTTTAAATTCTCTTTAAAATTCACGAGTAGTTGTTTTTTTGGAACTATTATATTTCATTTAATTTTTGAAAATTTTTAAATTTTATCATTTATTTATATGGCAACTCTACTATCCACGCCAACTAGCTAAAAATCAAAGCAACAGCTTAAAACTCAAGACAATGCATGAAAATAAGTGGGTGGGCTAATTGTTTGATTTTATGGTTAATTAAGGCTCGCAAATGTAAAAATGTAGGAGGTGCTAATTGGGAGGCGCGCTTTGTAGCGATCGTTGATTTATAAAGTGTCCACAACCATACTACAGTGCGTTTCAGCAAATCTGCAAATCTTAAAAACTTTGATAATTAATGCTTTGTCTTAAGCAAAGATCTTGACAAAGAGATAAAATATGACTTTTTGACTCATGACAAACGTCTATTCATGTCTTCTCTCTCTTTCTCTCCTCTCCTCCCCCTATAGGCCTGTCGCGAGATCTTTGAAGTTCATATGCCACACAAACGCAACAATCGACGTCGCTTGCATGAATTGTGCAACGAGCGGGACCAAGATGTCATTCAATGTGTGCATAATGCCACCGACATGACGCCAGCGACAAATTCACATAAATGTAAGTGTCAACACGAGACGCTAGCGTATTGAGGTTAATTAAAAATATTGAACTTTGTGCTAGTTGAGCTTGTTTTTGGTTTTGCTCTAATTTGTTCTTTTCTTTTTTCTTACGCAGATCTGCCTTGCTGTGATTTCTCGAAAGTGGAGACTTGTCGCAACACTTGTCGCACGGCACTTAATACCAGCGAAAGCACTGACAGCATTATTGCCGAGCTTGAAGCAGGCGGTTGCGGCACACCCTTGCCGCACTTGCCGCTCTGGCAATGCTTTCTTACAGCTGATCGTAAGATTTTTGTGCCTGCGGCTTCAGCAGCTTCCACTCATGCCGTCTCGCAAATCAATGAAATCGGCATTGATTCGGCAAAGTTGCATTGCTGCCCCAAAGCCGCTTCGCCAAAGTGTCGTCGGCTGTGCACACAAACTTACACTACCGATTGGACAACAACGAGCACGCACTTTGAGACCCAATGTCTGATGCAACAAAACGAGCTGGACTTGCGGCAGTGCATTGACGAGGTGGAGGAATCATGCGAGCTGGGCTGCGATGGCCTCAGCTTTTGCACGCACTTCAACAATCGGCCCACGGACCTTTTTCGCAGCTGCAATGTTCAGGCTGATTCAGCAGCACGCGCCGATCTTAAGATGTGGCAGCAACGCGGCTTTGTCAGCCTGCCCGGCATTAATTTGCCCATCAAGAATATGACGCGTTGTGCACCAGAAAAATGGCTTAGCATTGCGTGTGCTCTACAAATCAAGCCATGCACACGTGCTGGTCACTATAACCACATCTGTCATGAGGACTGCTATGAGATTTTAAGCGAGTGCATGGATTGGTCACGTATGAGCACCTCGGTAAGCGCTGCATCGATATGTTTACGTCTGCATCCCGATGGAGAAGACATACCTTGTGTTTCACTGCGTCCTTATATGGAGGCTAGCGAAGCGCCCAAAGAGACAGGCGGTCATCAACGTTTGACGGCGCCCTGCAAGGGACATCCTTGCAATGCTAGCGAGGTATGTTTTTCACGTCGCAATGAGAGCACTGCATATGAGTGCGTGCCGGGCTGCAGTTTGGGCGAGACATCCTCGTACTTGGTGCCCTTTGGTGCCTATGTACGTGTGCCTGTGACAACAGCTCAACGCGGAGGCTTTAAGGTATGTCGTTGTGGCGAGCATGGACGTATCGAACACTGTCAGCCATTGCCGAGCTTCTCGTATGACAATTGTATGTTGCCGGGTGGACGCAGTTTTAAGCATGGTACCTCTTTCTATTTGGAGTGCAATCTGTGTAGCTGCTTTGCCGAGGAGATTACCTGCACGAAGAAGCAGTGCAAGTTTCCAGGTAAGCAATTTAAAAAAAGGTGTCGGTGATAGATTGTGAGAATGGGCTTCGAGGGTCATTCTATTGAACTTAGGAGTGGATCTTAAAAACATGGATGAATAAATTTCTGTTATACTCTTATGGTAGATCTCTACAAATGTTTTTTTGTACCAAAAGGGAGCTAAAGGGTGATTTTTTTGAGGTTATGATTTTCATGCATTAGTATTTGACAGATCACGTGGGATTTCAGACATGGTGTCAAAGAGAAAGATGCTCAGTATGCTTTGACATTTCATCATGAATAGACTTACTAACGAGCAACGCTTGCAAATCATTGAATTTTATTACCAAAATCAGTGTTCGGTTCGAAATGTGTTTCGCGCTTTTTTATCGACAAATTTTGTTCAGCGATGAGGCTCATTTCTGGTTGAATGGCTACGTAAATAAGCAAAATTGCCGCATTTGGAGTGAAGAGCAACCAGAAGCCGTTCAAGAACTGGCCATGCATCCCGAAAAATGCACTGTTTGGTGTGGTTTGTACGCTGGTGGAATCATTGGACCGTATTTTTTCAAAGATGCTGTTGGACGCAACGTTACGGTGAATGGCGATCGCTATCGTTCGATGCTAACAAACTTTTTGTTGCCAAAAATGGAAGAACTGAACTTGGTTGACATGTGGTTTCAACAAGATGGCGCTACATGCCACACAGCTCGCGATTCTATGGCCATTTTGAGGGAAAACTTCGGAGAACAATTAATCTCAAGAAATGGACCGGTAAGTTGGCCACCAAGATCATGCGATTTGACGCCTTTAGACTATTTTTTGTGGGGCTACGTCAAGTCTAAAGTCTACAGAAATAAGCCAGCAACTATTCCAGCTTTGGAAGACAACATTTCCGAAGAAATTCGGGCTATTCCGGCCGAAATGCTCGAAAAAGTTGCCCAAAATTGGACTTTCCGAATGGACCACCTAAGACGCAGCCGCGGTCAACATTTAAATGAAATTATCTTCAAAAAGTAAATGTCATGGACCAATCTAACGTTTCAAATAAAGAACCGATGAGATTTTGCAAATTTTATGCGTTTTTTTTTAAAAAAAAGTTATCAAGCTCTTAAAAAATCACCCTTTAGTAAGACTGGAGATAAAGGCCTAAAAATATAATTTGAAAAAATTTTGACTAAAAATTAAGTCATATCGGGCAGTATCGGCACGCCTTACAAGCGTATACAAAGTGTAAAACTATTTCCTTTATGTTAGGTTCGTTACAGCTACGACAGTGTGTGTTGAAGGAAGAACCGAGTCTCTCGGCGTGATCTGCAATGCCTTATTAAATCGTACTGATCGCCGTTACTCTAACTTTATGAGCCCTTGATCTTCATAACAGTTCGCAAGTTTTGCTAAGGTTGTATGAAGGCCACAATTTCTTGCTTGTCGCGCAGGTTATTAAATTCCTCCTTCTGCGATAGGCAAAGTCAAGGTAGTGCGGGAATACTAATACTTTTCCCTTAACTGAATTCAGAGGAACTAGAACTCGTTCCGCTATGGACACACTTAGAGAAGGGCCTAGCCAGGCTAGTTTGTCCGTTTTTACATTACCATACATGTTTCTGTGGCCGGGAATTTCACTATTAGTTGTATCTATTAGACGACTCAGTCGAGCCAGTTCCTCTTTACATTTCTTTAACAGCTTGGAGTTGGATTTTACCGGAGTTGGATTTTACTGTTTACCGTTTGGCTATCTGACAGTATTGCTGCATTTAGGTTGTTTGTTTTGAAGTTCTGCCTGAAAAACGTAGCAAAGTCTGTTAGCTGGATAAGTTGGCATCTCTCTATTTTTCCGAGTATAAACCGGCTTTAACTCCGCATTCTACCACAAACCATCAGTTTAAAATTTCAAATCGAAAAGATTATCCCAAGCTCTCTCCATTATCTCGCTGAGTACGGAGGGAAACAGTCCTAAAACCATAACTACTACATCGTCCGGTAATGTCACTCTTTGATACAGCTATTGTTAAGCAGCCAGAGAACGAGAGAGGTCATGCCATTCTTAAGGTTTAAGGATTTTTTTATTAAGAATCTAGTTAGTTGGTCATTTCCTCTGAAATTTCCTCTGAAATCAGCCGGAATAACCCTTGTTCTAATCATCGGGACCATCTAGTTCCTCACCGGTGTTTTCATCCACACTTTGGTGAGAGAGTCATGGATGGCACCTATATGAATGTTGTTGAATGCTTCTTCTATATCAAGAAAGGTAGCAAGAATTTTTTAAACCCTCCGCATTGAATCTCCGACCCTGCATGAATTCGTCAGTAAGATATTACTTCACGGGATTAGAGAACATCACTAAGCTTGGGGGACTATCGAGTTGAGAACCTGCACTTTCTCATCAACTTGATGGCGACTTTATGTTGGGGAGAACCCTTAATTTCGTTTTTAGAACAGTTTGCTATCTCACGCTGGCCTATTTTGAAAACACTCAATTCTTCGAAGTTCGTCAGAAATAAGTTTTGACAAAGAGATTACCACCAGTTGTTTTTGTTTCTCAGCATGAGGCTCACCAAGTTTTGTGGTTTCACCACTTCACCGAGGTGGACATAATCTTCAGTTCTCACGTCGTTGAACCTGGGTACGTTGATTCTTCGAAACTAACTCGAAGAGGACAGGTGCTGTATCGTTTACTGTATTGCCAAAGTAATGAATGCAATGTAGGGGTCACTTGCATTTATGTAGGTATACTCTAAAGTAACCGTATCCGTTCAGAATTTGGGTGAGGTAGAAACACACTGACACGTGGCTGCTACCAAACCACACAGACAGGTTAGGGATGATATGATGGGATTAGCGTGCTTCTTTCCGTCCTCCTATCTATCCCAACGTGCCTACCTATTTTTCCCAACGTGCTTCTCTCTCGAGCCAATTTTTTAGGAAAAGATGCGCTCCCGCTGCTAGTTTCTGGTTCGACCTTTTCCACCAAGAGGTTCATGGGTATCGAGCTGGCTAACACCACTGCTACATCCTCTGTTCTGTACATGGCACTGTTCTGAAAGCGTAGCACACTCTAAGAGCGCCTAGTCTATACACCGACTCTACTCCTCGTAAGTATGACTTAATCGCTGCGGAACAGATCTCCGAAGCGTACATAAAAATCGAACGCACGCCATTAAGAAGGAGTGTTCTGAGAGTTTGCTTTGGTGCTCGTTTATTGGACAACATTTTTGTTGGCGCCAGACATGAACTGCCTGCTTTTCTGTGGGCATACTTTAGGTGATGTTAAAAACAGAGTCGAGAGTCGATCAGCATGTCGAGGTATATAAAAGAGGCTTTTACATCCAAGCATGTAATTCGAATAATCACAGATCGTTCTCGTACAATATCCGAAGAAGAATACACGGGACATGTGTTTTTGGAAGGTCTTCTAGTGACTTCTTAAAAGATTTTTTCACGTACCATCCTCTTTTTTTATTAAAGAAAGGTTGGATCTTGTTACAGTTGACATAATCCTACATCCAAGCATGTAATTCGAATAGTTGCAGATCGTTTTCGTACAACATCTGAAGAAGAATAAACGGGAAAGTGTGTTTTAGGTAGGTCTTCTAGTGACTTCTTAGAAGATTTTGTCCACGTACCCTCCTCCTTTTTTATAAACTAAGGTTTGGACCTTGTTACAGCCGACATAATCCAACATCCAAGCATGCAAGTCGAATAAATGAGATCGTTCTCATACCATATCCAAAGAAGAATACACCGAGGACGCTGTTGATACTGAGTAGCTTTGTATTGAAGAGGATTCAACCGAGTATATTCGCCATCTTCATACATCTTTTACGCAAAGATCTTGGTCACGAACTCGTTCAAGAATTGAAGTCACATGCCCATCAAGCACATCATACGTTAGGAAACGGCTGAAACCAATAAATTTTGTACAGCGGTGTTTCATTTTTGGTTAAATTGGCTAAGCCAAGAACCAAAGTTAACTTATGTTCTCCGGTACATTCAAAAAATACACTTTTAGTGTGCTTAATGGGCTGGTGGCATCATTGGTCCATATCAAACCACTACCAGAACTATAGCACTATAGGTCAATTACTACGGGAATAAAACAGAGTCTATAAACGAGAAGTTTACCACTTATTGGAAAAATACGAACCCAGTTTTTTGAAAAAAGGCTCGATTATTGAATATCAGAATGAGACTTCATATATTTTGAGTTTGTGTGAAAAACGTTCTTTTTGTTCTTATCTTCCAGGTCTTTCCGACAGATCGTACACTAGCCTGCCGTGCAACTGTCCCACCCACTATGTACCGGTATGTGGACGCAATGGTAACACATACCATTCGGCCTGCATAGCCAAATGTTTGGGTCTGCAGGATAGCGAAATCGAATATGGTGCTTGCAATAGCTGGGATCCATGTAGCGAAGGTGCCTACAGCTGTCCGGTCGGCATGCAGTGCCTAGAGCAGCGCCAGATATGTCTCTCGATAATGCATCGTCCTTGTTTGCAGTATAAATGCGGTAAGTTTAACGGAAAATCTCTTATTTTGCCTCACCCAAACTTATTCTCACTTATTCCTCTCTTCCAGTCAATCAATCGGCAAACTGCTCCCACTCCGACCAGCCAGTGTGCGACAGCAAGGGTGTCACACATCGCTCCGCCTGTGATTTGCTCAATGCACAGGCGCAATTTGCGCACTGGGGCTCATGCTTTCGTAGCTGTTCTTGGCGGGGACCCGTCTGTGCCATTAACGGCATAACATACCGCCACGAATGCGCTGCTTGGGCTGATTATGTGCTTGTGGACTATCGTGGACGCTGTCGCGAGGTTGGACTGCTAGCACATGACATGGGTCGACGCTGCCGCACTGTTAGGTGTCCCAATCCAGTCTCAATTCATTGTCCGACCATCATACCGCCGGGAGCCTGTTGTCCCATCTGCGCTGGAGCTTTTCGCGTCATCTACTCGCGCAAACAAATCGATCGCGCGCTCTATGCGCTGCGCGGCAAAAACAAACAGCTACTAACGCTGCACAGCGTGCTACACGAGTTGGATTTGCTTGTTCAGTTTGCGGAGTGTCAGCTGACAGGCTTTCTCACCATGGAGGTGGGCATATTTATAGGCATTGTGCCGCGCACCAGCTCACCGACGCGCATACAAATCGAGGCCTGCATGCGTGAGGCTGAGAAGATAGCCAATTTAATTGAGGCACAGTCGCATCGCATCACCACAAATCTAGTGCTCTCCGGTCTGACGGTGGCACATATGATCGAGTCATCGGTGGAGAGCGCTGCCAGCTGCTGCAACTTGACAGCGACTCTACTGTGGATTCTGATGCTTGCCACATGTCGTTATTTATATAGTTTGTAGTTTAAGTTGAGCATCATATAGCGAATTATTAAATCTAAGCGTTAACGGTTTTTTGTTACCGCTGCAAAAACAAAAAGGAAAAAAAAACAATCAAGTGAATTCTTGGTGCCAAAATAGTTTATAGACGAACGACGTTTAAGTAATCGGCAAAGTTTCGCAGTTGCATTGAAGTGCCTTGGAAAAATGTTATAAACACCAAAATTTTAAAAAAACACTTAGCTAAAGATATGCGATTTAGTTAGTTGCGTTTACTTTCAAGTCTGTTTAGTAAAAAGAATATTTTTGTGATATTAGCGTAGTTTAAAATTTATTTAACTAATACTCATATTTAAAGACATTTAGAGCTTGAGTCAAATCAAAATCTTCATTTTAGACAAAAGCATCTTATTTAAAGATACATACATATGTATGTATGTATGTATGCATTTAAATAATATAATTATTTTGTTAAAAAAATTTTTGTTATATTTGAAAATTCACATTTAGTGTCAATATTAAACAAATTTAAGTACCAAAGCACAATTTTGTATTCATAGTTTTAAATTTTTTTGTTTTGTTTTTTTATTATTGTATCTACAAAAGACGTTTAATATTTAATATCTATACTTAGTCTAGTCTATAAAATAACAAAAACAAACAATAAACAAATCAATACTCATTTATTATATGCCAAAAATAATTCAATCACGCTTTGATAATTTTGTATGATGCTTAAAACAAAAGCCTGTAAGTATGCAACACTTTTTTTTAGTACAATATGAATCCAAGCAGGGCCGCACTTTTGTTGCGGTGTCTTAACAACGGCCTATAGCAAAGGAAAAACCACAAAACTAGTGTTTATTTATTAATGTTGTTAAAGGGAACTTTTTTATCAGTTTTTTGTAAAAAATGTTGATGTTTTGAACGAAATAACGTTTCAAGATATTGTTTAAAAAAATATTGTATTATTGTTATGAAGTCTAAATATGTTTTTTCACGTAAAATTCACTAAATATTTTTTATATGTGACGTTATTTTTTCGTCATTATTAAAATCCTTAAAAAAACGACGAGCAAGATTTTTCAAAAATTAATCGGCCGACTGGCCAAAAATATTTTGTGGTTCTAAGCAACTTTTTTTTAGGTGTTGACATAATTTTTTTAAGCTCCCTTGTAATATTTTAAAGTTCTTCAAAATTGCATGGATCATGTTTTACCCTTAATTGACAAGCACTTTTTATATTTTTGCTTACGCGAGCTAAAAATAATAATAAAATAAAAGGTTTGAAAAAGTCGATGTTAGTCCCTAGGGACAGGCGCCGATTTAGGTGGGGAATAGGGGGGCTGCAGCCCCCGGCCCCGAGCAGGTAGGGGCCCCGCAGGCGCTTATATATGAAGTGCTTATTGTTAAAACGTCATGCCATAAGGAAAATATTTCGAAGTTATCGACCTTAAAGTTTTAAAAAAAGTATATTTGTAAGAAATCATGGCTATGCTTAAAATTTCTATTAAGTTTAGGGCCAGAATTCATCTGGCAATGATCGCAATATTTTTGGTGGATGTTGATAATGCATCAAAAGGTAGACTTTTCAATGCAATCAACTAATATTTGGAAAAAGTAGATACTGATTTGATAGCTGCTTTCTTCACTGATCGAATTCGTTACAGATTTGCGAATTTAATTTTCAGGGTTTGAGAATAGTGCTAAGTACGTGAGTCGATTTATCTGGGAAGACTAATAGAGGAAAATAACTAGAAAAAAGAGCAACAAAGAACCCGAAATAATCAATTTGACTGGTGCTGATAGATTCTAAATCGAAACTTTTTGCTTTAGTTGATACGCTAGGAATAGAATTGACGCATATAGACACATAACAAAGCTATTTGGATTCTTGTGCAAAGTCCCCTTTTACACTAGTCAAGAAATGGAAGCAATTTTTCGAGTTCGAAAAACTTGCCAGTACACTTGACTGTGTACCGTCAACTTTTTCCTCTTTCGTCGCTTCCTATTTGCGGCGAATTGGCCTACAAGCTCAGAAAATTGACTTCAATTCTTGACTAATGTAAAAGGGGTAAAACTAATGGATATTGAAAACAAAAAATTAGAAGTGAGAGTAAAACTCCTTGTGGAAGTATAACTTAATTATATTCAACTGGCATTACTCTGTGAATGAAATCACTCAATTCCGCTTATGAAACTTTCACCTTAAAGATCTCTCTGAGAGAAGTTTTATTTTATAGATATCAAACAATTAAAAACAGAAATAATATGGTCTCAGGCATGATTGACATTTTTCCAAATGTTTATATAGCCTTCCGATTGCTTGTAACAGTACCGATAGCAAATTGTGAAGCTGAAAGCTAATTTTTCGTATTAAAAAGAATAAAAAATGTTCACCGATCTTCTATGTTACACGAACGTTTGTCGTTAATAATGGAACTTTGTATTGAAAATGAGTTTTTTTTTATCCCGAAATTTACCATAATATTTTTCACAGTCGGCACAACAACTCTTTCACCATTTTAATATAATACCGCATTTGGCATTCATTCTGAAGGTTTACGCAAAGTTTTACGTTGGATCTCCAACGATTGCTATTTTTAATGATTTTTTTTTTTTAAATGCCTACTTCAGTTCTCCTATTTATGTATACCGAAATTTTATTTTGATATAAAAAAGTTATTTTTTTCTTATTTTATAAATGCAGTAACTGTTTGGTTTGAAGTAAGTCATTCAAATAGATTATCATAAACCAAAAAAGGTGAAAAGTTGTTGCGCCGAGACTGTGAAAAATATGATGATAAATTTCGGGATAAGAAAAAAAAATTGTTTCCATAAAATAACTATAAAGAATTGACACCGACAAAGATCCAATCCATTGAAGGTACTTAAACTTAGTTGATTTTATTTTCTGCACGAATTACAGTTAAGGAGATAGATTTGTTTAAATACATATATCTCCTTAATTTATTTGTAATTTTTAATGTTTTTGACGGTGTTTAACTTTGCAACACAGAATATGTTTTTAAATGTGAATAAACTAACCTACAAAGTTTGAAGCAAATCGGAAGCACTAAGATCAGATTTGGCCAAAAATTTTTCGAAATGATATGAAATCACCGATATGTAAATGGGTAAAAAATAATATTTAAAATAATATTTTTATTATTAAAAGATCCGAGCTAAATGCTCTGACCTTGAGAAGGCCCCGTGTCAATTTTAGGCCCAGGCCCCGTCATATCTTAATCCGGTGCTGCCTAGGGAAACGGGTCGAAATTCCCTACATCGAAATTAACCTTTACAAAATTCATCCTTTCAAATTCACCGTTATAAGACACTCCTTAACAAAACTCTCCTTTAACGAACTTCTCTTTAACAAGATTCCTCTTTACAAAAAGCGTGTGCATTTTATCAGTATTAACATATTCTTGTCTAATTTTTTTTATAGAATTTTGTTAAGGAGGATTTTGAAGATTTTTGTGAAGAGGGAATTTTTTAAAAATGAATTTTAAAAAGATAAATTTTGAAAGGGGATATTTTTGAAGAATAATTTTGTATAAAGGGAATATTGAGTCCGAAATAAATAAATAACATCAAAGGTAAGAATAAATTTCAGAGTTTTTTATTCCGTAGTTATTTTTATTGATAATAGAAATTAAATAAATTTTCTGTCTTAGGCCCGTTAACTGATCTCTGAATTTTAAATTCCTGAATCTCAGATTTCGTAAACAGAGTTTAAATTTTAAACTTAAATTATTATAAAAATTTTAAATTATTTTCGTAACTTATCTCATTTTTATCGGCAGTTTACTTAAACTCTGTTTAAAAATTTAAACTGAGATTAAAAAAATATTTGAGCGGCACTGTAGAAAAAATTCTACAACTTTGACGTAGAAAATCAAAATATTTCAAAAATTTTTGATAAAATAATGCAAATTGTCAGTTTCAAAGGAATATTTCTTTTTCAAAACTTAAAATATGTTTTTTTTTTTTTGTTGTTTTGAATTTTTTGAAGTATGATTTTTTTTATACATAAATATTTTCAATGTTCTCAGAGAATTTTTGACAAAATCGAAGTTTAAATTTTTTAAACCTAGAACTTCTGTGTTTAAATTTAAACTTGCCACACCAAGTTAAACTTCGATTTTTTTTGAGATAAGTTATCGGCGCACAAATTTAAACTCAGGTTAGGACATTTTAAACTTTGTCTAAGCTAACCTTTGTTTAAAATTGAGATCAGTTAACGGACCTTAATATAATAAAAGTCAAAAATGTCGTACACTATTTGGGAAAATCTATTTTAGCCAGTGATATAGCAATTTTGATTTCTGTGAAAAGATAAGAACATTTTTGGCTTTAAACATATTCAAATTCCTTACCAGCGAATTCTTACAATATGAACTAGGAAGACACATTTGTGTGACTACAAACTGAAAACAGTTTCATTTTCGGAGTCACACATAATTTAAGGCTGTTGATCATGAAACTGATACTCATATAACGAGTAACACATATACTCATATAACTGAACTGGGATATAACTACAAAAAATGTTCCCAAACGTGCTGGAAGCGGCGAAACTGAAGGGCTTATTTTTTGTCAAAAACAGAGTTGTTTGTTATCAATAAAAAAGCTAAACTTCAGCACCCTTCCCCAACCTACCCTAACACTCGTTTTTCGTCAATATTTTCACATTTTTCAAAAATGTTTTTATTTAGATTCCCAAAAAACAATACTCACAATAAGGAAATATAATCTGGAAACAATAAAATTCCCCAGACCCGCTATATCCAAGCAAAGATCATCTTTTAATATAAAAAGTAAAACAAGTTCTTTTAGAATCTCGAAACAAAAAAATATCTCAGAGCAACATATCTAAGCAAAGACCATCGTTTAATATAAAAAGTAAAACAAGGCCTTTTATTTATTTTTTGATATGAAATTCAACATAAGAAATTTTTTTTTATATCGTTTTATTAACTTTTTACTTTGACTGTAAATTTAGACAAGGTTGAAAAACAAATAAAATTAAAAGCCACTTCACGTTTCTTCTACATACCGGCTTTTTGTATGCCAGAGAAAGAGTGCAAAACTAATGTTAAAAAAACAAAGTGGCCGCTCAGAGCCTCATTTTTTAAGTAGTACAAGCAGAGTTGCCAGATTGATATTAAAATAAAAATTGTACGTATTTTTTAAAGCTCAAATTACAAAAAACTCCTTATCCACAAGCAATTTTTATTCATATTCGCCCTTTTTATGAATAATTTTTTACCCGGAATTGGAAAAGGGAGTCCAATAAGGAGCAAATTTTTTTATTATACTTATTAATATTAAGGGCTGATGACCGATTTGCATTAAAAGTTTTTGAAAAATGGAAACTATTTTTCCAATTCTGCACGAAAAATTATTCATGATTATATTAACTAATTTTCTCAGCTTTTTTCATTTTGTTAATGAAACAATTTTTAATACTTAGTCTCTGGTTTAAGGATAAAAATTTAGGATAAGAACTCTAGGATTCAAACTTGAGTTGACAGAGGTAGAGGCATACAGCTTATCTAATGTTTATTAGATCACTCATTTTTCAGTGATCATGTGATCAGTGAAGAGTAATATCACATGAGAAAAATTGTAACATATTTTAAATTTTAAATATATTGACATATTTTAAATTTGCTTTTGTTGTTGTTTTTTGTATTTTAAAATGCTGAATAACCAATTGATCATAAGAAGCTCGGTCAAAGTCTTTTCAAGAGCTGAAAAGGCCAATTTGTCTGTTTTTTTAATAACCATTTACATCACAGTGTAGTGGCAACACGGAGCACAAGAGCAAATCAAGCTATATAATACAGCAAACAAAGACAATTAATTTTTTGCCTAGTTTTGGCGGTTACGGTTTAGTTTAGCAAAAAGAGGAAATTCTCTCTTATGCGTTTGTGTACTTTATAGAATCAACTTTATGCAATGGTTAGTATTACTGTTACCTCTTTTGCTAAATGTTATTTAAGCACTCCGATTAGTGGAGAGCATTAAAATTAGTGCTCATCTTTTGCTGAGCATTAAGTACAGTCAGCAATGAACAACAACAAGTTAAGGTATATAAATTTATATATAAGCACGATTTAACGCTCTGGCTAAAAAAAATGAGCAATTCTAGACAGGCTAACGCGTTGCCTGCGGCAGAACTTCTAGAGCTTAAATTAAAGATTTTAAAATTCAGTTTAGTGCTTGCTAGCGAGCACAAAGGTTGTGTTAACTTTTTGTTTGTGGCGTTAAAGTATATTAATTTTTGTTTTTTTTAATTTATTGAATAAAGTGTAGAAAAATTTTAATACTTCATAACTAGGATAGGCTGAAAAAGCTTTAAATTTACAAAAATTCGAAAATTAGCTCTTTGAGGGCTTTAAAAAAAATGCGTTTCGCTTATATATTTCTTTGCTTGTGCAGTATCGCAGCTACAGGTAAGTAATTGAAATAATTTTTTGCAATTAAATTAATTAAATTGCTGTGCTTTAGAGCAGGACAGCATGAACTTGTGCTAATGTGTTTTGGTTTTTAATCTAATATGCGTTCATAAGTTATCAATTTCAATGGTCAACTAGTGAATACAAAATAAGTTTTTATCAACATTTTTTTTCTAGAATTGTTATTAAAGCCGCTGTTTATTGGTCGCGCAGCAAAACGAGTTGATTTTTCATCAGAAATTGATGAAACAGAGAGACCGCAAACGAAGAACAGTACTTAGATCAAACAGTTGTAACAGTGCTAAGATTTTTTTTTTGTATATTTTTTTGAACAGTCATTAAACGCCATTTGCTGAAAAATTTAAGAGAAAGCTTGAGAATCGAAAAAAATCCCTACAACAATCTAACGCTTTTTCAGCGGCGTAGTTGAAAGAAAATTTAAGAGGGTTCGTATGTTGCAAAATATTTTTTAAGGAATAATGGTATCAGAATTTTTTCATAATTTTTGCATTAAATTCTATTTGGGAGATGGTATGAGAATGTCCAACACATTTTTTAAAGAAGTAATTTTGGGGATTACTGATCAAATTATATATGGAACATGACAGCGTTTTTTTTTTGTTGCTAGGTTAGTTAAATAAATTTAAACAGCAACTTAAATTATTTCTTGTAAATTATTTTATGACTAAAGTTGTAAATTATTAGTTTATGGAACCGAGTTTTTATGGAACCGATGTTCACTTTTTTTAAAATTCAAAAAAATATTATACTATTGAAATAAAGTTCATCTTATAACATGTAAGACAAGCTTGTTTATACCTTATATCTTTCAAACAGTAATTATTTCTTGCTATTACAGTACTTTTAAACTTTGGCGAAAAATTGTTCGGCCTAAAAGTATGCAAAGAAAATTTTTTTTATATAAAAAGCAATTTAAATCGAATAAATTTTGTAGCATTTATGCTCAAAAAAGTTCCAACCCGTTGTAGGGTTATACATTTTTTTTACCTATGAGCTTCTATTTTATAACATAATGCACTTTAGAAGCTTAAAAAGTAAGTTAAAATATGCTATAGAGTATTTTTTGTTGGTATGGACGATTTTAACGATCCGTGTAACTTTAGCTTTAGAATTCCCAACCTTCTAAAAGAAAAATATAATTTTTGTAAAAAAAATATGCTTTCTTGGCAAAATAAAAAATGAAAGTTCAATTTCAAAAATGTTACTTTGCAAGCAATACTTCAGTCAAATTTTAAAGGTTTTTAAAAAAAATGTTTTTTGGCATCTTTTCTTCAAAACGTGTTGTAAATAGATGTCGTTGCATTCACAAAAAACACCTATCTTTATGCGATAAAAAATGTCTCTATTTTCGATAATAGCAATTTTCTCTATTTCAAATAAAATTTTCTTCAATTGGAATAAATTTTCACATATTCGAAGAAAAATTTCTTCACTTGTGGGAAATGGAAATAGAAATATTTCAGGTCTCTAATAATGATAAGTATTTTTCTCGCACAAAAAATCTCATTTATAGCGAAAAATTTATTGAACATGACAAAGTTTTTCTATATTTTGATAAAAAATTCACTATGCGAACTATTTTCTTCAATAAAAATAAATCTTTTCTCAAAATTAAGATTCGTATTCTCTAAAAACGATAGATTTGTATGTATTTCTTTTTTTCATGGAAGCTTTTTGCCATTTTTAGAATCACATGTAGAGAAAAGCATTCTCTAGAGCAAAATTTATATCATTTTTCTCTAAATATGATGTTTTTTTTATCATATTCCAAAAAAATTTTTTTTGAGTGTGGTATACTATAAAAAGTTTTATATCATTTTTTAAAAATTTGTTTATATTTTTAAGTTTCTCAAATGGTCACTTGAAACATAATTTTTTACTCAAATTCCTGTTTTCACCTGTAGTACCCAAACATGTTCCAAAACAAAAATTCTCTTTGCAGATTTTTGAGAAGTTATAACCGATGGTATAACCATGATTTTGCACCTTCTTTCCAAAACTGATATCAATATTCCTTCATGACACAAAATGGCCAGAAAGTGAAATAGTCAGGTCTTGACTGAAATATTTAAAAATTATTTTGATTCCAGAGTCAGGTATTTCTGATTAAATTATAATCAAATTTTAAGATTTTTGTTTTCCTTCTGTTCCGGTAAAAACGTGAAAAAAAATGTCTTTATAATTCTGGAAACTCATTTTTAATAGTCCTAGTATTATACAGGAGGACAAGATTTTCGAACAATCCAAAAAATAATGCTTTTGAGATACGAAAATAATCAAATTATCATAAAATTAAAAAAAAAAAATGTTTTTTGCTTGTTTTCAAAAATTAAAACTTTTGGCATGTTTAATTTTCGGCATGAATTTTCCTTCCCCGACATCGATTTTACTTTGACGAGCTCTGAAGGCAGTACCAATTTCTGAAAGGCTTTTAAAAGACAAATATTTTGGAGAAATTTTTAAATTTAATCATTGAATGAATAGGTTTTCGCCCGGAGTTAGAAAAGAGAGTTTTCATTATTAAGATAAAGCTGAAGAACTTTTTGAAAATTTTTAATGTAAATTTATTCATCAACCGTTGATATTTATGAGCGTAACTAAAAAAGATGTGATATCCTTATTTGATATCTTAAAAAAGAAAATTCCCTTTTTCAATTCCGGGTGAAAAATTATTCATAATAAGGTTTATGATTATGATTTTCGCTTGATTTGATTTGATTTCAATGCCTTGAAAGAGCGGCCACGGTTATGCGGGCTAAGTATGCGGCGTGCGATCCTAACGTATCGATTTTAAATGTTACATTTAAAGAGAATACAAATATTAAAACTAACAAATTTTTAACTTTTCTGACCTCAGATCAGATTTTTCTAAAAAAATTTCAAAATCATGTGTGTTCGACAGCGCAAAAGCTTGCAAACAACTTTTTCAATGATTATTTTACTATTGGATAGGTTTGGTACTTTTTCAATGATTATTTTACTATTGTATAGGTTTGGTCTAGTTGGGACATAGACTAAAATATTGTTGCCACACCCTCCTTCAAACGCCCACAAATCAATAAAATTTCCTCATTTCAAACTGTTTTGACCATATTAGATCCTCCGCATTGAATCTTCGACCCAGTATGAATCCCGTGGAACCGCCGTAAAGCATAACTTCGCGGGATGGGAGAACAGCACTAAGCTGGAAACTAAAGGACTAATTTTGACTAGGTCTATTGGAAAAAATTGATATTTCAAGATAACTTTCTAATATTTTTATCGCCTTATGTCGATATTTAAAATACCGTTATTTTTATACCAAAATAAAGATCAAAATAACACATCTTCGATATTTTGGGAATTTTTAGTAGAATATAGTAGAATATCTATAATATTATAGATATTCAGAACTTCACATTGTTGCTAAATGATAAAAATATCGAGCAGAAATTCAAAGTCTTGACTTTCGATAGAACTATTTCCGCTGTTTTTTTAATATATTTGTTTCAGTTCTGTTTGGGTCTGAAAGTTCTGTAAAATAACGTGATAAAAACCACTTCATCGATACTCTTAGGTGAATATTTATTTTTTTTTAATTTTTTTTTTTTTTTAAAGTTAATTATTTTAAATATTATCTCACACAGTGTCTGTTTTATGTCTTTAAATCTGTACAATATTTGCTGATAGCTTTTCAAAAACGAAAAACTTTGGATTTTTTCAATTCGACATGAAATCGTTCGATTTTGCTTTTTACGAGCTCTGAAATCAGTTTTGAGATCTGAAAGGTCGAAAGAGGCAATTTTAAAATTTGAATAGGATTTTTGTTTCGCCACTGTTGATTTCACTATCACTATGAAAGATCTCTGGGGTAGTATGGACCTACGAAACTTCCCCCTCTTCGGTTATACGCCACTGTATGAAATCAACACTGAAGTGAACAAATTTTTTATTCTCGATTTTTTTCTTATTTTCCCCTTAAAATAAGATTTATCATATCAAATAATGTTGCCTTTTATTTTCCTGCCACCCTCTAGCACTAGCAACCAAGCCACCCAGATGGGATCCGAATTATATTGTCAAGGGTACCCTTTATATACCCTATGCTGAGATAGCCGAACCCTTCTATGCATGGTATGACAAAAATACTCGACGCTCACGCATTGATTACTATGGTGGCATGGTGAAGACCTATCAATTGGCCAATGAGGGTGAATTTGGTGTCTCTTTGAAGCTGGCACCCATAACCACTCAGCAAGAGTTGAACAAGGTAACCTGCTTGCAGTTGAATGGCACTGCGGAGAGTAAAGTGCAAATACAAGCTATACTGCCCGATGTCAAAGAGTTCAGTTTAATCGGCACTGAATCATTTTTGGGTTTTACCTGTGATAAATTCCGTTTGGAGGAGACTATAGGCCAGAAGAAGAACGTGTACACAATGTGGGTGCGTTACAAGAAGTCACCACATTATCAAGCCTCACGCATGCCCATACCAGTGCGCTATGAAATGCGCGGATATAATACGCTGCTGGGATCGCATTACGATCATTACTATCTGGACTACGATAGCTATGAACATGACGATATACCTAACGAGGTGTTCGAGATCGATGAGGGTGAGTCGATGGGGGTCGACAAGGCCTTTTAAGTGAATTATTTTAAATTATGTTTTTCTTTACATTTCAGACATGCCCTGCGTTGGTTTTCCCGGACCCGGCAAGGGTCACTATGCCACCTTTAATCCCATGCAGGAATTTGTGCATCCCACTGTTGATCATCATGTCGATCATGAGTTCCATAAATTCAAAGGAAAGCATGGTGTTAGCTATAAAACCGAAAAGGAGCACGAATATCGTCAAAATGTCTTCAGACAGAATTTGCGTTATATACATTCTAGAAATCGTGCTCGTCTCAGCTATACTCTGGCCGTCAATCATCTGGCGGACAAGACTGACGAAGAGTTAAGTGCGCGTCGCGGTTTCCGCTCATCGGGCGTATACAACACTGGCAAGCCTTTCCCCTATAACACCTGGAAACTTAAGAATGAGCTGCCGGAACAGTATGATTGGCGATTGTTTGGCGCTGTGACGCCAGTTAAAGGTAATTGTTGTATAAAACTTTTAAGGTACCAAAGTAACTTGTTATTTATCTTGTCTAGATCAATCGGTTTGCGGCTCTTGCTGGTCTTTTGGCACTATTGGTCATATTGAAGGCGCTTATTTTTTGAAAAATGGCGGTAGTCTAGTGCGTCTGTCACAACAGGCTCTTATTGACTGCTCTTGGCAGTATGGCAATAATGGCTGTGATGGCGGCGAAGACTTCCGTGCCTATCAATGGATGATGCAAGTCGGCGGCATACCCACCGAAGAGGAATATGGACCCTATCTAGGTCAGGATGGTTATTGTCATGTTGACAATATAACGCTTGTGGCACCCATCAAGGGTTTTGTTAACATCACCGCCAATGATCCAAATGCCTTTAAGATTGCTCTACTCAAGCATGGCCCCATCTCGGTAGCCATTGATGCCTCACCCAAGTCGTTTAGTTTCTACTCACATGGCGTGTACTATGAGCCGACCTGCAAGAATGGACTCGATGAGCTGGATCATGCAGTGCTGGCCGTTGGCTATGGCACAATAAATGGCGAAGACTACTGGTTGGTCAAGAACTCATGGTCTACCTACTGGGGCAATGATGGCTACATTTTAATGTCGGCACGCAAGAATAACTGTGGTGTCATGACGATGCCCACCTATGTGGAAATGTAATGCTCCACAAAAATGTGGTGAAACGAAATTGCTGTGTAGAAGTTATTTGCGCACGGGCAGAGGAAGTTTAAGAACAATGTTTACTATAGATTTATTTTAATTTTTTTACACACTTACATTAAAGCTACATACACTTTAAATATTGTAATTTAAAAAACGAAAATGTTAATAAATAACTTTATTGTAAATGTCTTTTAAAGTTTTATGTTACGAATAAAATTCGGAAATTGAAAAAAAATTGGTATCTACATGTATTATCTACATCGAAATATATTTTTGAAATTATAAATGTTTGTAAAAAGTTCTCGGGAATTGATCTTGGAAAAATTTGATCAAGAGTTAGCTCAAAAGGGACGCCCATTATAATCAGTATCTTCGTAAGTAACAAAATCATTCTTCAAAAAAATGTTAAAAATCATCCTTCACTCATTCCAGCGATCTTTTTTCTCATTCCAGCGAAGACGAATCGCTGTTCGATCGCCCAAGCGATGAATGCAAAATTCACGAAAAATTTTCAAAATCTTCCTTGGCTATCGCCAATCGTTGGAAGATGGCTTTGTGAAAAATTTTTTAAATCTATTATTAGAACATGAAGCAGGCTCTGAAAAATCGTTAAAATTAATCAAAAGGTTGAACTAGTAAAAAAATGCATTGAATTTGGACAGGACAACGTCCTTCGAGCACGCTAGTTTGATCTATAAAACAACTTGAACGTTCAACAACGATGATTCGCAACAATTTGCTGAGGACATCTCAAAGCTATTCGTTTGCCTCTCTTGTCGGCGAATCGCTTTAGACCCCTTCTTTCAACTCATGTGCGACTCTTCGTGGCGAAACGCTTAAGACCCTTCTCGGCGAATCGTTCGCAACTCCTCCTAGCGAATCGCCTAAGACTCCTCTCGGCGATTCGTAGGCGAATCTTCTCGGCAAACCCTCTTTATGGGCTCAGTTGCTTACTTTCGGCGATACCCGGAAGACTCCCAGAAGAGCTCGCCAGCGATTGTTTCAGCTACCAAGAGATTTGCTGGAGATTCTCAGGCGATTCAAAATGATTGCAGGGAGTTGTCTTGTTTAACCTTAAAAATACAATGGTAGTTATCAATGACACAAACCACACGTAGTAGTTGTGCCATCTGTAAGTCAAATCAACATTTCATATTCACACACCTATGCAAAGAAATTGTATCATTAGTCAGTTTTGTTTGTAGCAATTTTTAGTCCGATTCATTTGAAAAATTTACGAATAAGTTATTTAACTGATATTCTGAAAAAAACTGATTTTGGTTCTGTATCGTTTAACAAAAATGTTGCATTGGAATGTTGGAATTCCCGTTCAGCTCTTATCATTTTTAAAGTTAAATAAATTATTTATGTAATAGAGTATCAACAAAAATAAAAAAAAAACAGGATCATAGAGTTCAATATTTAGTGCTATGACCACAATATCTAAGGTTATCGCACTGTTGCTCTCTTAATCTTGAGAGCAGCAGCTGCTTAGCTTAAGTGCAGATTAGCAAAGAAATGCATTAAATAAATATACAAAGCAATAATATAGATACTTACAGAACTATTTATTTATAACTATTGACCGAAGACTTGAGGCTAGACGCAGATATCGCAACTGTGGCAGACTACTATAAGGCAAGCAATGATAAGCTGACAAGTCAATAACCGCTAAGATCTTCAAACAGCGCAACAAGCAGGCAACTATTTGTACATTTTTCTTGCTTTCTTGACATTCATTTATAAATTTACGATTTACTTTATTTTTCGCCTCATGTTATATGACTTATGTATATCTAGTAAAAACTTTTCATTAAATGAACTAAATTAGTGAACAAAATTAATTAAACACTTTTGTCTCTGAACTAAGCAATTTGTTTTTGCTGCTCGTTGCCATTGCCAGCAGCAAGATACTCCTCGAAGGGCTCAGTAGGTAAATGCGCAGGATTCTATATAATAGAAAAGAAAACAAAATATAAACCGACAAATTCAATTTAAACAAACAACGATTGACTGACCATTTTTTTGGCGCGCTGTTCTAGTTGACCGTATGCTACATGATTAAGCGCAAAGCCAATGGGCAGAGCTACACCCTGAATTCTATAGAAAGCCGCTTTGTCGCCCTCGTTGGCTATCTTGTGCGCAGCGGCTATTGTGCACTTGCCCAGAAAACTTGAAGTGGCTAGCATGGGTCCACGTGATATATCAATGTGAGTGCCTATGCGATAGAGTGTCACGCGTCCGTGACTTTGTTGTGAAATACTGGGCAATTGTTGGCGTTTGTAGCGTGAGTCTGTAAATATTTTCATAGCCAAATCGTTGTTTACTTCTAAACGTTCTATTGTCATATCATGGGCGGACAGCTTAATCATTTCAGCGGATATTGCACGCAGTTCCGCGGCAGTTGCTTGCCACTGCTGTGAACCAAGCACAATATCGTGAACAAAGCTGCCGGTTTTTACTGTATATAGAAAAAAGATAAAATTTAACAATCTATATATATTTTTTATAATATTTACCATTGGGACCAGGAAAACTGTGCAGCTGCAATTGCGCTTCCTCCTTAAAGGCATTTTGCAGCGCAGCGCCCAACATAAAAGAGCAAGTGCGCCAAAAAGCTCTGGAATCAACAAACAAACATCAACAATTAATTAATTTAGCACCCAATAATGATTGCTTTACTTACTTATTGACCACATGTGGATCGGCTATGTTAAAGTTGAGCAGCTGCAGTGTGCAGGAATCTTGTATAGGTCGATGCATATCCCAAGGAATGTTGCCATCGAGTAGAGCCAGCGCAGAGCGCTTACAGTGCCCCTCTGTCAAGTGCTGGGCGCAATTGTAAGGTGTTGAGATGCCGCGATTCATTACCAGCGTCACATCCTCCGGTAGTCCCAAGTAGCGTACTTCAATTTTTTCTATGCGACCCACGGCTTCGCGCTGTCGTTGCTTTTCTTGATCGAACAACTCATTGCGATGCGCAACCATTTCCGTAGATTGGAAACCTAAGTTGTTGCAGAACAAAATGTTAAAACTTTGCCTTCGATTTTTTGTGGTTAATGTTGGGCAGGAATAAAACTTACGCAGTTGTGTGCATTTTTGTAGCGCTCCAATTGACTTCCATGGTGCCTGCAGTAGTTTTACTACAGTTGACATATTGTTTGATTTTATTTTTAATTCGCAATGAGTTTTTAATTTATTTTAAATAGTTAATTTAAAATTAGTTTAGAAATTACAAAAACCACTAGAAATTTTAGAGCTGCATTTGACAGCTAGAAAACAGCTGATTTGCGGCATGCGCTGCTACGCAATGTTGCCATATAATTTTTTTGTACGATGTTTTCTGAAAGTTGCAGTGAACATTAAACTTTTAACATTCGCATGAATTCAACGCCTTTTCGAAAGAAATTTTATTATCATGTGCATCTGAACAAAAACTTTATGACTTTTTGAATTTCCCGCATCTTGACTAGAAGGGCAACACTGCTTGTGTCAACAATCATCTTTCAATTGACTTTTGTCAAATTTTAAACTAGCTACATAAAAAAAACCATCTCTCAAATCAATAAGGGTGCTCACAGTTCTCTATTATCTGCTCTGTTAACTTTGCCGTCTATTAACTTTAGAACATTTTAGCACGTTTTAACTTTGATTGTTTTTGTTTTACGTACAAACTTGAGATACCACTTGTTGCTAAAGTTATCTCACTTCTACTCATGTCTTTCTTTTGTGTTAATGTGGTATCACTAATCAGCCGATTTAATTTTGTTGCAAAAAATGGAAGAAGAATGGATCGTCGAAAAAGTTAGTACATTTTTCCATAATTCTTCGTTTCCGTTCATTCGAAGCATGTTTTTGAACAAATTTAAAATTTTTGAAAACTATTTTTGCAATTTAGCTCCAAAACACAAAAAGAGGTGCTCACAGTTCGATTGAAATATCTTTCTAAAGTTGCCAGGTGTTAACTTTAGAAGCAAACTGTGAATTCCCTAAATGCTAAGTTTGATAAATAATAACTCTGTTCGCGTACTTTTCTAGTAAAATAATGAAAAACGTCAAAAGTAATTAAACTGAGAGAGAATTAACTCCAACACTAAAAAAGTAAACGAATGATTTTCCGGTAAAAAACTGAAAAATGTCAAATCTGCATAGTTCGCAACTGCTGTGCACCTGCTCCCACCACCCGTTTGACAGTTTTCATCTTTTTACCTCATGAAATTCTACTAGTAAAAACTTGAAAAAAACATGAACGCTGCGAAAATCGAATTTCCCCTCTTTTACACAATCCTCCCAGTAAACGAACGCTTTTCAGGCACTTTCACTTAAAAGTTTTTGAAATATTTCGTTTGCATTCGTTATAGCCGTATAAGCATGAAATATGTTAAATGTTCTGGACACCAAGTTGAGATCGTTGCCTCCAAATCAATATAAAAATTAATGATATGGTGTTGGCCGATTGTGGAAGTCGGAAGTAATATTCTGAATGACCAGTTATGTATGAAAAACCTAGCGACAAGATGGGTGCCACGTTTGATCACAATCTACTACAAAAGCAATTGTGTGACAACTTCTAAGAAGTATTTGGTATTGGCTAAGGTGGGTTTGTCAGCCAATAAAGTCATGATGGTCATAATTTCCGATAAAAGCGGTGGAATATACTGTGATTGTCTTCAAAACGGAAGAAAAATCATTGGCGAATTAATATTCGATTTGAAGAAAAAGCGAACACATTTGACCAAGACAATGTAAGAGTTCACACATGTGCAGTCTCCATGACAAAATTTAATGCAAACAAAATGTTGGAACCTAGATGAACACGTGATAAAGAAGTAAACAAAAAGCGCAACAACAAAATCTTTGCAAACTTTTGTAATTTTTCTACTAACAAAAGAGTCGAAAACCACTGCTTTGATAAAGTGCTCTGGTAATTCCGTTTTAATTTTGCTGTTGTTGCACTTATTATTTTTTTCAAATTTAGTGGACTGCTAAAACCACAGAGATTACTGATGAGTCAGAGTAGCGTCCGACGAAACCATCGTCAAATCTACTTGGTTTGTTTTGAGAAATATTTTTGTTGTTGTAGCAACCTGTTGCTTCAGAATTAAATTGGCATAAAGCTCAAAAAATTAAATTGAAAAATAATTTTTTGTCAGAACCTGTGCTTCATTCAAAAAGTCGCGGATTTATTGTACCGTCTTTGAACTTTTTAAATGCTTAAAGCGTGCAAACTCATCTCGATTTTAAACAAAGTTTAGCTTAAACATAGATTAAAATGGCTTAACCTGAGCCTTAACAGTCTAGGTTTAAGAATTTAGCCCACATTTTAGAAATATTCTCTGAGAAAAAAATTATTTTGAAAGAAAAAAGTAAAAAATTCAGAATTTAATGCGCTTCAATTCATCAATCAATCACATTTCGAACACTTTCTGCAAAATAGAAAGTGAGCAGTTGCGAAGTGAATTCCAATAACGGAAACAACTGAAATAGTAATGGATTTCACAATGCAGAATTAAACAGGATTTTTGCAGCCAATTTATGACAGCGACCACATCATATGCCTAAATTTCATAGCTTTTAAATTTATTCGAAAAGCAATAGTACAACAGTTTTTTTTTTTTTTTTTAATAGTACAACAGCATTTTGTGTTACGGAAGCACTAGATTTTCGTGTGTATGTAATACGCTCGATATATAGTGACATCAATATGTCTATTTTTGTTTAAGTCGACTAAAATGGTTTTCTCTTATGACCACAGATATAAATTCTGTATCAAAACTGCACAAGAGATAATATCAGTTGCTTTGTTGTCATTTTACGTACTATGAATGTTAAATATGATAACTATTAATATGACATAAGATACCTGTATTTTTTATGATATTTGTTTCGTTCAGTTTATAAGTCTTAAAAAATTTTAAATAACACAATAATTACAGTTTTTAAGTATTCAAAAATTTAAAATAACACAATAGGTCTGTTCACGTACTTTACTTGCTAAAACTTGCAGGGAGAGAGTAAAAGAAGAATTAAGGAAAAAAAATGTACAAAGAGCAAATTAGCAGAAAAAGTACGTGAACAGAAAACTAGTAGAAACTTGCAAGTTAACAACAGCTGATCAAACGAATTGCTGTAACTTAATTGTTGAAATCATTTCTTGTATCCTACCAATATTAACATTTATACTTACATTTCCCTCATCATCATAAATGTTTCTTTTTCCGGCATAATTGAAGAATAATGGAAATGCAAAATTTGTGTTTTTTTACATGTAATTACATGGATTTGGGGCTCCTTAGTTCGATTCTGAAAAAACGAAGAGTCGCTCTCAAGTGGGTTAGAAGTTATAGGGATCAAAAGTTGAAAAATTACTACACATTTGCCTGTTTTTCGACTTTTTTTAATAAAATTTAAGCAATATGGGTAGCAAGAGGTCATACCATGACCTATTCAGTTAGGTATTAATTATAAAAAATCCATTTATTGCTAACTATCCAAAAATGAAAAATTTTTCATAACAATTTTTCGCCTGCGGCGCTTTTTTCGTCTCAATATACTATATGTAAGTGTACAACAAACTTGAAAAATACTTGCATTAATTGTTAAAATTTAAAACTTTATATATTGTGCACACTTGACTGTTCACCCTTTTACGAAATAACAATAAATAACATACTTCTATGAAAACATTTATTTTTCTAGTCTTAAAGACAAACACTTCAAAAGGACAACCAAAATTAGCACACCTCAAATTCTTTGAGTACAAAAACAGTTATATCATCCAAAATAATGCATAGATTTTTATGATTGAATGCTCATTAAAAAGGTTTTAGCATAACCTTTCTTTTGATATCCATTACGTTTACTTATGTTCGAAAACAACAACAAAAAACACAGGGTTTTAAGCCCATTTTCATAAACGTTGACCCCCTATAACTTCTAAACCACTTGAGAGCGACGCTTAATTTTTTCACCATTCAATTTGTTATCTCAAAACACGCATTTAAAAAAAAAAAAAAAAGAAAAAAAAGACCATTTCCACTTCTTCAATTGTTCCCTTTTTCCATCCATTTTAATAGAAATCCACAGAAAAATTTTTGACAGCTTGTTTTTTTTTTGACAAACAGTTTTTTGCAGTACTTGCAAGTTCTTGCAAGTAGAAATTTTGTTAGTAGAAACTTGCAACTTCTTTTTTCTCTCTCACTTTTGTTCGCTCTCGTTTTCCTCTCGCGTTGCAAGTTTTTCGAGTACGTGAACGCTTTACTAGTAAAAACTTGCAATAATTGGTAACAATTTTTTGTTACTGAACAAACCTAATAATGACAGCTTAAAGTAAAATGTTTCAACTAAATAGCTGAAACAGCTCTTGAGAGCCCAAACAAGTAAAATGCAATTCAGCTAAATCAAATAGTTTGATGTTTACTGTAGCCAGTCGAGGTTCCACTGAACATTGCTTTTTGACAGCTGTCAGCAATTTTGTGTTTGTCATAGCGAGCAGCGGCTTGATTACTTTGCAAAAATTTGTAAAACAATTAAATTAAAGCTCCTTGTGGAATAAAATAGAATTAATTATAATAAAAAATGGCTTTGGATTTGGCGCGTGATATACCAAGAGCTGGATTCAATTTCGAGAACTGCAAGCGGTAAGTGTAGGAGTTCAAACTCGACATAACCTGTGATGTAGAGGATATTCCAAAAATGAGTTCTTGTTTTTCATAAAGAAATGCCGAGCTACTCAGGAGTGGGTTTCAACCACCAAAAACCGTAAAGACTGGTACAACTATTGCTGGCATCATCTTTAAGGATGGCGTTATTTTGGGCGCTGATACCAGAGCCACAGAGGGGCCAATTGTTTCAGACAAGAACTGCGCCAAGATTCATTACTTGGCGAAGAACATGTAGTAAGTAGCGTAGCAGTTAGAAACTTGGGCAGAATTTGATTTTAATTAATTTTTCTTAGTTGCTGTGGTGCCGGTACGGCTGCGGATACCGAAATGACTACGGACATGATTTCCTCGCAATTGGAACTACATCGTCTTAACACTGGTCGTCAAGTGCCTGTTGTAGCAGCCAATACGCTGCTCAAACAAATGCTTTTCCGCTATCAAGGACACATTAGCGCTGCTTTAGTGCTCGGAGGAGTCGACAAAACTGGCGCTTATATTTACTCCATACATCCACACGGCTCTACCGATAAACTGCCTTATGTGACCATGGGCTCAGGTAGCTTGGCTGCCATGTCTGTGTTTGAGTCACGTTGGAAGCCAGAAATGACGGAAGCAGAGGGCAAGCAGCTCGTACGCGATGCTATAGCTGCTGGTGTTTTCAACGATCTGGGCTCTGGCTCCAACATTGATTTATGTGTGATACGCAAGGATTCAACCGAATATCTGCGAAATCATGAGTTAGCCAATAAGAAGGGAGAACGACAGGTATGTTGAGAACATCATATGTGACGGATTTTAAATTTATTAATATTGATTAATTGTTTAGCTCAACTATGCCTTCAAAGCAGGCACTACAGCTGTGCTTGATACAAAAATCAAAAATTTCGACATGACCGAGGAGGTGCACATTATTCCCATGGAGACAGCCTAAATTGTAACGAAAGAAGTTCTTTCCTCATACATTTTTTTCACTTAATTTGAGCAAAAGAAATGGATTTTGGTGTTTCAATAGTTTTTTGTAATTAAAACAGAATTTCTTAAAATTAAATTGAGAAGCTTTTATTTCAAAGTTTATACGTAGCAATAACTTAGAATGGAAGCTTTTTTATTGGCTTGGCATAAATTTTATTATATCGTTTATTTCGTTTAAATACTTTATAAATTCGTTTCTTTACTTATTTGCTAAATAACACCTAAAATACTAGAACATATTTTAAAATAATTGCCGTTAAAAAAATAATACTTTGTTCAAACAAAACAAGCACACGCGTGCTCTTAATTTTTACAAATGAATTCTTGGCTTATGCTATGTGAAAAAAAATGCAGTGTATCGTATTTATAAAATCTCGAGACTCAAGTTAATAATTTTAAAATGAAAGCATTACAACTTCTTCCGCAGCTGAAACTATTTCATTTCCACTACTTGAACAGCTCCTCCAGATCATCCTCATTTAATGCAATCAGCATCATTATCACACCACCTGAGAGCAGTCCAAATATTTGTATTAAGGTTCGCTTCAAATCACGTTTGCCCTCCATGCCCATGGCAGGCACTAGATCGGCAAAAGCTATGTAGAGAAAGGAACCGGCAGTGCCTGCATAAATCCAGCGCGTCATGTTTGAATGCACACCAGCGATGAGCAGCCCTATGGCCATGCCCACAAAACTCAACACAGAGCTGACTATATTAAGACAAACGGCGCGACGCAAGCTAACGCCAGTCTGCAGCAGCAGCGCAAAGTCACCCAGTTCGTGTGGCAATTCGTGACAGAGCACAGCAAACGCAGTGGCCATGCCTGTGACAGGATCTGTAGCAAAAGCGGCACCAATGGCAAGACCATCAGTTAAATTGTGCAGTCCATCGCCAATGACGACCATAAAAGCAACGGGTGTCAGAGGACGTGAACCGGTTTTCTTATCCTGCTTCAGCTCATCGAGCATTACATTGATTTCACGCGCCTCCACGTTTCTGCCTGTTGTAGCTGGTGTGGCATCGGCAGCTACATTTGCTGGTGCTGTCGTTTCAGTCGCTGCTGTTGCTTCCACGGCTTGACTGTGCTCTTGCTTTTTATGAGTATGCTCGTGGCTGTGAGCGTGGCTATGACCATGACTATGACCGTGACTATGACCATGACTATGACCGTGTCCAGAGTCCGTTTCGCCTTTCAACAGTGGCAGCAGACTCTCCAGTATGTACATAAAGCAGGCCGTGAGAAAGGCGCAGGCACAAATCCAGACTGGACCATTATCGTGTTCATGCTTTGCTGCATTGTTGGAAGTGAGTGGTTGTATTGTATCTGGCGCTGCATGCTCGGAGACTAATGCATGCGGCAGCAGATGCATGAGTGCATCGCCGCTCAGCGTGCCCACAGCAACGGCCACTAAGAAATTGAGAATCTCCTGGTAGGCAATGGTTTTCATAAGTGGCACTAGCAGAACGCCGAATAGACCGCAGCAAGAGAGCACGAATATGGAGCCGCTGGCATATAACCAAGCTGAGGGATAAAATTAATTTTCAGTTAATAACGGTTTTATAATAAAATTGTATTGGAATTTTTATATATGGTTCTACAAAAAAGCCTTTCTGTATGATCTATTTAGCCCGAAGAAGTAATTTAGGACCTCTGTAAACTTTGCCTATGTCTACTAAGCTGATTAATATAATTTATAATACCCTTAAATGCCAACTGTAGAAAATCTTAGAGCAACGGAAGAGAAAGCGAAGACACTGAAGTTAGTAAGTAATCATATTGCAATGATACTGTACCGCCCTCTATTACTTAAAACTGGTTCATGCCTTTACTAAAAACAAAAACTTAATTACGGTACTTAAGTGCTGCCATCTTTGAACTGTTTAATCGATGTTTGCTAATGGCACCTTTAAGGCAACGGCACAAGGTAAGCGACAGGCGAAAAACGACAACAAGCGCGGTAATGTGTCGTCAACGAATTTATTATATTAAACGATTATATTATATATAATTTTTTTTAAACGAGCTACGTTCACGGGATTTAATTATAAAATAATTATAAATTTATGGTTTACAAGGGAGGTTAAGCAAATAGAATTAAAGAAAATATTTACGTTAAGTAACTTTGCTTAAGGTTCACAGGTTATGTATGTAAAGTTATTATGACACTGGCTTTTCAGAATCTCAAAAATACAAAGTGAGAAGCACACAAAACAGAGCAACGACACTCCAGCCTCAAAAGTAGATACAATTGGTGCCCATCAATATTACGCTGTCGAGACAAATTATTTCGGAATAGCAAGCTGGACTATACATTTTCCATTCTCGTTAAATATTCCTATTTAAACAAGCCAGTGGAGATGAGCAGTCCGGTGATTTTTCGTTCTTAATGAACATGATTTTAAAATCACCGTTCTTTAAAATGGTGACGTGATCACGGTATTTTGTAACTGATTACATATTCAAGCATGTGGTTATGAGAGATGTTTTTATATTATGTATCTTGTTTTTCGAAGTGCTACTTGATGTAAAAAACATTATCACGTACATTTTAACATTTTGCCATGAAAATTATTAACAATGAACAATTATGAACAATGAAAAAATAGTTCACAAATATTATTTTTATTTATTACAGGTAATTAATATATCCTCCTTCAAAAATGTCTTATTTTAATAAAAGGTGCCTGCCTCTTTTCTTATGTCAATAGAAAATCACGTCATCAATTTATTGAGATCTTGGTTTTTGTGTTTTTTGTCCTATTTTCTCAGCCATATTATTATTAATTTTATGGAGATTTAAGCAGTAAATTTTAAATATAATTTTTCTTTACCCTCGCAAACATTTCTTTATATTTGCAGGCCTGGACATTTTGTAAGAAAGGGACCATATTCGGTTCGAAACAGCAATTAAATTCACGTCAAGCTGCAAATGGTTTGCTTACTTGAGAGACAGGGACAACAATTCTCACAAGTAAAAAAATCACTGGTTAAATCACGTATCGCTGCAAACGGTGAACCAAATGAAAAAATGAAAAATTTAAAAAACTAAATTAAAAAAACTCAATCACGGGCTTTGAAGCTATTTAATCACCGCCGTTACTAGTGATTTTTTAATCACCGTGACAAAATAACCGGTATCCAAATATCGCTCATCTCTACAAGCCAGTGTAATAACAGCTTAACCGATCGACAGACTCTATAACCTGACCTTGACAAACATGTTTATTTGTTTTATTTCATGATTCAATAATTTAAAAGGTTATCCCGATATTTAACGTCTTCTCACGAAAATGGAGATAAATACCCTTATTTCAAGAGGAGAACAACACAAAAATCCCACAGCTGCTTGAATATCTTACTATTTTTTAGTACAATATATCTTAAAATTTTTAGGCAATACATTTTCTGCTACTTTTGTATTTTGAAGCATCCATTAGATGATTTTTAAAGGTTCTGGGACTTCACAGAGTCCAAGCTTGAAATATTTTTACGAATTTATTGCCTAAAAAAATTCAATGAAAGCAATGCAATCTTATTTTGTTTGTTTTTTTAAGCAGTAAAATTTTGAAAACGCATACTTTCTTATTTAAAAAAAAAGCCAACACAACACTGAAACATACTTTTTCTTGAGGAGACCACAAAACCCTGTTTGTCATTCATTTTCGAGAGAGAATATTTTTTTGTTTAAAAAAATAAGGGTATGTCAAATTTCGGTATAACCTTTTAAATTATTGAGTCATGGTTTTATTTAAATACGAAAACTTTAAATTATTTGAGATTTTTTTAACCATGTGTGTGAGGTCTTGAAGGTGAATTGAATTAAATTTGTAATCTTGTTCTTGTGCTTGTTATAAAATAATTTTGGATCTAAAATTATATTTTTTCTATTGTTGTCTCGGGTTTATGAATCAATCTATAAAGTAATCCCCATATTTGAAGACTTCTCACGAAAATGACAGAAGATATTCTTAGTTGAAGAAGAGAGATAAAGAACGACTTTTTAAACATACTATTTCGTAACAAAATATATCTATATATACTTTTAGTTGCTAAATTTTCTACAAATTACATATTTAGAAGCAGCCATTAGCTGATTTCACTCTTGTTCGACCCTTGCGTCGAATCCACAATGTAAAAATTACATTTTATTATTTGTTTTTACAGTCACTCACAAAATTGAGCGTAAACCATAAAAAGGTGTGAAAAGCTTTCATTTCAACAGTATTAAACCAAGTTTTAAAATTTTTTGTCGTTTATTTTAACTCACATATTTTAGTCAGTAAATTTTATTTTAAGTATTAAAAAAAAAAGAATATAAAACCTTTTTTAAACTAAAACAAAACTATTTTTTAAATTGTGTGCGTTTTTTCTTTGAGATTTTTCTTTATTTTCTGTCCACAATTTTGACCTCCAAATTAAATCGTGTCCTGTTCTCGAAAATGTTGACCTCAAAAGTACAAATAATGTAGAATTATCACACTTTCAAGTTCAATGGTTTCATAATTCTGCCCTCAAATGCTATTAACTGAAGAAAAAATGATTTGTTATGAAAATATCGTCGCTGCGCCTAAAAAAAATCAGGTATGTGATTTTTTATGATTTTTTTTTATTGCACAACTCAATAGCTCTATTCAAAGTCCATCTTTGCGCTGAACGGCTTTTCGGTATTTCACATTGGAGACATTTTTTTTATTACTTTTGCAATAAATTCCTTGAAGAGTTTTTAAAATTTTTAATTAAAAATTTGAAAAATCAGGTTTGTGCTCGAAAAATTTGATCATAGTAAAAACAAAATGCCCGTAAAAAAAATCGGTTGTGTCTGAAAATGGAAGAATGCATCCTCGCTTCGTGCTGGAGTAAGAAGTTCAAGTTTTTTTTTAATATTTATCTCTAGAATTTTAAAGCAAAAAATACAAAATTATGACATTGCAATAAATTTGAAAGCGTAGAGAATAAATCAGTTTTTTTGCATAACTTAATTTTGAGGCGCAGCGACGATATAAAACATTGTCATTGATATATCATTACAGTTTAAGCTTCTTTACGAATCTTAAAATAAATATTTTACACAAATATAAAATGTTCTACATGAACGCAATGGCAGTAGCAATAATTAGTTTTGAATTGAATTTTATTGAAGAAATTATAGAAAAGAGTAGGGAAAGCCAATATAACTTTGAAAAAAATGTTGCCTTTGTTCTGTTATTTTCTTGACTGAGAACAGGCCAACGTTTTTAGAGTTCGAGTAAAAATATGAAATATTTTTCAATATCAGAAGGCAAAAATTTTTGCCGAAATAAGAAAACGCATCTTATAACATGTAGTCCAATTTTGGAGAGACCGCGATATATAAATCATGCGACAACAATGGTTGTACTGCAGATGTTTCTCAGTCTACAGTCCATATAACTGAAAAATAACAGAGTTTGCTGACGTTTTTATTTACGTGCGTTCTTGAAATTTTTCCATTGTCGTACGAGTTTTAGGTTTTTATTTTTATTGTTTTGTTATAATTGCATCTAAAATATGCAAAATAAAGTCGTACATTTGGATTTTATTTCATATATTATTAAAACCTTTTTAGATAACTCTTGAAACTAAAGTACATATTTCAAAATTATTTCATCCTTAATACACAGACGCATGATTTAAATAATAAAAACATAATAAAACCTTTTGAAATCAATGAAAACCTAAATTTTTTACGTCTCAAAAAGTGTCAGAAGTCATAATCATTTTATATAGTTGCAAGAACATCCAAGCACTGAAAGGCTCAAGAAATTCTCCGGAATCAACGAAATGCTAAAGCTTCATTTAAAGAATATATAAAGTTTTAAATTGGGTTAAGTATAAAAAAAGTAAAAAAAGGCTTGTGGCATAAAATCAAGAAATCCATTATATCGGTAGTAACTTGTGTCAATTTGATTAATTCTATAGAGCGGAGAAGTCATGAAGTCATTACAACTAAAGAAGCTACAGCGAAATACTAAGTTTATAACATTCCAACTAAAAAAGGCAAATTTAAAGATTTTATAAATTTATAAAGATATTGGTAATGGATTTTTGTTTGACTTTTGGCGCACAAATTTTATTGAATGTATGAAATAATTTGAAAAAAAAACATTTTTAATTTGCAATATAAAAAAAAAAATTGTCGAACAAGTTGCTCCAGAAAATGCACGTTTTTATTATTTTTTCCGCCACTGTATATTACCTAATTTATTGAAATGATACTAAATATGAAATTGTTTCTCGGATATGTCTACTCAAAGTATTTGTAAAAAGTACACTTTTAAATTTTTTCTATCTGCATTTTAAAGGATGAAGTTTTACTGAAAAATATTTTTTTGGTCTAAAAATTTTAAAAAATTAATAAGCAAAATTTGATAATCAAACACATAGCATAAGAATTCTACCAAGATTAAACAAAAAATATACTATTGCACTCTTTTTGCCGCTCACATCATACGAATTCATAGTTTGTCGCTGTCGCTTTCATTCAAATCAAGTCGTTGACAACAGTTTAGAAAAATTGTTCTTGAACGCATGTTGCTCACGCTAAGTGCTGTTCACTACTTGCCGTTTTTAATTGACGACACGATGGTGTCGTCGCGCGTCGACAATAGTGTATTCGACACCATGTAGTGTAGGCAACACATTACTGTGTACACTGTGTTTCCACCCTAACAAGTAATTGAATATGTTACTATCGCTAGCAATTCAAAACGTTTGTTCAGTTGTAATAATATTTAAAATAACGGTCTTACTGTGTATAAAGTGTAAATTACCATTCCATAACGTTTCCTTGGGATCCTCGCCGTGCGTCAGCGGTGCGGCACGCATGCAAACCTGTTGATCAATTTGTGCCAGCAGCGCTGGACAAAGTTTCATAAAAGCCACTGGAGTTAATTTGACGTTGTTGATGAACCTGTTGTACTCCTCCTCGTGATTGTGTACCGCTTCATCGGCATCCACATTTGTAACGGTTTTGTATAATTTACGTTTGTGCAAATCATCATGATCGATGACCAGTCGCAGCAGCGACTTGGGTGACAAACAGACATTGGCAGTTAGGGGCGGCAGGGCAAAAGTGGCATCTGTGGGCATGGGGAGAAAAGAAAAGAGAAGAAAAGATATAATAAAAATAAGAAAACAAAAGCACAAACACAAGTTAATAAAAGCAATAATTTAGTGAATGAAATTTTTTTTTTATGTGTGAAAATTAAACAAAGAAGAGCTGAGCAATTTGTGAAGACCCAGCGCTGATTTTTCAAGACATTGCAGCGGTAACTGATGAACACTCAATAGCGGATACACTTATAAGAAAGTAGTTAGTCTAAAATTCGCCTTATTATGTTTTAACTTGACTACTTATTAAAAATTTTATTATTTTCCGATCTAAAATATTCATAAAGCCAGTCTTTATGTTTGTGCTCATAACGTTTTGATGTAAAGTTTTGCAGCACGTAAGACCAACTGCTTACCTTATGCATTACCGGTTGTGATAAGTGTTTGTTTTAGCATATCGAGCCTTTGTATTGTTGTAATAAAACTGCGAAATTTTATACAAGTGGCAACATTTTTGCTACCTTCTTTATTATGCCAAACGTTTTGTTAGCCAAAACGTGCTGTGCATAACGCTTACAGAAAAAAAGCTTCTTTTGTTATTGTCGCTAGTATGGCTGGCTGGCTTTTGAGCTCAACCAAGACTTACTTGGATATCAGCAGATGAAATAATTTTCAACATTTGTTTTTTCGTTAAACTTTTATTATATCATATTCAATTCAAACGCAAACGTGTTAACGTTATAACGCACTTCGACGTCAAAACCGTGCAGGTATTTTTAATAGTTTGTTACTTAACTCTGCTCCTTATTTTGAACAGCTCATATTGCTATGTAGTAGCGTGACTCCTTTTTTATACATTTTGATATTTTTTTAGAGACATATTTGGAAGAAACAAACTGTCGCTGATTTGTGAAAAATAAAGCACAAAAATTGAATTATGTTTGAAACTAACAGCTGACAAAGCTTTCACGTTTTTAAAAAGGCATGCAATGAATAAATTTTAACTACTATTTATGTCTAGACTAACTACTTTTCCCAGCCTTATTAATAAAACATCAGTGTAAGCAGATAAAGGAATGTTCTGCTTAGAATTTAACTGCATTAGTGAGTTGCACACTTTTTGATTCATAGTTAAAATATTCTTTGAATTTTTTTGTGTCTTATAACAGCACAAACTGAGCATATTGCAGCACATTTTGCAAATTTCTGAAAAATTGAAGGATAAAAAGTTTATAATATCACAGCTTATTTCTATAAGCCACAAATGCATTCAATGCAGCACATGATAGCACACAAGTGGCACATTGCAGCACATATATTTTTTAGTCATAAATGTAAAAAGGCGGAGCTAACTTCATGCGCATTTAAAATTTCCTTTATTGCAGCTACTTAAATACCAAAAGCAAGTCACTTTTAAAATTTATTCTAGTGTATAACAAATTATTACAGTGTGTTCAAGAACACCGTGCCCGACATATTGTGTCGAAATATTTGAGGTATCGATAAAATGTGGTTACTTTATTAATTGCTAGTCTACTGCGAATTGCGCACAATGAAATTTTATTGTGAATCGTTAACATGTTTAATAAAAAATCAATTTAACCTGATGAGTCTCGCGGACGCATAACTTTTGAAGCAGTGTTTCTCTGCAGCCATCCATAAGGACCAAAAATTCCTTTTTAGCAGCATCAAAGTACATACAAAAATCGCAGATCTTTGTTAAGAAGTGGAATCAGCCCTTTGCAGTGCATACAAATGTGGATGACCTATCAAATTGAAATGCAGGATTCGGAGATTAAGCGTCTTTTCGATGCTAACTCAGCCTTATCGCTTTGCAATGCTTGAGAACAGTTAAGCAAAAAGGAATAAATCTGTCCATAAACACAATAATAAATCGTTTGCAGGAGTTTCAGATCAAACACCGATCCATAATAACAAAACCACTTTTGACTGAAAAGCAAATTGGGCAAATTAACATTTTGACTACGATTGGAGCACAGAAGTATTCATGGAAGAGTCTTTTTTTTAGGTGTTCAATACAATTAGATGTTTGGTGAGAAAAAGGGAATTGTATAATTCAGTGAACAGTCATGTACCCAGCGAAGTTCCATGTTTGGGGATGATTCTCAGAACTCGGCTTTGGAAAACTAATTGTGTTGAAGCAGAATCTGGACGCACAACTCATGACCAAAATATACCAACGTGGGCTCCTTCCTTCAATGAGCAAGTGGTTTGGAACGAATACAAGAAATTGAGCACTACAAGAGGATAACGATCGAAAGCACCACAGTCGCTTTTGCAATGCTTGGAAGCAGGAAAGTGGAATAATGGTACTTGATTGGCTGTCTCAAGCACCTGATGGGAATCCAATAGAAAATATTTAACTAATTATGAAGCTTAAGCTTCGACAAAAAAATGTATAGATCTCACCTGCAACAAATATGTGGTTGTTTCTTTTTAAATCATTTACTTGTTGGACTTTTACCGTGAACGTTTTTCTTGAGCACACTGTATAAGAAAGGTTAGTTTACTTAAGACTGTGCTTCCATGGAACCTTTTGTTCACTTCGATTCTCTTATTTGATTATTATACACCTAATTGTTTTATTGAACCCCCATACACCTGATTCCTTCTTAGTTATGCACGTTCGCAGAACCATCTTGTGCTCTTAGTGAACTTCCAAGTGTCTAACAATGATTCGTTCACAACAAGGAGTGTGATTGTTTCCGATTCTTCCGTATTATAACAGTTTCGACAAAAGCCTAGTGCTGCAATGCCAATCTTATTGGCCATCACAGCGATAGGGCAGTGACCTGTTAGGATTCCCACAAGTACCCGGATTTTCTCTCTTGGCCAAATCTCTTAGGCTTTGAGGTAGATACTTCTTTTGATGACGCCTATTGGCGTCACTGCAGTGATCAGGAAGTTTATAAGAATCTTTGATCTGTAGCGCTTCGCAGTACACACCTAATCCTGTTCCGTTCTACATTTTGTAACCATAAGTGTTGAATTGGAGACAACCGTCGGGTTCTATGGTCATATCTTCCCATTCTTGTCTGGTGGAAATAAAAGTGGTGTATTATGTACCGAGTTTCATACTATGAATAATATAGCCGGTTGTTCTTTTGGATGTCTCAGTTCCATAGAGATTCAGAATAGATGCATGTCCGAAAGTGTTGTTTGTCCAGACTTGTGACTCACTAAGACGAATTGTGTTCTTGATTGTAGAACACTTAAGGAACTTTTCTATGGGAACAAGATTTAGTATCAGTTCTAGACTCGCCCGAGGCATAGATCTCATGTCTCCTGTTACTCCTATGCATGCTAACCTTTGGATTTCTATTAGAGAGTCAAGGTAGCTCCTTTTGTGTACAATTATTCACCGCACCAAAGAGCCGTAGGTATGAATAGGTCTGATGATCACTGTCATACTCGACGATCAGTTTAAAAAATTTTCTTAATTTCTGAACTACTGTATGCATGGTAAGTAGATGGTAAGCTGTTACTTTAAAAGTCAAATGCCGACATTTTATAGAGAATTCAACACTTTCTGAAATTGAATGTAGAAGTACTTCGCTTCTTAAGTGAAAAAAACTATTCAAACTTATGCATTGACTTATGTTGAGCGTTTTCGCAAAAAGCTACAGCTTACTGTAATCATTTGATATGACATTTTAAGCTCAAATAGATAAAGTACGTAGCTAACGTCATATCTTAAGCGTTATAAAATTCTAACTACGTAGTAGTTTCTCACACATGAATTTGTTGATATGCAGAATTTTCGCATTTATTTAAATTATCTCGTCAGTCTAATCCAGTATGAGTTATTTTTGAACTAAAACTTTTTGTTGTCAGCTACTATCTTACGCTGTTTTTCTCAAGAAAATTCCTTGACATTAACTTTTCGTACTATGATATTATCAAGAGATCAATTTGATATGAGATGTTATCGCAGTTTCAGAGAATAACGATAAAAAAAGAAACAAAAACATTCTGACAAATCAACAGCTCATCTAGCAACATACAAAAATTTTAGTATATCCTGTATAAAATGCTGGAACTACGCAAAATTGAACAGCCTCAGATACTAAACGACGTTTTTTATGCCTATCAATTTTTTTCATTTAAGAAGCCGTTTATCTTACCTTCAGCGCCGTTTAAAATTTCCCCTTTAGTAATTGGCAACCTTAGCTAATATTTCAAGCTATTTCTTTTAAAATATTAAATCAATTTGTATTGACAATGACATTGAAACTATTTCTCCAACATCAACATCAACAACAATTAAACTTATGTTTTTTCAGCTCATTTAGTCGGGCCTTTTGCCACATTGACAAAGCTAATTATGAGCAAAGTAGCAATAGAAATACCCACAAGAAATATCTTAAAAAAAAAAACACAAAAATTGTCATAAAATTTTCTACTATTGTTTAGAAAACGTACTTTAACAATCATTTTTGCGCATTGTCATCCAACAAAACACTTGAGTTTTGTTTTTGATATATGCCATGAGCTTAAATTTTGTTTTTTATGTAGTCAGTCATGTTGAACGGAAGTTTATTTAAACACCAGAATAAATCAACTTCGCAATTTTATGAGGCGGGTAGCAATTTCATACGTGTTTATAAAAAATTTAAAAAAAACAACATAAGCTTAAAAAAATATTAGAAAAATAACAAACTAACCTATTGAAATAGAAGAGGGCTTTTCTATTTATCTCCTGATAGTCCTCTTGACGTTTTTTAGAGTATTACAATTATTTAACAAATTTATTATTTAGTTTGACATGGTGACAGGAATAAGGCTCGAAAATTTTTCGAAAAAATAACACTCTTGGCCGATGGTTTAAGACCGAAGCCTCTTCCTGCCAGGACGAAAACGGAAATCTAGTCACAAATATCCAGAGTACACTGATGTTATGGAGGGAACACTTCTCTAGTCTTTTAATGGCGGCGCTGAAAACAATACTTCCAATAGAGAAGATCTACCGGAAATCCCAACTACTAATGGCTGATAGCGTTGAAGTTTCGCTGCCCACCTATAACGAGCTCACCTATAACAGCTATAGCTCGACTTAAAAGCAACAAAGTCGCAGTAAGCGATGACCTACTGGCTGAGCTATTTAAGAACGGAGGCGAAGCTCTGTTTAAATGCTTTTACGAGCTTCTATGCATTCGTCTGAAGAACGCACTCCAAACGTTCTTCCAAATAAAGGTTCTTTCGAGCGCATTCTGTGAAAGACTAACGCCCATCGTCAACCAATTAATTGTACCTTATCAATGTGGCTTCAGACCAAATCTACTATCGATTAGATATTTACCATGTCTTTGTCGTCGATTATAAAGCAGCCTTTGACAGTTTAATAAGGAATCACCAAGGGTTTTCAGATGGTATCCTCAAGAATATTTATATAAAATTTAATGTTCTTTCTTTTTGTCCTCCATTGTCCTTCCTAGCAAAATTTTGATATGGTAACCTTTACTATGTCTGAATTTGGTATTCCTGCAAAACTAATATGTCTATGCAGAACGCTGAGCAACACCAAAGGCGTAGTTAAAATCGGTAAGAACGAGGACGAGAACTTTCCCCGTTCAATACCAAACGAGGTTTCAGACAAGGTGATTCCTTATCGTGCGACATCTTTAAACTAGTATTGGAGAAAATTATCCGAGCTGCTGATCTGAGACGCATTGGCAAATATTCTATAAGACGGGGTTCTCACGCTCTATAAGTCAATACTCATGCCCGTCCTACTATACGCATCACAAACTTGAACGTTGAGCAGCTCTGATGAAAGGACTGGGTGTCTTCGAACTTTTGGGTTCGAAAGGAAAATCTTTCGCAAGATCTATGAGTTCCGAATGCGATGGAACCACGAGTTGTATGAGCTATATGGCGACATCGACATAGTTGGCTGGCGTAATATCTTACCAGAGGCCAAAACCGATCTACGGTTGTAAGCGCCAAATAAGTAAGTTATGAGAACTCATTGTTTGTCATGATATAATTACTAGGCTATGTCAGATTTTATAGCTCGCTTGAATTCGTTCATATAAACAAAACAATTATCTGAACATATGGATAAATTCAAAGGCTATCACAACATGAAGCAAATTTTTTAAGGATAAATCAATGTCATGGGAATTCAAGCTCCGGTGCCGATGTGACTTATAGACTGGTTTCCAAAACAAATTTAATATTTCCACAGGTTAGAAAACTCAGAAGGCAATTGGAATTGGCGAATTGATTGTTCTGGTTATGGCAAAAGGTCTCGATGATATGGGAATAGAAAGTTTTCCATAATCCGACTAAATTCTAGATGCAAGCTTTCTCCAATCTTATTGATTTCAAGGTTCATTGATTTCATTGTTCGGAATAGTTTCCAAAAAGATCATGACAAGGAAACTTGCACAAAAACGCAAGAAGGATACGAGGAAACAATGGAAGTGGAATCTTTAAAAATTATGTTCTCCAACTTAGAAGAATTGTATGGAGTGAAATACTGTAATGATATCGGCGATGGAAATACTACAATTGTCTCATCTCAATTATTAAATTAAATCCTTAGTCACAGTCCAGAAGTGTTTAGATTAGGCAGTGTCTACTAGACACCTATATTACGGCTAAATTATACTTGCCCCACGGCGAGGAGTCTCGGTTTTTCAAAACCAACTCCCAACAGTGACATGAAAAAATCATACTGATGCCCTTGTAAACAATTGAGCGTGTTGGATTCGATTAGGCCAGTATTTTTCTAAAGAGTCCACCAAATAACTTTTTTTTTTGAAAAAGCTATAAAAAAAACTACTGAATATTTTCTCAAATTTCCTTTTTTATTTGAATGTACAATCCTTTCGGTTAATAATGGAAAATAATTTCATTCAAATCGCTGCCTCGGCAGGCCATGCAGTAGCCTACACGATCGGTCCAATTTTTAAGCACACTATCGATTGTGTGCAGCTGTATTTCACCAATGGGTTCACGAATATTGTCCTTTAAAGAGTCAATTATCTCGGACTTGTCTACGTAATACTTATCTTTGAGGGCAGCCCACAAATAATAGTCTAACGGTGTCAAATCGCAGCTCCGAAGTGGCCAAACGACATCAGCTCTGCGGCTGATAATGCGATCTTCAAAAACAGGGCGCAAAACATCGAGTGTAGCTTCAGCTGCGTGGCACGTAGCGCCGTCCTGTTGAAACCAAATGTTGCCAATATATCCTCTTCAATTTTTGTGAACAAAAATTCGTTCAACATGGCCCGATAACGATGACTATTGAGTGTAACGGCCACTTCTTGCTCATTTTCAAAGAAAATTGGTCAAATTATGCCTCTGGACCAAAATCCACACCAAACACTGACTCCTTTTGGGTGCATCGGATTTTCAATGTTTGCGTGCGTGTTTTTTGTGCCCCAAATGCGACAATTTTGCTTGTTTACATACCCGCCAAGATCAAAATGAGCTTCATCTGAAAAGATTATTTTTTTGGCAAAATCGGCATCTTGCGTAACTCGATCGCAGACCCACTCAGCGAAGCGAAAATGCATTGGATGGTCAGTTGGCTTCAACTCCTGAACCAATTGGACTTTGTATGGCGTCATACCAAGGTCTTTAAGCAAAATTCGTCTCAATGATGTCTCCGAAATGTGGCGGACCCTTTAGAAGGAGTTACTTTCTTACATCCATTTATAGGAATATGGATTATACTATATATATAAGATTTTCAAAATTAAAACCTTACTTTAGTAAGGTACCCCACGTTCAGGCACAATAGTTCCATGGGCAAAAGGGTTTTCCACCCGGAATGAGCACTTCACAAAACTGGACATGAATTGATAGTTTTTATGCCAGGTTTCTTTGCTACGGATACGCAGGTACTTTTAGCCAATTTTTAAGTCCCATGATTTTGCATCTCAAAGCTGGGCTCATAACTACCTATGTTTTTCCGTAGGCATGTATAATTAAACTGAGGTCAAAATACACATGCCTAAAACCCTCCTCCTTTTCACTGGTTTGAGACTGGCTGGTGGCCATAACCATCACCACTAGGCAAAGTTTGTAATCACATGAAAGCCACCTGCAGAAAAAAATGTAGAAGCCCGGCTTCGGAACATCAGGAATAATACAAAAATTGACGGAGGCTTTAGTTAACAAATCCAATACTTACTACGTCTTCCGGATTAAGTAGAAGAAATGCGACTGTTCGGCGGTTAGTTCCGATACTCCTTTAAGTACTTACCGCAGCGCCTTGAAGACTAAGAAAGCTTAAAAGGAAGAGTTACAAGCTCTTAACAAAGGATATGAAGAAAGTGAATGTTTGAAAAGGTGAAGTTAAGTTCATAGGGAAGAAAGATACGTGAACCTTATTGATTTCAGATGAAAACTCTGGATTCTATAACACGCACATTCTTTATTTGTAAGAAAAAAAAAATAGTCAATGAAAATTCCTAAAAATTCGTAGTCTAAAAGGCATTCCCCCTTTTAAGCTAAGGTTAATCTTAAACTAACTAAGGTTAATCTTAGTTATAATAAAAATCCATTGAATCTTTTTCAATACCTTAAACTTGAAGTTTTCTTGTGTGTACAAAAGTTTGCCAAACACTCATCAAACATTACTTTAACTGTCAAAGTTACAAAGTAAACTGTAACTACCGGCTCGCCTACATGTAAACAAATACAAACATTTATTAAAGAAACAAAAATAAAATAAATGAAAACCGTAACTTAATTTATACGCAGTTCTTTGACTTCTTCTGTAAATTAACTTTAAGGTCATTTTTATTACTTTTAGGCAATTCTGTTGCTCACAATAAAGGCGGCAATTCTCTAAATGACAGCTCATTGTGAATGAGCTTGCTTTTTTTATTGCATTTTAAGTTAACATTTAACGGTAAAGACGCTAAAAATGCAAATTTTATGTGGTCTTTTGAGAAATTGATGAATAAAAAAAACCAAATGATTGTTTACATTGTGTAAATCAAGTGTTGACCGAATATTTTCACAGTTATGTGAAAACCTTGTAAGTTGGCACATTTCGCCTTGCTACTTACTGCCTTCAATTTTGCACTCATTACTTAATGTACTACGTGGTATATTTTATAATTTTGTATTTTTATGTACCTTTAGTAAAATGAGGTCAACTCACCATTTTCCCGCGGATGTCTATGTTTTGGATCATGCATTTCTTTGAATTCCAGCTCTAGCTTTGTGCCCGACATTTGCTCATTGGTTACATCTTCCACAGTGGATGGCTTGCTTGGTGCGGGTTTAAGTGTGTCTTTTTTGACTTGCGTCATTTGAACATCGCTCTCATCGGTAAGCAGCTTTATAGTCTGTTGTTCCATATAAGACTTGAGTAGTTTATCACTTTCTAGGCTACCTGGCTTATAGCCCTCTGGACGGTGCTCGTCAATGGTGTGTGTGGGATCGAATTCGATTTGTCCCAAGCCTAAGCTGTACATCAAATGCTCGAGACCCTGTGAAGAAAAATTTTGTATTTAATTTTCATTTAAGTTAAAGATAATTGTTTTATATGCTGTGTTATACTTAAGATAACGGTTGTCATTCAGAAGCACTTTATTTTAAGCTATTTTAAGTCGGTGCATTATTTTTACTGAGGCTTTTTAAATTCGTGTTTTTCAATTGTAAAATTCTTTATTATCTTAAACAATTTATGTTTATTTTTAGTATTTTATTTTTATTGTAGATACTTTTTATGTCATAAAACAAACTTTTTGTTCTAGAGGCAATGGATTCATTCACCATTCACCATTCATTCAATTCACGTCTGGAGATTTTTGAATTTGAATCGAAGAATTTTCAATCTTAGTCATGATTTGAATCTACTTAAGCGACTATTTAAGCAGCTGTTGTGTTTTTAAAACTCTTACCTTAAAACTGACTTAAATACTGTTAATTTTAAAACTCCTTTTATAAGAAGCTTGTCCAGCACAATAGTTCAAATAATTGGCAAGTGCCCTGGGAAATTTTATAGCATGTTTGCTATAATTATAAATCACATTTGAAGTCAAAATGCAACCAGATTTAGACTTTTCGACTTGATGATCAATTAATATTTGCAATTGTAATTAATTGCTTCGCATCTACAAACAAACAAACATATTTAAACTTATATAATTTTTTGAAATTTTTGTTTTTTAAATGTTGTTTATTTTCTTTCCATAAATATTTTCATTTCCGCTTCAGTGCGAATTTATATACCAAACAATAAGTAATGGTTAAAAAAAAAATTCAAACAGATTAATCATCTGAAAGTCTAAACAATTTAATTCGCACAAGCGTCTTGCTCTGCGACACATCACATGCAATTTGGATACGAGAAGCTCCATTTTTTTATTAAAAAAAATTGTTTACTATCATGAAGCTTATTAAACAATTAAAAAAAAAACAACAAAATATTGTTAAAAGTTTAAATAAAAAAACTTCATCTTTAATCGTTCTTTTCTCTCTGAACTGTGGTGGCCTTTCGTCAACAAATTTTTGAGCCATATGCAGCAGATTTATAAATTATCATATCACTTGTTTGCACCAAGAATTTCTAAGAAATCAACGTGTTGCGATATTTTTTATGGCTCAGATTTTAAAAAATAAAAACCAAAAAAATATCTTGACTGATTTATACACTCGGCTTATTTACGTTTTTAAGCTAGATTGTGTGAATTAAAGTTACCAACTTAATCTATGGCTGCAAGAAGATACGCGATACAAAACAAACTAACAAACATCTACGTATGTTGTCATATTAATTATGGCCAAGTCGTGTCTTTCGCTCAATGACAACTGTTGGGCAAACTGTAAATATTTGTGGTTGAAAGTGATAATAATAATAATAATGCATGTGTTTTTTTTTTTCGAACATTATTTTTGAATGAACTGTGTTAGAAAATAATAATAATAGTTCAACATAAGCAAAAACAGCAGTTAAAAACAAAAACATTATTTAATTAGAAAAACAATATTTATGTTATAACATCTAAACGATACTCTAATATTACGTGCTGCTTGAATGAATAGAAAGAGTTTTAGACGTTGATGAAAGCTTTGGTTACAGCAATAGCAGCATTTACTTAATATCAAACAAGCAAATGCTAGCTTTAATTAATGACGAATGAATGTAATATACCAAAAGTGATATATGCAAATATATGTTAACTAGGCATCGTGTGCAAAATTAAATAATTTAAAAGCAAAGATATTACTTTTAAGAAAACCCATAAAATTTTCAAATCTTCTTCTGCCGATGAAAATTCTACCGATGAATAGAAACAGCTTTTCTATTTTACATACTTAAACACATTTTCTTTAATTAAAAATTAGAAAACTAAGAATTAGAATTTTTAATTAAAATCTGTCGTTTCGCTGTAACTCATAAATATCACGAGTTAACTGAAGATTTCCGGCAGCCGCTAGTTATTCAATTGGATGCAAATAATTAATCATTTAATTTATAAAGTGCAATAAACCTATAAACGGCATTTCAACTCTTTACAAAATAACTTAATTGCCATTTCAAGCACGTGTTTTACACTAAAAATATAAAAAAAGATAATTTATACTTACATCTAGCTTTACGCGGCGTACCGCACAGTGGGATGGATGGCTCTATACAGTTGTTGGAAAAAAATATGTAAGGAGTGCCGCGATGACAATGACATTTTATATGCTTGATTCTTTATAGCTAAAAAAAAAATTCTTGAAATGGGCGTGATAAGTCAACGGACACACCTACCTACACTCAGAGAAAAACACATATCTTTCTGCAATAAAACATTTCTCTATTTTGGATAATAGCAATATTCTCTCTTTCAAATAAAATTTTCTTCAATTAGAATAAATTTTCACGTTTTCAAAGAAATATTTCTTAACTCTAATAATGATAAGTATTTTTTTCGCACAAAAATTCTCATTAAGAGAAAAATTTATTGAAAATGAAAAAAATGTTCCTATATTTAGATTAAAAAATTCACTATGAGTAGTATTTTCTTCAATAAAAACAAATATTTTCTCAAAAATAAAAAGTATTTTTCTCTAAAAAGGATATATTTTTATGTATTTCTCTTTTTCATAGAAGCTTTTTATAATTTTTTTTGGAATTTTAAGAATCACATTTAGAGAAAAACATTCTCTGTAGCAAAATCTATACCATTTTTCTCTAAATATGCCTTGCCTTTTCCGATCATAATCCGATATTCTGACCTTGACATCATTTCATAAATTTTGTAAAGGATTGAGGTTTGGAATATGAACCTGCCCATACAAAATATTTATTTTTTAAATTTTCTTTTTAAAGTTATCAGGAAAGCAGAACTGACAACAATACCAGAACGTCTGGTCATTGTTAAAAAAATTTGATCGGAAAAACTATTGAAAAAATCTTTTAAATTTAGTGAAAAGAACTCATTCCACAGTACAATATTTTATTAAAAATCATAAATATAACTCTTCCTTTGCAAATAAAAGCCATTTCAAAGGAATATTCAAATACAAAATTGCTCGCATAAATTCGTTACAGACTATATTATCAAAGATATGGACTTCTAGGAAAAGTAAATGTATTGAGTTCTGGAAAAAGAATTCGGCGTTTTTTTAGTAAAAATAAACAAATTTTTTTCTTGTTAAAAAAATCCAATTATTTGTTTATTAATCCAAATATTGTTCATTTTTTCAACTATCTTCTGCCATTTTTGGATCAAATTCATAATTAACTATAGAATTCCGGGCTTTTATCGTTAAAAACTGACGAAGATGGTTTTCACAGTCATCTTTTGAGGTCAACTTCTTCTCAGCAAGAGTATTGAAGAGATCGGAATAAATAATAATCTGATGGTGCTATGACAGGACTGTACAAAACTTCGCAGCCAAATTTTCTTAGTCTTTTTTTGAATTTCTTGCCTCAATCGCATTAATTGCTGGCAGCAGAGATTCGAATCAACCGTTCGGCCAGGCGGTAGAAGCTCATAACGGATAGTCCCACCAAACGCATAGTACCACCTTCCTTGTCGTCAATCCCGGCTTTGATTCCGTTCTTGGAGCTTCACCTTTTTTTCGACCAAGACCGTTTTTGAACAATATTATCGTATGTGATCCACTTTTCATCACCTGTTACCATATTTTTCAAAAATGACTCGATTTTGTTTCGTTTCAGTGGCGAATCGCAGATAGAAATTCCGTCTATTACATTTTTTGTACTAAGTTCATGAGCTACTCAAACGTCAAGCTTCTTTTTAAAACCAACTTTATTCAAATAGTTTAAAACTGTTTTGTGGTCGATCTTCAGTTTCTTAGCGATGTCGTTGATGTCGCTCAAATGACGATTTTCTTGAACATTTTTCATTATTTCATCAACTTCTACATCTCTAACTTCAAAATGTCCAGAACTAAATCGAGCGTACTATTTCTTGGCAGTTGATTGGGATAGAGGACCTTCCCAGTTTTCCTTCCCAAGGACCTTAAACTTCAAAAATAACTTCACAACATGAAAATTTCAACATCATTGAATATGGGAGGAATTGACCAAAAAATGAATAGATAAAGTGTTTTGAAACACAGACGAGTTGAAGGAAATCCGTCTAAAGACTTGAAAGGATTGGTTCCATATTTCACCAAACATAAAAAAACTTGGCTTAGTCGATGCCAAGATGCTTGAGGATGGGCCACTATATGTTAAATAAGGATTTTAATGACCTCTGCCAATTATTACAGTTTTGATATTTTTAAATTTTAGAATGTGATTTCTCCTTCAGAAAACTCCTAGTATTTACTTAAAACAGTTAAGTTAAACGCTTAGTATTCCCACTTTTAACTGTTTATGTCAAATTAAACACAATAGAACGAGGCCAAAACCGACCAACGTTTGTAAGAGTCATCTAAGTAAGTAAGTACGAATGTGCTACTCAGATTGAATGTGCTACTCAGATTGTATTTGCTATAAAGATTAAATGTGCTATACAGGTTGAATGTGCTATACAGAATGTATGTGCCATACGGCATATACAAGACATCGAGAATACCCTTATATGTCAATATAATAATATCTGAATTTACTTAAATGTAAATCTAAATTTTTTATTTTTATTTTTAAATTTAAAGACTAAATGTGAACTATTCGATATTTTAAATAAAATGTACAAAAATTTTCTTTATTCTCGCACCGAAATCCCACTGTGCGACGCGTCATTCTTCTAGACAACGTGTTTTAAAATTTATCTTGACCAAAATTTTCATGGAAAATTATAATAATTATGGAGTAAAATCAATGCAAAAACATTTAATTTACCATAAAATCAAATTGTTTCGTAAATAAAACAACAAGCTTACAATATTCGTGCATCATCTTCATATGAATATTTATCGTTTATTACTAGCATCTTACCTGTTAGTGCTAATTAATGGCTTAAAGCACAATACCAGTTGGTATGCAATTTAATATAAATACAGTTTTTAACGCCCAACCGCTTAATCGAAACTTAGTTAATATGCCGCAATGTTGTAACGATTATATAGCATCTTTATTAATTGACGTGCCAAAGGGAAAAACATTTTAAAACAATATTTATTGCAAAGTGCTTTTTCATAAATCAAAATTATTCAAAAGAGTCTGTTGGGGAAAAAACAGTAGTAGTCATAGTTAATTAACTTCAATAGCTTTATTTGCAATTTTAAGACATTAATTAACGCCAAAACTTGCAAATGCTTGAATCAATAATGTCAATATAAAGCTTAGTTCTCATATTTTATAAAAACTTTGTTTTAGACTTTTGCAAGAAAGTAGTAAATATTTTGTTTTACATACTTATTTGGAAACACGCAACAACTTGTCTGCATAACAAGTAATGTTTAGTTAATAATTTAGCAGTTTCATTTATAATAATATTTATATTTAATAAGTTACTAAAAACTTAAAAATAAGGCGTCAAAACTCAATAAGAAGTTGCAAAACATTTAACTTGACAACAATTTCGTTCAACTATTTGCAACAAGCAAATAGAAATCCGCTGCTTTGCCGAAGTTTCCTTTATACTAAAATGTTTTTTAATTTAAAGTTTTTACTATAAAATGATTTAATTTTAATTAAATATTGCAATTTTTAAAAAATTTTTTCAGGGACGTGTTTGACAGTTCAATAAGAAATCACCAAATGACCTCATGACCAGGAATACTAGATCAAAATTTGGCTAAAAAAGACTATGGATGACAAAAAGGAGGACATTTGGTCTGGGAAAGATGAAAAAGGAGATCGAACACTAAACATTTCAATAATAAAAAGTGCATTCAAATGGAAGAAAGAGCTACGCTGTTGCAAAAAAGTCCACTACAAAGTTATAAATTCGAAGTACAAAATAGTAAATAATGGAAGTATTGGTAATGCAAAAACAAGTAAGCAAAATAAGAAAAACTATTTATTAAAATAATTTTCTTTTTAATTTTTTTCTTTTTAAAAATATATTTTAAAAAATTATTTAATTTTTTTAATAAAAGGAGGGCATGTTCTCCGTTAGGATCTAGTAACCTTGACCTGATCTGACTTTGGTATTCCTGCAAAACTAATACGTCTCAGCAGGATGACTCCGATCAACGCCAGTAGCGCTGTGCGTGGTGATTTGTATCCCTTCGGCTGCTGAGCTCAATAAGATCTCAAAGAACTCAAAGTTCGGTAAGGTAAGGATCGAAGTGAGTCGAATAAGAAGTTTGGTGACAGAGTCATCGCTCAAGGAGTTCACTCGGAGATAATCCTTGAAGAGTTCATGGGTTGATCTCTATGAGTTGAATCTCAAGGAACGAATGAGCCTTAAATTGTTATTTCTGATTAGAAAACAATTGCTAAAAAATATTTAGCTTTTACTTTGTTTATATATTGGAACTTTTTATAATACTCGTACTATTTAATATATTTTTGTTATGACTTCATAATTTCTAATGACAGCTGTCAAAGATTGTGTACTCTAAATATGTGCGTCAACAAACAAAAATGGTTCGCCATTTAAAATGTCAGCTATTTTTGGCACACGGTATGTCATAATAGATTAACTTATTTTGACTAAACTATAAAAAAATTGCGAATGAATTAGCCTTAACTGATAACATTTAAAGTTGCAACTTTTGCTCACTTAGCAAAATTAAGTTTCGATTAAAAATCGCTAGAAAAACGTGAAATCATAAATAGTCACACTTTCGAAACGATTGCATTCAAAGATAACGAAACTTTTATTAAAGCCAAGCACGATTTGTAGTTATTTATAGAGCTAATGTTGGGAATATTAATCAAGAGCGAGAGTTAGTTGAGAGTTCTTTAAATCTGTTTTATGGTATGTTATTGCCATAATAAATGTTATGGCAACGGAATGCAGAACTTAGAATGGCACAATTAATTGTTTAGAATAAAAATAAGGCATGAGTACTAAGCCATAAAAAAAAGTTATACAGTTTAACATAAACAAATGACGACAGTTAAATTTGCCATAATATTGTAAAGCTATAAAAGTTATTTATTTATTTTATGGCAATACAAAAACAAAATAAAAAAATAATATAATTCGACGTGTTTAATACATATAACAACTATGTAGATTTTTTGATCAAGTGTAATAATAAGCTTTGTTGACACATAAATTGAGAATAAAAAATGACATCTGGTCGGCTTGCTTCAATGTTTTCATACAGGCGCCTCCAACTAGTGGCTCAATTGACAATTGTTTTCATATATTTTCATTCATAATATTTTTTTTCTGATGACTTATAGTTAGTGTTCGGCCGATTATTCGTTTTTGGCTTCGGTAATCGGCATAATCGGCCGATATTTTGACCTTCGGCATCGGCTTCGGCTTCGGCTTCGGCCGAGATAGCCGATTATTTTTGACCAATGTTGTTGCTTTGCTAAACAGTTTTTTTTATAAGTTTTTAGAATTTTTTTGAATTATTCAGTGAACTCCGTTCAAAATTCCACATTTGAAACATTTTCCATTGTTTGTTTTGTTTTTCTCTCCTTTTCTATTCTTTCATAAGATGGTGTTCACTCGATGAAAATGTTGTTCAAATGATAAATATAGCATTTTTTATGAATTGAATTGTTACGTTTTTGCTCTTGTTATCGACTGAATTATAAAGCCGAGTAAAAGCTAGAAATTTTCTGGCAGATTTCAGTTAGTATCAGTTAGTAGCTTTTGTCGACTGGATTGAAAATTGATAAAATTTTTTTCTACGTCATTTCAGAAACATCCGAATTTTGTATACAAACTCTTACATTAAATTCGAATTTAATGATTTCATTACGTTTTTTTGTACTGAAATGAATTTTTTAACAAAAGCAAAGAATAAATTTTATAATTTTTTTGACTAGAAAACATTTGTGTGTTATTCGGCTTCGGCCTTCGGCCGATTATTTCAATTTTGCCGAAGAATCGGCTTCGGCTTCGGCAAAAAATCACATTCGGTCGGACACTACTTTTAGTTAAACATTTGTTTTTTCCTATTTCTTTTGATATTCTTAGGCTATTTTATATCTTTTGAAACAATTTTTTATATTTTGGCTCATTTCATAATTTTGTTGGTGACAACCAGCTTGTATTTTAACAGAGTTTCGTAATTTACGTGTTACCAACGGCAACCAGCTGAATTATAAGCTTTAATTAACACCTTATTTCGTAAATATTTTGAAAGACTCAAAAGCACACAAGGCAACATAATACAAATTACCATCAAGAAATTTTGTATTTGTTTATAAAATTTATTTTTTAGATTCAATTTATTTTTTATGAATTTATTTCATAAACTTCGCCGCAAGAAGTCGAGTTTTTGAAGAAATTTCTGGAAAACATGACAAAAGTCATTTGAATGAATACCACGCCGTTTCCAAAGTTTCTATACCGCATCGCCATTACTTTGCTCAAAAATACATGCTTAACAATTCAATATTTTTATTTATCAGTTACTAACACAACTCCTTATTTATATGTTTCTTTTTTCTTTTCTTATATTCATCGTGGTTTCTTTACCACAATTTTGAAGCCAAATAATTCGAGAAACATTTTCTAGGCCAACAGTTAAACCAAATTTTCTTAAGGCTAGCCGCTGTTTGTCTACAAACGTGTGTTTAAAAAATCACACTAAACAGTGAACTTCTTAATTATTGTTTACACATTGTTGAGTAATTCAAAATTTCTGCTGTTTTTTAATGAAAGAAAAATAGAGTTGTCCCATCATTGTATCATGATTCTGATATGAATTAGCTACAGAACAAATATTTTGAAGCTAAAACAAAAGCATCAACGTATTTAAACGTTGTTGAGAGTTTCTCAATCAGTCTCAATCTCTTCGATTAAAATACCTTGAAATTACTTGATCAGTCGCTCTCTTCTTCACTCCATAATCTCAATCAGTAGATATTTTGAACACTTCCAAAACTTGGTTGATTTCATAATTGACCGCTCTATAGCAATGATCAGCAATCGATCTCTCAACCACCGAATTTCTTAACCTTTCTTAAAATTCTCATTTTTGCTTCGATCAATAGATCAACTAATAAGTGGCTCTCTTCTTCACTCAATAATTTCGATCAATAGATATTTTGAACACTTCCAAAACTTGGTTGATTTCATAATTGCCCTCTCTATAGCAATGATCAGCAATCGATCTCTCAACCACCGAATTTCTTAACCTTTCTTAAAATTCTTATTTTACGCTGCCATCAATTGTTCAACTGATCACTCGCTCCCTTCCTCACTTGATGATCTCAATCAGTAAATATTTTGATCACTTCTTCTTTTAATCATTTCATCTACCGATTCCTTATGTCTTTCTATGTCCTTATGACGCTATTACAACCAATCCCGTGACAATTTTCTTATTACTGGATCGGTAGCACACCTATTTCTACAAATTCACCCTTGACTATTGACTTTTCGAACATATGACCTATAATCATGTCATCATTCGATCATTTGATCAATGTAGAACTTTGATCTATTGAACGCTTGATTCTTTATTGCTCATTAGATCATGTTGATCATAACGTTAATCACGCTAGCTAACGATCACCCGATCTTTTGACTGCGATTTTCTAACAAATGATTCGTTGGTAATTCTATACCTTGATCATGTGATCTCTCAATCACCGAATAGTTTGACTGATCGCTTTCATTACTTTATATCGAAGTTATTGAGTTTATGAAACTTTTATAAATGCACATTTTCTGTACTTAACCGTCTTATTTACAGCACGTTCTGGAAAATTTACATTATTTATAGAACTTAACCATGGCTTATATAGCATTGTTAAGCTTCGACAATGGATCAAAAGAACTTGTTGAAAAGAATGTCTTTATTTTAATTTGCAGTACCGGATACTAGACTAAAACCGACATTCTCTTCTATAAAAAAAATGTATACGTTCTTGAGTTTTCTATAAATAGCGGACAAGTAAATTAAATTACATTCCATATACATACATACATATACTATAACTTTGTATGATCTGCCCATTATCATCTGACACCAACTACCTGTCAAAAGTAAGAAAAAAAAAATATCACTCAAAGAAAATTGTTCTGGTGTATATTTTAGATTTATTTGCCGCAGTATCTGTTAGTCATGTCTCATGCTTAAACCGCATATGATGATTTACATACATTTAAACTTATTTACGCCTAACATATCTACATTAATATTTTTTTACATTTTATCTGCATATTATGTGTGTCGTTGTACTTTGATATAAATCAGAATATGTCTGATCTTATAATATCTTGTTGCTGTGATGGAAAAAAAAAATAAACGCTTTGATTAAATTTACAGCAATAAAAAATACTTAAGATATAGCGACCAACAGACAGTTAAACACTATCAGTTCACATGTTTGCATTGTCACAATCTGGATGTTGAGTTGAAGCGTAAACATGTGCAGATAAATTAAATAAAATAGGACATCATCAGGGAAGCTGTATAATGATGCTACTTAGCAACTCAGGTTAAGGTAGAGTCATACCATAAAAAAACACTGTACAGATAATGTGCTCTTAAAAAAGTTTCCTGAACTCAAAAACTACGATGTAAAGTACTCAGAGTGATCAGTGAAAGTATCGAGTGGTTGAGAGATCGTGTGATGAAGGTATAGAATTACCAAGGAATCATTTCATAGAATTAGCTTTCAAAAGATCGGGTAGTCTATTGCTCGAGTGATAGACGTGACGATCAACAAGATCTAGTCTTCTAATATGATTTAGTATCAAGCGATCAACAGATCAATTAATCCAGGGTTTAAGGTCGTTCGAAAGACTGATCTATCAAGAAATCGGTTGATCGACCAAGCGAAGGAATGATCTATTATTAGGTGTAAATAATCATATGGCAGAATCACAACGGGTCACTAAGAAGAGATAAAAGCAGTTGTGACTAAAAGTAGATAAAGAGAAAGATCGAAAACGTCAGTGATCGTGAGTGAGTAAGGAATATATCTACAGAGAAAGAGATTTAAAATAGAGAAATATGAAGAAATTTATAAATTGACTTGTTCAAAAATTTAGTGATTCAAAAAATTTAAATATTAATTGCTAAAGAAAATTCCGATCTTTGCAAGATCATCAGAAAATTGTAAAATAACTGATCGAATAATTGAGCAGTGACCAAACATTGATTGACTAGGTGATCGAAAGCCTTACAATAACATTTGAGCCGCATTCTAAAGATAAAGTGATCGTAAAATCATGCAATCATGTGGTCATGTGATTCACTTAAAGAAATACTAGACGACAAATCAAAGGAATGATCTGACAAAATGATATACAATAAGAGGTAAGAAAAGATTAAAGAAGGCCTCATGAAATAGATTAAAAGAAAGATTGCATGATCCAAAGCATGATACAAAAAGCGAAGTATACAGATATTAAGTTTTAAGAGATCCATATAAAGTTTTAAGAGATTTAAAAAGCAACTTACCTAGAAATAGAGTGAAAATTGAGTAATTAAAAAGTTTTTTAATTCATTTCTAAAGAGAACAACTAATTGTAGAAGCTAGTGACCGAATGATTGAGTAAAAGAGTACCAAAAATGAGATGAAGATGAGCAAAAGATTCAAGAAAAAGCTGTTTTGAAGATGAAGATGAAGCTCAGATCATCTGAGCTCATGTAATCGAATACCCCAGTAAAAAAGGATTAATTTATACAAAGATCGAATGGTAAGACTTGATATTTCGATCGAGGAAAAAAAGACATCGAAATATCAAGTGCTTGAATTTTCAAGTTATCAGAAAATCAACTACTCGAAGGGATAATAAGACTACACGATATAAGATGTAAGCGAAGTATTAAAATATAAGTATATAGAAGGAACATCGACTTGTCCAGAAGTTGAGTCATTAAAAAAGTTCTAAAAATTTATTGCTTAAGAAAACGATTTGTAAGTTTGAGAGATCGACTTGAGGAATAAAGTGTGTTAAAAAATCGCTGTCTAAAGATCGGGTGATCAATAGCTCGTGTGATCAACTTGATGATCAACACTACCTACTGATCGAAGATTAAAATGCAGGGACTGAGTGACATATGTCATTAAGATGAAGTGATTGAGAGATAGAATCGCGCATTGTATGCAAGACTGTCACAACTCAAAATTGAAATTTACGAAAAAGACAGTTCATATTTTATAGCTCATATCGCGAATAATTAAAGAAAAAAAGAAAAACTTAAGGTTCTTGGGTATTAAAATCGAAAATTCATTCATTGTCCCACCGCTTATGATCAAAGACTCAAAAATAAAGGTTCAGTGCATCTAAAGATCGAGATAAAGTAGTCGAAAATATATAATAAGTCATTGAGAAATCTGTTGGACCGAGCTACTGATGATCAATTTTGTTGTGTGTGTGTGTTGAACCTTCATGTTTTCTATTTATCACTGAATTGATCTATTTATCACTGAATTTCTAAAACTTCGATTAGCAGATATTGAAATGACTTGGTCTTATAAACATTTCATTGAGCGATCATTTCATCAAATGATCACTTGATCTCTTCCTCACTTGATAATCTCAATCAGAAGATATTTTTAACACTTCTCTAAAACTTGTACTATTTCACTAATGACCTCTCTATAACAATGATCCTCAAAGAGATCAATTGAGGATCATTGTTGTAGAGAGGTCAATGGTGTACTAGACCAAGTTATGGAAGTGTTCAAAATATCTTCTGATTGAAATTTTCAAGTGGAAAAGAGATCGAGTGATCAATTGATCAAATGATCGCTGAATAAATGTTTATAAGACCAAGTCATTTCAAGATCTGCTAATCGAAGTTTAAGAAATTCAGTGATAAATAGGTCAATTGAGGATCATTGTTATAGAGTGGTCATTAGTGAAATAGTACAAGTTTTGGAGAAGTGTTAAAAATATCTTTTGATTGAGATTATCAAGTGAGGAAGAGATCAAGTGATCTTTTGATGAAATTATCGCTCAATGAAATGTTTATAAGACCAAGTCATTTCAATATCTGCTAATCGAAGTTTAAAAAATTCAGTGATAAATAGATCAATTGAAGATCATTGTTGCAGAGCGGTCAATTGTAAAATAGATCAAGATTTGAAAGTGTTCCTAATATCTACTGATTGAGATTTTCAAGTGAGGAAGGATGATCAATTGTTCTCAGCACGAAATGATTAAAAAAAAAACTCAAATAATTTCAAGATGTTCTGATTGAAGATTAAGAAATTTAGTGCTAAAAAGATCAACTCAGGATCAATGTTATAGAAAGGTCAATTGCTTAAAAATGCAAGTTTTGGAAGAACCTGTCAAGTGTTTGGCAGATCAGTCTGAAAAATTGTTGTGACAATTAGAAAAAAATATTGTTTTTTATACAAAAATTTTAAAAAAGTTTTTAAAGCATTAAAAGTATTTTAAATGATTGTATTGATATGAAAGTTTGACCCAAAAATGAAAATTCTTCATCTAACTGAAATATTTTCGAAAGGTGAAAAAGGGTAACATAATTTTTGGCAAGTATAGTCTTAAATATCTGTATTTTAAGAAAATATAATAAATTTTACTTAACTTCACAACTCAGAACTTAATAGCACCATAACGTAAAAAAGGCACATCTCAAAATTTACCATTTTTACTTTTTAATATAAATCATTTCAAAGGAATCATTTAAATGAAATTTTCATTTGTAAAGTTCTGTTTTTAAAATATTTTTAAAAATTTCCAAATACATACAAAAGGTACTCTACTGCCTTCTATAATTATAGAGCAATTATTTTTTTTTGTAATTTCCATTCAATAGCAAAACAGTTTAAAAGCACTAGAGGCACAAATTTGTGTGTTATTTATTTTGAGCAAAAAAAAAAACAAAATAATATACACAAAAAAATAATCGCTGGCATTGGTCAAAATTTAAAATTTTTTATTTTTGGCTCATTATTTACACATTATCTAATTAACAGACAGAGGTCAGTTCAAGGGTTCAAACTGACAAAATAAACGAGTTAACTTACCTCGAATGACATTGTGCCGCCACTGCCATATTTATTAAAAATATGCGCCAAATAACGATTGTATTCCGTGGATGCGCTAGTGGGTGCCACATGTAGAGTAGCACAGGTGAACACACAGATGCAAAAACAATGCAGTGACAGTTTTGGCAGCATTTTGGCAAGCATTAACAGGAGTAATAATAATAATTATGTTAAGGTAAAAATTTTTATATATTAATTTTTGAGCAGCATTTGTTGTTATACTTTCTTTTTTTATCGATTTCGAGATCTTAATGTTTTAGCTTTTTTTTTTTTAAATGATGTTTGCTATATATTAAAACTTTTGAAATTTTATAATTTTTTAAATTATATTTTTTTATATTAATTCAAACTTTTAAATTTTCCTCTATTTTTTTCTTGTATTTTTGTATTTTTTTTTTTTGTTTTTATTGCCACAATTATACACCCACTCCAATAACAACGCACTATTCTTGTTTAATCTTTTAATCTAAGTTGATTGTTTTTAACGTTTCTACTCTATGACTACCGTGTATTTCGAAGATAATAAAGCTTCGCGCTACACCGGCTCAATGTTCGCTTTTGCTGTCTCGCACGCGGTTTTGTAGCAAAAGTTTTCTGTTTGTTTTGATTTTGCGATCACTGATAAGATTATGTGAGAGCCAGCTAAAGAGCGAAAGCTTGCAGCTTTTGGGCAGCTTTTTCTTTGCTTTATTTTCTCAACTTTAAGCTTAACTGTTATACCTGGCAGTTAAAAATGAAGTCACGTTAAATGTATGCCTGCATTACCTTAGCTATAGAACTGCATCTGTCACTGATCTTTTATGATGTTGACAGCTCATTTCAAGGTAATGCATTTACTTTGATTTCTTTCCTTATTACGCTTATCACTGATAATATACTATCAGTGATAATTTACTACTTGTACTGAGTATTTCATATTGTTGACATTGTTTTTGTTGTTGTTGCTGTGCGTGCGTCTCGCCGCTATTTGCCGTCATTACTGGTCACTCTTCTAGCAATTTGTCATTGTTTTACACTAGTTCTTATCGGTTATTCGTTGTTGTTATTATTGATATTTGCTTAGTTTTTTTTTCTTTACCTTACTTATTGATAATCGTTGATTGCTCCCTGTTGTTATTTGTTGTTTATTTTTCTAGAGTCTTATTTTAGGCGCAACTTGAAAAAGCCCTTCAAATAAGAGTTAGAAAATCTTCTAGAAATAATATAGAAATGCTATCATTAACATCGGCAAACAAACCCGAGATGCTGTAATGTAGCACCCTGTAGTGGAATTCCCAAACGGCTAAACAACGACTTTCGATGTCGTTAGCTGACAAAATCACAATCAGCCATTGCAAACAATTAATTTTCACTGGTCACATGTTGATTCTACACCAAAATACTTTACATGACAAGTAGTCTTCTATCAATTTCTATTAAAGTGGCACGCACAATGACCGATATCCACAACGATTATCGTCGTTAACTTTTTGGGAATTCCGCTACTGATGCACTTTATATAGTCAACATATACCGGCGCTCTAAAAATAATTTAAGAAACCACTGAAGACTACTTGTCATGTAAAGAATTTTGGTGTAGAATCAACATGTGACATCAGGAATTATTCGACATAAAGCACACAAATCACGTTCTGTTTCCGTACGCAAGTCCAGTGAAGCTTAAATTTACTTGAGAACGCGTTTATTTATACATTTTTCGAGCTCTTGAGTTAAGAAGAACAAGCAAAAAGTCGCTCTTTTAAGCTTAAAATTAAACTTTGAAAATTGAAACGTTGAAAATTTCTTTGGGCACGATTTCAACAGCTTTGAAAAGCTACAGCCTTTTCCAATCAGAGTTATGGGTCAAGATATAATAAAAAAAATTTAACTTTATATAAAAATAAAGAAGAGAGCGCTCACAATCCGCCATTGCAAACAATTAATTTTCACTGGTCACATGTTGATTCTAAACCAAAATTATTTACATGACAAGTAGTCTTCTGTAATTGCATATAAATCATTTAAGGTCAGGTGTAAAAGGCATATTAAGCTTCTATAAATCTTCGAAAATGACTCATTTGTAAAAATCCATGACAGGATGTCATCAAAGCAAAATTTTTCTAAGCGTTACAAGGTTAACTAACAATATATAACTAAGTTATAAGTTACAAGTCATAACTAACACGCAAATGTGGAGAAATTATGACCAGTCCCACAGTTATGGTATACTGATGGGTCCAAACTAGAAAATGGAGAAACAGGAGTAGTGATGTATTGTCCCAGATTTTAAAAGGTCCAATGGTCTAATATATGCCTTTGGGAAATAAATGTCATTGAAGTATGTTTCTAGGAATGCCTACGTAGGAAAGCTATGGGCTCACATATCTATAAACTCCCAAACTGTCAAGCGGCATTAAAGGGCTTTCAAGCATATGAGCTTGATTCAGAACTGGTCTTTGATTGCGTGAAATCACTGAATGCATTGGGAGGAAGTAAAAATATAGAATTTTTGTGGGTAGCAGGACATGAAAGGTTTGAAGACAACGAAAAGGCAAACTGCCTTGCCAAAAAGAAAGGCATCTTGGTCTCTCATTGGCTCTGACCCATGTTGTTAAGGGCCAGTGCCAAAAGGTTGCCCTTTAAAAAGCTACTTTGTGGAAAAGGTTAGAACCTGGTAAACAAAAAGTTTCTGTACCACTGGACTAGACTCAAGTTAAGGCCTGGATTGGGTTTTACATTACAAAAAATGTTTTTTCTTTGAGGAAGTTAACACCCTGTGAGTAATGCAACTCGACTCAAATTTCGATTCGACTAGTTCTGTTTTTCGAATAACTCGAAATAACGAATAATTCGAGGAATTATTGAGTACCTAGAGGTTTTTTTTTTACACGTTTTTTTCACTTCTCTCTCACTCACTTCTCTTTCACCTCTCTATCTCTTAATAACACATACCCAGTAGAAATTGAATCCCAATGAAACTAAGAGAAAATTTTAGTAATGGAACATGGAACATGGAATACATTGAAACGCCATATCTCGAAAAGCAAGTAAGGAGATTGGAGATTGTCCAAAAATAACAATTTTTACGGTTTTCAAAGGGGACAGAAATATCAGGATTTACTCAATATGAAAATGGAACCTTTAAAAATTAAATTTATTTAAAAAAAAAATATAATTGAAATTAACTTTTGTAAAAACTTGTCCAAATCTTTTCAACACTTCTGAAAACGCTGCATTAAATTTGTACACAAAAATATGTTTTATTCGGTTTTAAACTTTTGTTGGGCTTTACAGTTACATAGCAGAGTATTCGGTACATGCTAATAGTAATTAAATATTTTAAATCTCTGTTTAAATTTTAGAATATTTTCAAGTCTTTTTTACTATACTTTATAACTATGTTTATTTTATGTAAATATAAACTGTTGTGAATTAATATTATGCTGTCTTTTATTGTGCTTATGTTGTAGATAAATAACAAAAATTATTAAAAAATGTATTATTACTTATTATATACAATTCATAAAACTTGTTGCTTTTTTAATTTGTATGTTAAAAGTATAAAGTTTTTTCTTTGTAAAAGAAAGCAAGGCTTTTTTATGCTAGAAAATTAAAAATAAATTAAAATTTAATTTTTAAATTTAAATTTTTAATATTTAAATTTTGACTTAATAGCAACTGTTATTCCCTATGCCGTTATGTGAATTCGAGCGGTTTTTTTTAAATTTTTTGTATTTTTACAGGAAATTCTCGCTTACTGTAATGCTTATTTTAGTAAAAATTCCAAACTTTGCAATAAAAGCACTTTAAGCTCTAGCTCAGACTATGTTCAAGATGAAGGCACACACACGTAGGCATTCCGTATCTGATCAGTCGAACTTTTCCTGATTGGGCATACAAATGAAGAACTTAGAGCACCACATGTTAATGGCCTGCGACATATGCGTCAGCCATTTGACGGGACGATAGATGGTTAGCAAGTAGACTGGTATGCCCGATATAATGATGGCGGTGCCAACACCCACCTCAATAGGAGACTGGAAGACCGATGAGATCACTAGGAAAAGGCACGTTATCAGATAAATAATGGGTAACGCCAGGCTGACACGTATAGGTCGCTCTGTCTTGGGCTGTTTGTAGCGTAGCCATAACAGACCGGTCACGGAGATGAGCGTAAAGAGAGCTTCCACATAGCTGACATAGTTGATAAGCGAATAGACATCCTTGATGAAGAGCAGCACCAATGTGAGCACGCACTGTGTGAAGAAGAAAGAAGATTTTATTTATTTAATAATGATAATATTACATACTTTAAAACTTACGAGAAATATAAGCGATGGCACCGGCGTCAAGCAGTTAATGTTAATCAATGATATCGCTGCGGGCAGATGTCCGTTACGTGCTCCCACAAAAAATAGACGAGATGAGGCGAAAATGGCACCATTCAGCGAACCAAATGTAGAGCAGGCCACAAAGAACGGCATCAGCCATGACATAAATCCAAGCATCTTATCGCCAAAAGTAACTGCCACAGCATCAGAAGAGAGTATCTCCTCTGATGAGAGCACCGAAAAATAGGCTATATTTGTGACCACATAGATGATTGTCACCAGAGGCATGGATATGCAGATAGCCTTTGGCAGGTTCTTATAAGGATCCTTCAGTTCCTCAGTAACAAAATTCAAATAATTCCAACCTGAATACGAAAACAGACCGTTATAAAAGGCCAAGGCAATTAGTCCAGGTGTGGAAAAGGTGCTGCCACGCATGGGTTCCTCCCAATGCTCGGTATTGCCACTCAACAGATACCAAGCACCAGCAGCAACGATTACCAGCAAAGCAAAGACTTTGGTGCCGGTGAAGATATCGGTGACCCGCGTCACCCATTTGACGTTATAGCAATTGATGACTGTTAGCACACCTGTTTGGATTTGAGTTATTGGATTAATAAATTTTAATTTCATGCACATTTTTATTAAACTTACATGTTATTACCGCTGCCAGCAGCTGTACCGCCTCAACAGGCGCATCGCATGAGGGCCAAAATGGCTGCAGCAGATATTGAGCAAATGTGAGCGCTGTTATGGCATTACCTGTCGGCACTAGCACCAGCAGCGCCACCCACAGATAGAGAAAGGCAGGCAATGGACCAAAGGCTGTCCCGATATACGCGTAGTCACCGCCCGATTTGGGTATCATAGTACCTGAAATAGAGAATTTATTTTTGAATAACGAAATTGTTTGAATAAAATACTTAACAAAATATGAATATGTTTTATTTAATAAATATAATTAAATAAGAAAATTTATTTAAAAAATTGTAACGAAACATTTTTTCATGACCCTTAAGAGAGTATTGAAGAGAGTTTTAGTGCAATAAATGATTTTTTGTTGCATATTTTCAGGCTTATTTTAAATTAAAATTGCTTAAAGGGAAATTTTGGGGTTAAACGACCCCCTTAGGATAGAAAAGTATAAAAACCTTTTAATACAATTAAGGTCATTAAAAGCAAAATTGAAATTTTTTATAAAATTCGGAATATTATGAAAATATTTTGAGGAAAAGCTTTCTAGAGTTTGAAATTAAATTATCACCAAACAATCTTAAAAATTTTAAGGTCATCAGCATAAAATTGTAATTTATATAGAACCAATAAGAAAAAGAAACATGTAAGGAGGTTTTTTTTATAAATAATTAACTCCCTGGTATCACAATGGGCCTAATTGACCTATGTGAGTCTCATAAGAGACAGCCGTGTCAACCTAACCTAACCTAAGGATGCTTTTATAAAGAAAGTTTTCAAATTAATTTCAAACTGAAAGAGAACGAAAATCTGAGTTAAGAAACTTTTTTAAATAGACGCTTTTAAGGAAAAATTAAAAAAATCTTGTTGAAACTTTTCAGGTTTTTGAAGTAATCAAATTTCTTTTAAATCTGGTTTGTAATAAATGCGAGATACATACAACATATATGAAAAATATTTAAAAAATAGATGTGATTTAATCAACTCAACCTTTGAAATTTCATAGCTCCTAAACCACACTAGATGGCATTTTCAAATTTGGCAAGAAGGTTTTTTTTTTGAGATCAATTACAATAAAACTAGTATAGAAGTCCACACAGCACGGGGTTTGGAATGTTCAGAGTAAAAAATAGGATTACAACTTTATTCGATTTCATCACTTTTCGCACATATCACTTTTTATATCAAATAAATTTCATACGCATACTTTCAGGCAGAAATTTTTTTTGGATAGCATAAGTTAAAAGGTTTGAAAGACACTGTAATACCAACAAATAATTAACGTTTGAGTGGTTTTAAGTGCAGTTAATGGCGCTTGTCTCCTAAATATGTATTACAATTTTTAAATATTTAAAAGTTCAGAAAAATTTCTTTTTAATTTTGAATTTAATTAAATTTAAACACAAATTGAAATTAATTTCTCAAATGATTTCAAATTTTTAAAAAGAAATAAATGAAATTTCTTAAATAAATTTTCAACTAAATACAATTAAATATCTGGGAAGTTCAAAAAAATTTATTTTGAAATTTTTTTTAAATTGGAATAGTTTTCAATTTAACATTTAATAGTATGATTGAAAAACCCAAAAATTTGTTAAAAAAATAATTATATGAACTTTTTTTAAAAAATAATTTCAGCTGAGAAATTTTTTTGGAAAAAGCTGTTCTCCTTGATTTTAGATATTGTACTAAAACCGGTAATTCGGTAACTAGACTTTGCAATTGACAAAAAATTGGTTCACAATTCAAGGTGTTGAAGAGAAGGAGAAGGAGGATTAACAATAAAAAGTTGAAGACTGCCACTCCAAGCGTCAAAAGTCATAAAATTTATTTTTTGTGAATAAACAATTAAATATTTGAACATTTGGCAGTGTGCTAAGTATGTGCTGTGTGACCCAATGGAACTCGGTAGCCCGAGTTCAAATCTCACACCTAACAGAAAACTTTTTTATACAAAACAATTTTCTGATCAGCTTCATGCCTCTGCAGACAATGGACAACCCCAGAAAGTAAAAATAAAAAAATCAACTGAGGTCGCGAACGTACGGTCTCTTGCGACTTGCACGATATCTCTTCTCCAGGTAGCTTGAAACAAAAAACAAAAAAGTAGAACAGTTTTGGCTTCCACTTGAAAAAAAGGCGCATGAATGAAAAAAAAGACTCATAAAACTAAAATATCTCTTAAACGTCTTTGAATTTTATTGTGACTTTTTTTTACGCATTCTTAATATGTTTTCTAAAACAATAAAAACAAAAAAAAATTTTTAAATATTGAAACTGGGTCTTAAATGCCGTCAGTTTTGCCTGAAAAAGTTCAATATTAAACATTAAATATCAATTTCGCACCAACATATTTATAAACCCCCCCAAAGAAAATCTTGGCTACGGCTCTGTACTTATATAATGTAAGAAGTCTTTTCGGCAAAGATCACTATGTATGGTCTTATGTAATTTGCATAGTATACTTTTAGGTACTAGTTAGTAATTTTTAAATAATAGAAATTTCTCTTACTGTGAAAGCTGATTGAAAAAATAATGTTTTTTGTAATACCTACACAGAATTATAAATTGATAAGTTATTAAAAGAAAAACAATTTTTAAAGGTTCTGTGACGTTCACAAATTCAAGCAAAATTTGAAAATATCTCTTAAAATCAATCGATTACTAACAAATATTGTTTTAAGTATTTTTAAAAAGTTATTTTAAAACAAAACTTTTAAATAAACACATATTTTTCTTAGTCTGGCAATGCTGTGCTTGAACAAAAGAGAGTGTCGCCCACAATGCGCTCTTCATATAAATTTCTCTTAGTTTTTTTGCCAGATACTCTTTCAACTTAGTCTGCGGATCTTGATTAAGTTTTAAATTGAAGATGATGATGACATTCTTCAGACATGCTGTTGGCGGTGGGAATAATAAAAAACGACAGCAACAACAACAAATAAAAAATGCATGAGAATGCAATGAAAGTTGAAGAAGTTATGCTGTAGCACAATCAATAAGCGTCTTACAGTTTTTTGGCCTCTAAAGGAGGCAACGTCCGGGATGTTGGCAAAGTTTTGCTTTTCCTTTTTTGCACAAAAAAATATTTATGAGCTTCAAATAGTAATAAATATTTAAGCTTAAAGGCTTGGCAAAAATAAAAAAAATTAACATCAGAATAAAAATCAGCATAAACAATTAAGAAATGAAGGGTAGGCAAAGATGTGTATGGTTAGACGGAAGAATTGTGTGCAGAGAAGACTGAGAGAAGATTATATGAGGTATTTGTTAAGCTACGCTGTATCAGAAGAATTGGTATGGTTTCATCAAAAATTGAAAATCGAAAATTAGTTATAAGAATGAGGATAAGATATTTAACAATACAAGAGTACTTGCTTATTGTATACAAAAAGAAATCCTTGACACAAGACATTTAAGTGTATGCTAGGGCATGATTCTTCCAACTCTATTTTAACAGACATATTATTAAAAGTCACGAACAACAGAGCATAAAAACAAAACACAGAAAACAATTAGATCAACGCAGACATGCTCAAAATATTTGGGCTTCTAATTGGAAAATGTCTATTATCTCTAAAAATAACGTCAGTTTTGAAGAGACAAAATAAAACAACAACCAAAACAACCCTCATAAAGGCAAAAATAAAAAAGACATGCTTAAAATAACCCTTAAATTACATCATATCAAACGCTATGCCATTAATGGGAAGAAGCCTTAACTGTAAATGATTGATGTTTTGCTATTTTAGAGTGCCTGACAGGTAGGAGTAACGGTTATAATATTGTTGACAAACATAAAGACGCATTAGAAATTCCACATCAAAAATTGTTTCACCCATAAAATGTTAAAATGAACCGACAAAGAAAGTTCTTTTGAAATGTACACCAACAAGATATAGAGAAAATATAGGCAGAAGAAACAGCATAAAATGAAATTGAAGTGAAAAATAAGTGTGTCTTATGTGGAGTAAGAAAAAGAAAAATGCTGCCATAGCATGTTAAGCCCTAACCAAAATAGACGATTTGCTCCGTAACGAGCGAAGACGAAAATGTTCGCTTGAATGCAATTCAATGTTGTTGCCCAAAATAAGCAAACGTAAACACATCGAAACTGAACGAAACGGATTGACGAGACGTTTTGTTCCGTAAGAACCGAACTTTTAGCGTCTCAACTCGTCAGCAACAATAGTGCAGAGTATTTTTACATCAAGTGTTGTTGCATTTTTATCAATTAATTCAAGAAACAATATTTTAATGAATTAATAGCCATTGTTAAGGATAAACAAGGCATTTATATGCATTTGAAACAGTTGGCAGCTGACCAGCCTAGACGAGTTCAAGAACGTTTCATTTTGGGTTAAATGTCAAAACAGACGTAACGAGTGTACACGCTCGTCGAGTTGCTATCGTCTCGTTTCGTCTATTTTGGTTAGGGCTTTAGAAAGATGATGCAATTTTGGTCAGCTGCGCTGTAGACAACAAAGAAACTTCAGCCAACTTCTGCTGTTAGTTGGTAGCGGAATTTCATCAGCCATTCCGTATCGAACATGCTGTTGCCCAACATAAATTCGTCATTATTTTTATGTTGCTCTAAGATTAATGATTGACCTAAATATGAATATTTCCTAAAAATGACGCATAGCGAAGCATAAAAATTTAAGCAGGCAACATGAGAAGCAATAAAATACGTCTAAAAATATATCAATATTAATTTTATTAAATAAAAAAAAAAACTTTCCAAAAAAATTTTCAAATTTAGTATTTGTTAGTATTCCTTACTTCAGCGTTACTAATAAGAAAACTTTTCTTTTCAACATTTTCTTTTGAGTATGATAGATATTCTCTTCATTGAATATACATATTTAATTCTCTAATTGTACCCTGCCTCTTAAGAGAATCTGACCTAAGGCCGCGTTCATAGTGGAAGCTGAAGCTGGTTAAGCTTTTTCAAGCGATATCATGACGCTTTTTCTTGCTGTTGCTGTTCATAGTGCGCGCTTTTTTCGCGCTTTTAGATACTTTTTCTTGCTGTTGCTGTTCATAGTGCGAGCTTTTTTTCGCGCTTTTAGATACTTTTTCTTGCTGTTGCTGTTCATAGTGCGCGCTTTTTGCATGCGCTTGGTTTATGTTTTGTTTTAATTATTTGTTGTAGTTTGGAAAGTTAATGCATATTTTGAAGTTCTTCAAAAAATATTCAAAGAATAGATAAATAACAACGAAGATAACGGCGAAATAGCTCAAAAGCAACAAGTGTAGAAAAAAGTTGGAAACCTATCCTCCACAAAGCAACAAATAAAATATTTTGTCTATATTCTACGCACAAAATAAAGATAAACAACATAAGATCATAACAACAAAAAATGCATTCAAAGGAAATTGAATACGTGCAACTCACACACACACCAAGAAATGAAACAAGAATGAAGTAAGCATCTGAAACTAAAGCGCTGAGCATTGCTGCCGAAAAGTACAAAAACAAAATCAGTGCGGCAGAACATAAACAAGAAATAAAAAAAACAGCCAAGAAAAGCGTTAAAAAGTATGAAAATAACCTACATCACAAAGCGTACGTACGAAATGAAACAAAAAATCAAAACTGTGTACATAAACGAGATGGAAGAAAAAGTGCCAAAAAGTATGTTAAAATAAGCTGAAACCCAAAGCATAAGTACGACATGAAACAAAATATCAACACCGTGTGCCCAAGTGAGATAGAAGAAAAAAGTATCAAAAAGCCTCAAAAGTGGCGTAACCTTGAATTTAAGCTTGCACTATGAACACTTTGCGCTTTTTCCATATGATTGTACACAAAGCGTTTTCAGCAGCTGTAAAAAGTTTCAGCTTCAGCTTCCACTATGAACGCGGCCTAATAGTCGAAAATATGACTGCAGTTACACCTGTCAGCTAGTTACCTTAAGTAGCTCTAAACAACAACATTTTTAAACACATGTCCAAACAAACACTAAAGCTCCCACCATTATCTATATTAACAACAAATAACATTCATAAACAAAAGTTTCTTCGTGTCTTATTTTTATGATGAGCCACATCGAATTTATTGCCCATAACAGCAGGTCAAACTGTTGAAAAAATCTAACCACCTGTACACCCTAACCTACTTCCGTGCCTGCGACGAATTGGATGTCAACGCCTTAAAATGTGCAGCTTTATTCTGAAGCCGCTACTATTTATTTGAATTGCTTCCGAATAGTTTACCTAACTTGTTAGCAACTCATTATAATCCATGTTAGTGATAATTTTTATGATGTTTCGAAAACGTGCTGCATTTCTAATTCATTCAAAATTAACACATACTACTGTGAGAACTTAGTATAATAATTTTTTCGTTTAAAAAAATTTTACGGACCAAAATCCTGAGATTAAATGCAAAAAAAAAAAAAATTGTTATCAGCATAAGATTTGTTTTTTTTTTGGCGTTTATAAAAATATTGTGTCATTTTATGTTGTTTCCAATATTAAGGCAAAATAACAAAAATTTATTTTGGAAAAAACTAATTATTCCTAAAAAAAGTAAATTTTGGGAATGCTCATAACAACAGATGCAACAAAACATAAAATAATTTGTATTAACTAACTTTAACTAAATGTACATTAAAAAAAAAAAATTAAATTTATGGAAAAATTTTTAATTTTGACTAAATTTTAAATTTTTAAATCCCAGTGCGCCGAATATGGGTTAAATTGATGAGCATGGCATAAGTTAGCCTTTATATCCTGATCCTCTGACTAGTTTCAAGCAATACGGAACAAATTTCAGGTTTCAACTTTAAAAGGTACGTGTTAAGGTAACATTACTTTCAATATGAGGCATTCCAAGCCATATCGAACACTATTTTACTTTTACAAACTCAGAGAAAAAATATTTTTTTCAAAGGTAAAAAAGATGGCCTTAAAAAACCCCCACGCCCCATGTATGCACGTATATTCGAAGTTATTTAGGTTTTATGATTTTTATGACGTCACTTTGTATAGAGGATAGGCATCATTTTCATCCAATTTTTTCAAATATCAAACTCCAAGTTAGTTTTAATATCAAGATTAATATATGAGACATCAAGTGAATACGTTAATTTTTGAGGAATTTATGAAAATTTTATATTTTGATGACGTCAATTTGTATGGGAAGTATATGAAGTTTTCAATAGATTTTGTCAAACTTCAACCTCAGCGTTGATATAAAAAATTAAAGGTTGTGTGATAAGTTTCATGAATAAGAATGATTTTTTTATGGATTTTTGAAAGATTTTCCATTTTGATGATGTCACTTTGTATGGAAGCTATGCTGGGTTTTCATTCAATTTTCAATTTCCCGATTTCCAATTGGGGATATAAAAATTTTTCAAGTAGGTTTTTCCTAAAATGTATAAACATTCCTAAATATTTTTAGTGTATTTAAATATTTTACGTAATGAAGATCTTTGTTATTATTTTTCGTGGTTGGATGTTTTAAGCTTGTGAAACTTTTCACGGCTTAAAAAGATAATAATGTCCATTGTTTTTTAATCTGAAGTCAGAGATCAAAAATTTAAGATCCGACAGAAAAAGCAATATTAGACCAAAAATATGATATTTCGGAATTTTTTTTTCTTAATCTATAAATTTTCGGTAAAAATAGATATTAATAAAATTTTATACAGAATATTATCTCATTTTTATCATGAAATAATAAAAGTTTCACATGAAATTTCAAATTGACTTCTATAAGATTCACCACCTTGTATGTTCTAAATCAGACTTCAGATTTGAAACATTTGGCTGACCGTAAACTTAGCATAGGTCAAATCCTTCGGCCCAGAAAGAGTTGAAAAAAAAAAAATTAAAAAGGTGTTCCACCACATCGTTCATAATCCCAAAACAAACCGAAAAGTACCTTATAAACTAGAACAAAGTCAAGAGGATTTCTTTATATTACACAATAAGAAATTCTTATCGTTATATGCAGAAAATCTTTTTACTAATATTAAGATAAAATGCAATTATACAATTATTGCACGTTTAACAAGTGTAAGTTTAGTAAGTAGCTTGTTAACTTGATTTAATGATATAACCAAGCTGAGTTGGTTTAATTCTCAACTAGTGGAATATTTAATATGTATTAGAACATATTAAATATTCCAATAAGTAAAGGAAACATTGCATTCCATCAAAATTTATTTTTCCACGTCATTGTGCATTGAACCACGGACCGTCGCAAACTTCGCATAAGTTTGGAATGCTCTAACATCGTGCTGTTCTTCTTCTGTTGCTTGAGCGAAGAAAATGCAAGCATTAATAAAATTGAGAAGAAATATAAGATTATTTAAAATATTGTCTTTTCAATAATCATTATCAATAAATACTCAAAAAAATAAAATAAATAAGGGCTTCCATATAAAAAAACACATAAAATGAAAATGAAAAAAAAAAAAAAAATAATAAAATATAGCGAATAAAAAGTTCTCCTCTTTTTTTTTAGGCAAATCGATATTGGGGATTATGTCAGAAGAAAGTTTTATTTACGGAATTTGAGTATGTGATTCCAAGGGAAATGCTCAAAAAAGACTCCATAACCTTTTTATGAGGTGTTAAATTTGGGTCTTGCAGGACTTACAAGAATCAAAATACTTATTTTATATAAATCTCAATATAATAATTATTGTTGTATATGAGACATAAAATATTCTTACATACGATTATAAATCTTATAAGTCGAGTTCATACAATTCTCATATTTTTGACTCCTCTCCTCTGACTGGTATCATCTATCAGATTCAGTTCAGTGTGCTTTTATAGAAAGGCAAATTCGCTCATAATTAATTTAATTAAATTCCATAATAAATAATAATACAAATACAAAAGGGCTTAATAGAACTACATTTTCCTCTCAGGGTTTTTGGACTTCCAAAGTTATATTCTCCTGTTAAACCCTATAACCTCGAATTTAGCTCCATTTGTACTTGAATATTTTGCCCATAAAATTAGACTTCTTAAAATTTTCCGCACTTCTTTGGAAGTTAATTATTTACCTTTTTAATTTTATATTAACTAAGTTTGGAAATAAATGCAAGATATGGAAAAAAAACCATTTTGACGGTTTTTCCGGAGGTCGAAAACAATTTTTTTTTTGTTTTCGAAGGCCTTTTTTTCAAATAAGAGGTGAACTTTTCGATCTTTTTTTTTTGGTTAGACCGACCCACCGAACAAATTGCCGACGATTACTTCAGCGCAACTGATTTTTTATTAATATTTTAGCTTGTGGAACCTGATTTTTACTTGTTCATTTTTCATATTAAAATATAGACAAAAATTGCATTTAAGGCAACGTTTGACGAAAATCCTAATTAATTCATATGGAGATTCAGATAATTCTAAAATATATTTAAATATTGGAATATATGAAAAGAAAAAGGGGATAATAAAATACTAAGCATGCTTGCTGGGAACTTACAGATGTTGTGGGGAATATTTGCAGGCATTGATAAATTTATAAAAACTGAAAAAAATGTTCTCAAAACCAAAAAAAGGGCAGAATTAGACAGACAAAATTTTTGTTTATAAAACAAAAATGTACTTCAAAAATACAAAAAACGTGTAGGTATATTTGTAAAACTGTTATGTTAAGCTAGGAATTTTTTAAAAATTTTCTAAATTTATTTTTTAATAATCATATTTAACTCTATTTTTCTAGCCTCCTGACCGAGTTATATTAAAATCGGCCAACTTTTACATGTACATCTTATACAAATCATGTAAAAAATTAATGTAGTTCCTAGGGTGGTACCCATGGGATCAAATCGATTTCGACCATTTTCAGTACACATCTATAACCTTATTTATCTAGTCTTCTGACCGAGTTTCGTTAAGATCAGCTCACTTTTGCAAGTACCTCCCATACGAAATCATGTAATAACTTAATAGATATCCTAGGAAAGTACTCCTAGGATCTACTCGATTTCGACCATTTTCAGTAAACATTAATTTTTATATTTGTCTAGCCTTCAAACCGAGTTTCGTTAAGATCGGATAGTGTATGTATGTACCTACCTAACATAATCATATAAAAACTTAATAGATATCCAAGAGAAGTACTCCTAGGGTCAAATCAATTTCGTGTCAAAACTTCTGACAGAGTTTCGTTAAGATAGGCTACTTTTGTATAAACCTCCCATGGAAATGCGTGTAAAAACTTATTAGATGTACATACTAGGGAGGTACTCATAGAAGCTGATCGGTTTCGATAATTTTCAGTACACATATATTAATTTATTTTTTTTTCTTTTAGCTTTGAACCAAGGATTTCAGGGGTCAAACCTATTCAGTCAAGTCTGCCTTGGTTCGGAAAATGGGGAGATAGATAGGTAGGAGAGAAAGTGACATCAAGAGCAACAAGCCTTTAATGTTGAATGTGTGGCGGAGCACTATATCAATAATAGAAATTGAGAATTGAGAATGCTGCTCCCATACAAAATCGTGTAAAAACTTACAAGATGTCCTAGGGAGGTACTCTTGGGGTCTTACTGGGTTTAACAATTCTTATTAAAAATGTAATACTCAAACTAGTCTTCTGACTAACTTTCTTTTAGATTGGCTTACTTTTGTATGTACCTCCCATACAAATCCATGTACAAATTTAATAGAGGTCCATGGCAGGTACCAAAAAGGACTGCCAGATTTAATTTAATTTATTAATTAATTTCAAGTTTCAAGACTGCCCGATTAATTTTTCAAGTTTCTAACATAAAAAAGAATGAAAAAATGAATGCGTAATAAGCTTAAATAATGAATTTTTCTGCAGAGTTTTGTGAGTTAACAGCATGTTAATTTACACAGGTGTAGTATCATGACCTCGCTGTGAAGTTGTTTCCAAAAGGTTTGAAACATTTATAGATTTGTGGTATTTGAATTTGAATCATTTCAACCCTATGTGTAAAGACCATTTTTTTTTAAATTAACATAAGTAACACACGCTCATAAAAATATGAGTTTCTCAAGTTAAGGGCCATGGCAGAAATTTTTGTGTTATGCAGTAGAACAGTAGGCAAAAATGCAGAGGTGGCCAAAAAGTATTGAATAAAAATTATTTTTAATTTTTTTTTGTTTTATTTTTAATTTTTATTTTAGGAATGCATGCAATGTCAAACGTAAATGGTACACATGTGACTAAAAACTGCTGGCTCAACAGCAAAAATGCAAATGTACAGTAGAACTATATAAAGAAATTTTGAGCAAAAAAAAAGAAACCAACGAATTTGAGAACCTCCTCCTTTTTGAAGTTTTGAACAATTAAGTAATATTTTGAATCAAGCATTTATCAATTAAGCACTTATGTTAAGTTTATAAAAACTTACCCAATTCGGCATAGCATAGGGCACCCACCATGCTCAGCACACCGCATAGAATCCAGACAATCAGTGACTGGCCAATTGAGCCGGAATACAGCAGTACACCCTTGGGACTGACAAAAATACCAGCGCCCACAATAACACCCACAATAATGGCCACACCATCAAGCAGACCGATGCGTTGTTTTAATTTAACACCAGAACTTTGACTGGAATTATCCGATATTGAAGCAGACAGTGGCTGTTTGACCATCATTGTAGGTGTATCGAACACCTGTTTGGGCAGCAAATTGTCGCCGGGCTGCACGCGAGCCATAATGAAAGTTTTTTTAGATGGTTTTTTAGAAACGATTTAAAAAACGTTTACGCGAATTTTTAAAAATTTTTTAGTGACTACTTTTGAAAAGTCTTAAAGCTTTTAGTAGTAGCTTATGTAAAGCTTTAATTTTTGACAAATTATATAATTATTTAACAAACGTTGAACTTTGACTCAAAAAGCCTATTTTGGCGCGCTTTGGTTGCCTGAGGTTTATTTTTATTTGCTTAATTTTTATATAAGTTTTATTTTTATATAAGAGTTATTTTTTAATTGAACGTTTTATTGCTTAATTTTAAAACTGTTGTAGGCTTTTAATATTTAGTCTTTATTGAACTTTGTGCTTTTTTCGGCATTTTCCAAATTTGGCATTAGTTCTGTTTAAATGCTGTCTGTTATTGCATCAGCCGCTAGACGCTTGACGTTTCAAAGCAAACCTTTTCTTTTGTGTTTTTTTTTTGTTGCTTTTTTATTTTTTTTTTTATTTATTGTTTTTATTTTGGAATTCGTTTTGGTGAGTGTGTGTTGTTTTTTTTTTTTATCTGTTCATTTATGCCAACTCAACCTGAAACGTGTTTTGCGCTCGCATTTTTTATAAGCTTCCGTATTTAATGAGCTTTGCGAGCACATTTTTTGTGGTTGCCATAAAGTTGGTTGACTCTTAGCTGCTGTTTCTATAGTTGTTTTTGTTGTAAACCTTTATCTCTTTCCAAGTTTGTAATGCTTTCAGCTGTGTTTTATGCACGTGTCTCACACAGCCAAGTGAAGGTTTAACTTATTTTTTCTATAAATTTTTAAGAAATGCTTAACAAATTCTTAGTTATGTCTCACAGTTTTTTTGTTCTAATTTTATTATTTAAAAATTTATTATTTTAATTAAAATTTTATTAATTGTTAGTTTTTTTAATTTTTGCTAAATTTTTATTTTTGCCACTCTAATGCTTCTATAAAAGAAATACAATTTTTATTCAAGCACAACGATACGCAAACAAATCCGTCACATTTGCCAGTTGAAGACACACTAAATATCGTCACAAACTCTGAGCAGCTGCATGCCACGGTCCCGCCGTCTTTCTTTACTTCTACTTCTACTTCAACTTCGTTATTTTAGTATGTTTGGTTTTGTTTTATTATGTTTTTTGTTTTTATATTTTTACTTTAATTTCGGCATGTTTTTATGCGTGCGTTCTTCGCACTATGCATGCTTTCTGCTGCCTTAATATACAGTCCATTGCGCCCAGGGGGCTGTATAGCATGTGGCTTGTTTGTTGTCTTGAAACTCAAGCAGTTCGTTAGGCAAAATAAAGACTTTCTTTGATCAAACCACTAACTAAAGGCTAGCATATTTTCCGCCCTAATGTGTGCTCTTTGGAGGCATGAAAGAGTGTTTAAAGAGAGATATTCTATTGAGCACCAGCGTTGCCGTTTTTACTTCGATCGAAGTTTTTTACTTCACTTTTATGTCAAACACTTCCACACTTCCTCTTTTGTGAAAACACTTCGATTTTGAGTGATTAAAGCTTTTTTTAGTAATTAAGTAATATCTTAATTTTTTAACTTCATTCCACATCAAAAAATCAATAACTTGACATAACTGTTGGTGTAAACGAATTCATAACTTGTACCTTCTTTAACAGAAGGGGTATTCACGATGTGGTGTATTTTTGATTAATTCTTACAAAATTTACAATATTTACAACGCATTGTGAACAAACCTCCATTAAAGTCTGGGCAGTTGATAATTAAGCAGTAAGAGAAAATAAAATAATTGAAACGAAGCACTGATTTAAATAATTTTTTATTAAATAAACACACAACGCAGCCATTACCTTCCTCTCCGTTGAGTCAAAAAGCTTTTGTGATCATTTGATCACATATAAAGGGTGATTTTTTAAGAGCTTGATAACTTTTTTTTTAAAAAAAACGCATAAAATTTGCAAAATCTCATCGGTTTTTTATTTGAAACGTTAGATTGGTCCATGACATTTACTTTTTGAAGATAATTTCATTTAAATGTTGACCGTGGCTGCGTCTTAGGTGGTCCATTCGGAAAGTCCAATTTTGGGCAACTTTTTCGAGCATTTCGGCCGGAATAGCCCGAATTTCTTCGGAAATGTTGTCAAATGTTGTGAATCGTGTTGTTGTTGTCAGATGGGGCTACGTCAAGTCTAAAGTCTACAGAAATAAGCTAGCAACTATTCCAGCTTTGGAAGACAACATTTCCGAAGAAATTCGGGCTATTAAAATATAAAGAATAGAAAATAGAAAATATAAATAGAAATTAGAAATAGATAATTTTTAAACATTGTTAATTTATACATATAAGTGATTGAAATGTATTTCACTATTTTCTTATTGAACGCGTATTTTCTTATTAAACTTTATGGATTGATTTTTATGAAAATATTTTTATTGATTTTTTCGTTATTCATTTTGAAATGTACCTAAATATGCTTAATAAACATTCATGTTAAAAACAAAATTAATTTATTTAAACACTTCGAAATCTCTGAAAATACTTCCTTCTTGTAGCCTATTTTACTTCGTTTTAAAATTCTCGAGCGGCAACACTGTTGAGCACCCGATACCTGGCTACTCGCAGCAGTGCGCTTAGTACAAGGGCTCACCTATTTTAGTGTCAGGTCATAAATAGTTAATATCTTTTGTTTTGCATTTCTGGGAAGTCCTATTGGTTAGTTCTTTTCTCACACGCATGTGGCTATACAATCAAAATTATGACTCATAGATAAGAGTTTTATGACATTTGGCATATTTTGGCGTATTTGTTTGTGAAGCGGTAAACGAGAAAAAAAATTCTCTTTTAAATAATAAATAGATATATTGTTTTTATTACCAACAGTTAGCAATTATCGCGAACATAATTTTGATAATAAGTATTTATCATCTTTATTTTGATTAAATAAAGAACTCAGTCATTCCATGAACTCAGTCATGGAATTATAACGCACTCAGTATTGTGCTAGATAAAAGTTAAATTGTCTCTAGATTGTCTCTAGAAAACTCTAAAGTCGATCTAACCCGACTATGACATATCCTAAACCTCCTATTATATTTAAATACTAGCGATATCCGGCGTTGCTATACCTTAGAAAAACACATGTACTTCTCTCTGTGACTTCAAAACCTATTCGATCAAAAATGCAGCTTATATGGAGAGGCACTCCCACATGCCCAAGGCCCGTCCAAGTTTTCTAGTTGAAGGACATTGCCAAATGGTAACTACATTTTGAATTTTAAAGCTCAGCTACTTTTGCTTCCAGAGCTATTTGATATCAAAAATTTAGCTTGTTTGTGCGGAGTCCCACCGTTTTACCTATTGACCGTCTCAGTTTTCAAAAAGAAGAACACCATTAAGTAGTAACTCCATTCTGAGTTGGAATTACCTGTGACTTTTTCTTTGATAGCTAATCTGTACTTATAGTTAATTTGGCTTGTATGGGCAGAGTCACACCCCGTTTTCTAATGCCCGTGTTATTTTTCTGGTCGAAAGACAAGTCAAAAATTAACTTTATACTGAGTTTAAATGTTATAAGAGATTAAGTACCAAAGTTATTCAATTATTCAATATTAAACACTTCAATTCTATGATTGGTGCCACGCCCCATTCTCCAATGCTCGCTGAATTTTTCCAATCGAAGGACACGACTAAATATTATACCTGTTCTGAGTTTAATTAATATGTGACTTTTGAAAGTTATACTGAAAAGTTTGAATGCTTAAAAGTGTTACGCCCCTTTTGCAACGCCCATTAAATGTTACCAATAAAATAGCACGTGGAAATTGAGCTCGAATACCGCATTTTGAAGCTGTGCAACATGCAATTCTAAAGCTATTCGATATCGATAATTATGGTTGTATGGGAGTTGCCACGTTTTATGGTATAATTAAAGAGATCCTCATGAAACGGAGAAGAGCGGCTTAAGGTGGGACATAACATTCGCGGCAGAGAAAACAGACCTTTTTTTTAAAAATTCATAACTTAGTCAAAAATAAACATTTTTCCAAATTATTTTTTTTTATGGAGTATTGAATAAAAAATTCAAAAAAATATATTTTTCATTCCAACATGTTTTTATAGAGCACCAAATTGGTGGCAGAGAAAAAAACGGGGCCTCGTGGTTGCAGCGCTGAGAGTCGCAAAAATTGTCCGATCTGGAAAAGAATGACTTTTTAAATCTTAACAAAATTGGTAACCGTATGACAGGAGCTTTTTTCAATTTTTGGTGTGAAAGTGTTTGTTTTTTTTTTTTTTTTTTTTTTTTTTTTTTTAAATGGCGACGCTGATAACAATCCCGCCAGTGGAGATGATATCCCGGAAACCCCAATCATGGATGACAGCGTTGAAATTCCGCTGCCCGACTATAACGAGGTCTTAACAGCTATAGCTCGGCTTAAAAACAACAAAGCCGCAGGAGCCGATGGTCTACCGGCTGAGCTGTTTAAGACCGGTGGCGAAGCTCTGTTTAAATGGATTCACAGACTTCTATGCAGAATATTAGTGTCCGACCGATTATTCGGCTTCGGCTTCGGTAATCGGCCTAATCGGCCTATATTTTGATCTTCGGCTTCGGCTTCTGCTTCGGCCGAAATAGCCGATTATTTTTGCCGAATGTTATTGCTTTGCTAAACAATTTTTTTGTAAGTTTTTTGAATTTTTTTGAATTATTCAGTAAACATTTGAAACATTTTCATTGTTCACTTTGTGTTTCTCTCCTTTTCTGTTCTCTCATGAGTTGGTGTTCATTCAATGTTTTAAAATGCCTTTAAGTTGAATAAAAAACAAGATATCATTTTGAAAAATTATATATATATTTTGTAGTAAAAAATCACACAAAAAAAATTTGATTTAATTTTTTTGATTTTTTTATCTACAAATGTGGCTACTGGAATTATTTTAAAAAAGCATCAAAAAACCATAACGGGCATGATTACAACTCACTGGAACATCGGAAAAAAAACAAAGAACGGGGTTATTATCAGCATCAAAACCGCCATGGAATGAACTAGAAGAAACAAGTTTGGTCAAAAAATAACAAAATGGCGGCGTTTTTTCAAAAATTGACAAGTTTTTTTGGACAATATTGGCCAAAAACTCAAAAACTATAGAACCGATTTTTCTGTCCGTAGTTCATGCCATGCATCGACAAGTGTAAAACAAAATATTTAAATTTCAATTTAAATAAATGATTCTTGAAACAAATTCCTGTAGCAATACATCTGATTAAAATAATAAAAAAAATTTTTTTGAGTAGTTTTTTTTTAAAAAAAAAAATATATATTTTTAATTTTTCAAAACGATATCTTATTTTCTATTCAACTTAAACGCATTTTAAAACATTAAAATAAAAAAATGTTTGAAGGTGTAACGTCCCCTTAATGATTTCAGTAAGTTTTTTGTACTGAAATGAATATTAAAGGTGGTTAAATTTTAAGGGGCGATGCTGATTTTGAATAAAACACAAATTCAGAAAGTATATAATATTCAGAAAATTACTGAATATTACAGAAAATTACTGTCATTTCTTTTTATTATGATAATATTGGTATGGTTCAATTATGTATTAAACTAAATATCGGCCAAATGGCTGCCGTGACCTCGGCGGCACACCTCCATCCGATGGTACAAATTTTCGATGACGCTGAGGCATAATTGAGGTTTTATGCCGCTAATGTGCCGAATTATCTCATCCTTAACCTCTTGAATTGTTGCTGGCTTATCGACGTACACCTTTTCTTTCAAATAACCTCAAAGAAAGATGTCCAACAGTGTCAAATCACATGATCTTGGCGGCCAATTGACATCTCCACCACGTGAGATAACACGGCCATTGAATTTGTCGCGCTAAAGAGTCATTGTTTCGTTAGCGGTTTGGCAAGTGGTACCATCCTGTTGAAACCACATATTGTCCACATTTATATTTACTAATTCGGGCCTTAAAAAGTTCGTTATCATCTCACGATAGCGAACAACATTCACAGTAACTGCCTGACCGGCCTCATTTTGGAATAAATACGGCCCGATGATGTCGCCAGCCAATAAACCGAACCAAACAGTCACTCTTTATGGGTGCAATAGTTTTTCGACAATCACTCTTGGATTATAATTCGCCCGAATGCGGCAATTCTGCTTATTGACGAATCCACTGAGGTGAAACTGTGCCTCATCACTGAAGATGATTTTCTTCGAAAATGATCATCCACTGTTGCCATTTCTTGAATAACTTTAACGTGTGGCTCGATTATGTATCTTTCCATGGTTCAAATTGAGTTATTCTGAAATGGAGAAATGCCAAATGAAATGCAGAAAAAACTTGACGTTTAGGTGTGGTTCACATTCAACATCGACCCTTAACAAAAGCAAAGAATCACTTTATAATTTTTTACTTGAAAACATATGTTTGTTCTTCGGCTTCGGCTTCGGCCTTCGGTCGAAAATTTCCATTTTGCCGAAGAATCGGCTTCGGCTTCGGCTTCGGCAAAAATTCACGTTCGGTCGGACACTACAGAATATGGTCGGAAGAATGCATTCCAGATGATTGGAACCTCAGTGTGATCTGCCCAATCCACAAGAAAGGCGATCCCACCATTTGCGCCAACTACCGTGGGATTAGCCTTCTAAATATCGCATATAAGGTCCTGTCGAGCGTTTTGTGTGAAAGACTGAAGCCCATCGTCAACCAACTGATTGGACCTTATCAGTGTGGCTTCAGACCTGGAAAGTCCACCATTGACCAGATCTTCACGCTCCGACAAATCTTGGAAAAGACCCTCGAAAAACAAATCGACACGCACCATCTCTTTGTCGATTTCAAAGCCGCCTTCGACAGTCCAATAAGGAGTCACCTATACTCCATCATGTCTGAATTTGGTATTCCTGCGAAGCTAATACGTCTTTGCAGGATGACACTGTACAACACCAGCAGTGCAGTGAAAATCGGGAAGGACCTCTCCCTTCCGCTCGATACCAAGCGAGGTTTCAGACAAGGTGATTCCTTATCGTGCGACTTCTTTAATATAGTAATGGAGAAGATCATCCGAGCTGCTGACCTGAGACGCAGCGGCACAATTTTCTATAAGAGCGTTATGCTGCTGGCGTATGCTGATGGTATTGACATCATTGGCCAAAATACGCGCGAAGTCAGTGCAGCATTCTCCAGGCTAGAAAAAGAGTCGAGTCGAATGGGTCTTGCAGTGAACGCAGATAAAACGAAGTATCTCGTGTCAACAAACAAACAGTCCCAGCGTCTTGGAAACCACGTCACTGTTGACAACACCTCCTTTGAGGTAGTGAAGGACTTTGTTTACCTGGGATCCAGTATAAACTCCTCCAACGATATCAGTATTGAGATTAAACGAAGAATAACTCTTGCCAACAGGTGTTACTTTGGGCTCAGTAGGCAATTGAGAAGCAGAGCTCTCTCTCGACGAACAAAACTGACGCTCTATAAGTCAATAATCATGCCCGTCCTACTATACGCATCACAAACCTGGACGTTGAGCAGCTCTGATGAACGGACTTTGGGAGCGTTCGAGAGAAAAATCCTTCGCAAGATCTATGGTCCAATCTGCGTCAATGGCGAGTACCGAATACGATGGAACCACGAGTTGTATGAGCTATATGCCGACATCGATATAGTCAAGCGTATTAAAATAGAGCGGCTTCGCTGGCTAGGTCATGTCGAGAGAATGAACGACGAAGCTCCAGCGAAAAAAATATTGGATTCGGTACCCAGCGGTGGCCAACGCAGACGAGGAAGACCGCATCTCCGTTGGAAAGACCAGGCATTGGATAACCTGACGACGCTTGGAATTTCCAACTGGCGCCAGCAAGCGCACGACAAAAGAGGCTGGCGCAAATTCTTAGACCAGGCCAAAACCGACCAACGGTTGTAAGCGCCATCTAAGTAAGTAAGTAAGTCAGTGTGAAAGTGTATTTTTCTAAAAAAATATTTACTTCAAAAATTCATAAAAAATCGAGAAACAATTTAAAAAAAAGCCCATGTCATACGATAACGAATCAAGTTAAAAAAAAAAAAATACAAAAAAAAAAATTCAACCAGTACGAAAAACATGGTTTCAAGATAAACGCGTTCAAAGTTTGTGAACAAAGAAAAAAAGAGGTTAAAATCAGGGACCGAAAATAACTGTTATTTTACAATTTTCAACTGAAAAAGACACAATGAAAAAATTGTCGAAGGACATTTTCATATATACCATTATGATACAAATGGCCTCAGCTTCACGAATATTAAGTGCCTTTTAAATTTTCGACTGATTCTATTAAAGTTAAAAATTAACTGTTATTTTTTGCCTATTATTTTTTCAGACAAAAAAAACGGTTTCCTTTGACTTTTATTTTATCGGTCAAAAGTAACAGTTATTTTGTGACTTTTATTTTTTTGGTCAAAAATCTGTGTTTTTGAAGTGAAATTTCTTTGGCGGCGAGTGAAATTTTTCAAGGTCCTTTTTCGTAACGCTAGGCTAACGTTTTCAATTCATATGAAAATTAAAAAAAAAATAATGCCGCTGCCGAGAATTGAACCCCGAACATCGTAGCCAAACAAAATGTTATTAAAACTGAACGCGTAACATACTGAAAATAACATAATTAACATTAACATTACATTAACATTAACATTACATTATTAACATAACCGTAACATTAATTTTCATCCTACAAGTATGCACGGAAAAAAAATAGAAAAAATAGCTAAAACAGGAGCAGAACGCGTTCGTGAATATAGAGAGTGAATAAGAGCTCTTAAAAATACAGCCGCAGCTGGGTCTGCAACTAATGATGAAGGTAGGGTGATTGCAACGACGAATGAGTTTCAAAATGCATTTTTACGAAACATCAATGTATTTTAGTGAATCTACAAAGAACCAATCCCCAAAAAACACACTGATGCATCTCAACAAAATTTTAAAGCCAACCAAGTTGATGCACTCAACAACCAACGTTCGCTGCTCTATGAGGCCCTCTATCAACATAGCAATTATTATGATCAGGAAGCAGGAGATTTGCCTCTGCTTTCGGAGGCTCCTTCAGAGAGTACTATGCAAATGCAATCCAGCATTCAAAAAGTAACAATGCTGAGAAGACATTCGAAAGCAACTAAGACACCAACTGAACTAAAACAAGTACCGAAAATAACTGTTATTTTACAATTTTCAAATGAAAAAAATTGTCGAAAGACTTTTTCAAATATACCATTATGTTACAAATGTCCTCAGCCTCACGAATATTAAGTCGCTTTTAAATTTGAAACTGATTCTTTAAAAGTTAATTGCTTGCCTAGTATATTTCGAGGAAAAATAAAGGTTACTTCTGACTTTTATTTTATCGGTCAAAAATAGCAGTTATTTTGTGACTTTAATTTTTTCGGTCAAAAATATCAAGCAATTTGTGTTTTCTTAATTTTTAAAGGCCGCTTGACAGATTGAACTGTTGACACCATGTGTAAAATTTCTCACCGATGAGATGAAAATAATGGTATCAACACTTTTTAGTCGGCAAAATGACTTGAACAAATATAAACTACCTGATATTTTTGACCGAAAATATAAACGGCAGAAAATAACTGTTATTTTCCACCGATAAAATAAAAGTAAAAAGTAACTGTTATTTTTGCCCAAAAAACTATAAGGCTCAAAATAAGTTTTATTTTTGTCGGAAAAAAAAAACAAAGAGATAAAAGTTAATATGTGACACTTTCGATAAAAACCATAGCCGATACGGTCCCTGGATGCAAATATTGAATCAACAGATTATTATTCCATTTCGCATTGATTGAATTTATTTTCAGATGCTTTCTCTTTCTATTTCACACTAAAATCTCTCTTACTTCTTACTGTTAAAAAAGTTTTACTTCTGCCACGTGTACGTTGCTACACGCGAGTTTTTTTTTAAAGGTCGCTTGCCCGATTAAAAAACTATTGATACCATATGTAAAACGTTAGCACCGTTCAGACCGAAATAATGGTATCAATAGTTTTTTAGTCAGTAAAATGGCCTTTGAAAAAACACTAATTGCCTGATATTTTTGACCGAAAAAATAAATGGCAGAAAATAACTGTTATTTTTGACCGATAAAGTAAAAGTCAAAAGTAACTGTTATGTTTGCTCGAAAAAATATAAGACACAAAATAATTTTTATTTTTGTCGGAAAAAATTCAGGTGGAGATGTTTGTGGAATGAGATTGCTTTATAACTCGATTTGATTGAGATAAAGGCTCAACACTTGCCTCAGATTCAAATTCGTACGTTGACACAGTGCTCGATATATCATCACATCACTTTTTATATCAAATACACTTTTCTGTGCCTACTTTCGGGCTGAAAATTTTCTCGGTTAGTAACTGTTAAAAAGTTTGGAATGCACTGTATTAATACGAAATAATAACAGTTTGAACGACATTAGGTGCAAAGCATGAAACTTGTTTTTTATGTCTTAACCCAAATAGACCAAGTGCGAATAGACCTATTAGATGTGGGGTTTGGATCTGGTTACACTTCGGTTCATTCAATAAAAGTTAAATTCTGTTTGAATAATGAAAGTTATTGAAAATTGCCATATTCAATTCTGGCAGTCTGCCCTGTCTGATACAGTCCGGACTGTCGGACAGTCTCATGTAGACATGTAATTTCCGCCTATATAACTAGTTTCTTCGTTTCAAATATTAAAAATTTTTAGATGATAAAATTTTCTTTATAAAAAACAAATTTAACATTTTATTCCATTCAAACGAGTTTTGATTGTAAATTCTAATCAATCTTATAGCTTTTCCCTGCAGCGAACAATAGTTTCCGCCTGCATAACTAGTTTCTTTGATAGAGTTAAGTAACTCGAAAAAATTTCCACTGACACAGTTCAATCAGAGACAACAACCCGTTGAATAACATATCAATTGTTAGCAAACAATGGTGGTTATCAGCAAATTGTTTACACTCCAAGCAGTGATTGCTACCAAAAATTTGATATAAAAAGAAAAAAATAACATGTTTACCGAATTTATCACTACTTTAACTTATCACACAAAAATAGGACAAGATTAAAAATAAATTAACGAAATAGCAATTGTTTTGATTGTTGATAGCTGGCTGGTATTAATAATTGATTTAGAAAGTGATTTTCAAAATCATAATAAAAAAAAAAAAATATAGAAACACTTCAAAACTGTGTAGATAAACAGTATGATACTTGAGAAATAATGTTGAAATTATAATAATGAAAGGCATGTTATAGATACAGTGGTTGCAAGAAATTCATCAAAATAAAATCTAAAAAAATTTGTCCGATTTAAGCAAACAAAAAGTAAAGACTTTTCGAAAAATAAATGGCTAGATTGAAACAAATGATATTTTTAAATAGATTATTTTTGTTGAAAAAATAGATAAATTTCAAAAAATGTATTTATCTTATTTAAGTTTAAGACCATTTTATGCCATGCCAAAAATTATTTTATAAAAATTAATTTAGGTTACATTCGCCAACACTGCATTAGAAAAAAAATGTTGTTCAACAACACTGCTTTGATTTTTTTCATCTAACGAGCAATTATATTAAAATTGCAAACTGACGACAACGCCAAAGTGCAAAGATTGGAAATCAGAAACTCGGTCAATGCACTCAACTCCACTCGTACTAGTTACACTCAAGCACTTTCGCGGCGAGCTACTGCAAAAAAAAAAAAAAAAAAAAATTAAATATAAACAAGCTTAAAAACAAATACTATAAATTAATAAATAATTAAAGTTATTGATTTCAAACACTCATAAATTTGCCTGAACTGGGTAGCGCCAGACAATGCATTGCACTCTGGCCTGAAATATGATAAGCAAAGCACAGAAGTGTGGCTAACTTCAAAATGTTCATAATTATTGACAATAAAATTTAATAAATTAATAAGCAGCTTTAAAGATTTTGCATTTTTTATGGCTTGATTGTTGGCTTGTTTATTTTTTTTTTAAGAGCTTCAAGGTGTGTTAAGCAAAATATCACAACGTATTAAAGTTTGTGTTTTTAAATGATGTCCAACTGCATTCTCAGCATTAAACCAAGCAGAATTATTGCATTGTTTCCAATACATTAAATATTCATATGATTATGAAGATTTGAGATGCATGAAACGTGGTGACTAGAGGCAATAACAAAATTTAATTGTATTTTAAGTATTTACTCTATGATTAAGAACAAAGTAGTTCAAGGTTGTCGTTAACACTTTGATGCTGAGAAACTCATAAATTAATAGTATTTGAAATCTGAAAAAAGATTATCTTGATATCATTTTGAAAATTGAAAATTGATTTTTCTTTTGTTCTTTTTAATTTTTTTGGACATGCCTTGGTTTTTGAGCCATGCATTGGTTCTCATCACTTTAAATCGTTTATTTGATTTAGATTTAGTAATTTCATTTAGTAAAAGCCAAACTTTCGAATTCACCTGTTTTTACAAATTTGACGAATTTTTGAGGAAATTTTTACTTTTGAAAATACTCAAATTCGACCAATTCAAAAGTCAACTCTTAGCCAAATTCATATTGATTAAAAAGCGACTTTCGAACAAAAATTGTATATCTCTTTTAGAAGTTTGGGAACCTTACCAGTCGATAGACATATTCTAGACATCTATGTTACAGTACTTTTCGATTGACATAAGTTTGATTCCCCTTGAGTTCTTATAAATACCAAAAAAGTGTACGACAATTTTCAATGTTCACGTATATAATAAAAATATATCACCAAAAGCAACGGAAAAAACTAAAAAATTAATTCGATAACTTATATTAAAGAGCTCATGTTTTATCTTTTGATTGTAAAAAACTGAATCAAAAAATTGTTTACCTTATAGAAAAAGAATTATTATAAAAATAACTCATATTCAAAGTTCATGCTTTCTTTTTCGACTTAAGAAATTTGCATACAAAAATTTCTATTCATTTAGAATATATATATTTTTGTCCGCCGAATGCCAAATCTCGTCCACTGTGCGTCTGCAACGTTCCAACAATAACAATCCCACACAGCTCTGTTACTCTCTATCACTCTCGCATTTTACTCCTCTGTTAAATGATGTTTAACAGAGCTGTTATGTATTTTGCTATTGTTACTCATTGACCCATTGGGGTAAAAGGCTTTTTTCATTCGTAAAGTGTTATGCTTGGTTTTCACTTGTCTTTTTTTGTTTTACATGAAATTTAAAAGATTAAAAAATCACATAAATAACATTTTTTTTGCAATTTTTGCTATAAACATGTGAAGAGATCAGTTTTTCCTTTTTTTCGCCATTGTCAAACAGAAAAAAAATGACAACGTGTTGGCATTTTTCATGTGACTGACAACAACTGACCATTGAAATTGACATAGTGAAAACCAGGCTTTACACATCTTAATTATTGTTTTCTTTCGAAAAAGAAATTCTGGAAATCTACTCGAAAATACCTTTTCTTCGATATAAGTTTGATGTGAAAATTTTTGTATGCGTATTAAAATGTAAATTTTTTTAAAGAGCTTTTTCGGTATACTAAGTTCTGAAAAAGCTGATTATACTTCTGGTACTTCACCTCAAGGCCTCATAAAATCTTTAAGTTAAAGTTTGTAGCATTATTTTAAGTTATGTTATTACCTTTGTGGTGACCGTGGCATGCAGGTTAAGTGTGTGGCCTAGCATGCTCGGAGCCCGGGTTCGATCCCCAGCCGTGGCGAAAAGTTTTTTCAACAAAAAATTTTTCTGATCGGTCACCACCTCTCTGCAGACAATGGCAAACCTCAGAGAGTAAACAATGCCATGAAAAGCTTCTAGAGAACATGAACTTTAGCCGTTCGGAGTCGGCATAAAACATGTAGGTCCAGTTCTCGGTCAATTGTGTGCAAAAATTTAATAACGCACACAACACAATTGATCATAAGAAGATCGGTCAAAGTCCTTTCAAGGGCTGAAATGGCCAATTTGTTTTTTTTTTTTTTTTTGTTTGTTTTTTTATTACTTTTGTATATATATTTTTTTTAAAAGTAATCTATTTGAAAATGCTTCTTTGTCATAAATTTTGTTTTAAAAATAAAGTAAAACAAAATAAATAAAGTTTTAGTTTTAGCTCACTGTTTACGAATCTGAAGTCAGAATAACAAACATTGATTCGAGAAATTATAAATTTGGAAATAAAAAAGATTATCATACCCTGCATAAAATTACAAATAGAAAGCTAACAAGTAGTTTTTTCTCAGATCTATATATTCTTTGAAAAAAATCCAAAATATCTGTTTTATCGTATTTTGAGTAAACTCAGAAAAAAAATTTCTCGGAATATGAAAAAAGGGCATCATATTTTGAGAAAAATGGTATAGACTTTGCTCCAGAGAATGTTTTTCTCTAAATTTGATCTTAGAAATACCCTCTTAAATGATTAAAAGCTTCCATGAAAAAGATAAATTTTTAAAAATATATAAAGCGAAATAAAAGAATTGTTTTTAGAGAAGAACATTTTTTTATTTTTGAGGAAAGATTTCTTTTTATCAAAAATTTTTTCATTTTCAATAAATTTTTCTCTATAAATGAGAATTTTTTTTTGTGCGAGAAAAATACTTATCATTATTAGAGACATAAAATATTTTCATTTCCTACAAATGAAGAAATATTTCTTGGAAAATGTGAAAAGTTATTCTAATTGAAGAAAATTTTATTTGAAAAAGAGAAAACTGCTATTATCGAAAATAGAGAAATTTTTATCGGAGAAACATAGGTGTTTTTTTCTGAGTGTATTAAAGATGATGTATATTTCGTTTTCTTTTTCGAAGTATTTGAGCAACTCTGAAATAAAACTGATTACGGATTAAAATCGGCTTAAAGACGGTCTGAGGATCAGAGCATGATCTAATTCAAAGGATTTTCAGACCGAAGTGCGTTTAATTCTATTACGTCATGTTGAAAAAATCTTTTTTGGTGTTTTTATACGCATTTCTTAGTTTAATTTCTTAGTTTAGTTTAACCTTACAATGACCTTGAAACTGATGTGAAAGTGGTTAACCAAGGGGTTAACGGTGTCGCGCTGATTTTGATTTGAAGGTCAAACTTAGAAAAGGTGATTAAAAAAACCTAAAAAAAATCATATAAACACACCAAAAAAATTGGTTCACCCTGACGTCACACAGTTTAGCTTTTATCAGTTCTAGAGAATCAAAATATTTTTGCTTCCGATTAAAAAATTTTGTAAGTAATAGTTCCAACTAAATTAACACTTAAGTTAAAGACTAACTTCTTAGTCATGTCATCTGATGATCCATTTTATTAGTTATCTGATTTTTCAGTTTCTAGAATTGATAAAACCCACACTGTGCGTCATAGGGTTTAAAGGACTTCGAATTCAACGACCCAAAATAACATATAGAAAACATGGTATGGTTCCCAGGCCAAAATATTTTGTTTTTAGTGCTTCTAGAATGGACAATTTTATGAAAATGTTAAAACTAGAGCTTTCAACTCAGTTGAAAAAAAGCAGATCACTATTTTTACAAAATAAAAATATGAAAATTATTAATTTTCAGGTTGCATTTTCTTACAGACATTTTAATTCTAACGAAGTTTTAACTTTAGTATTTAGTTTTTAAAAAAAAAATTACTCTTATTCGGCACTTCAATATGTTTGTGTTTTGGCATAAATTCTTTATAAAAAAGCATTGGGTATACTTCTTACTGTTAATAGCATATATTCACATAATAATTATATCTATGGAAAAGTATTTTTAAGCAAAAGTGCAGAATATAGTTTTTATTGGAATAGGATGTCATTAAGATAGGTATATGTAAGGATACGTAAAAACACAATTTTTCCCAATGGGGCAATTTTTAAGAAGTTAATAAAATATGAAGTTAAAATATTCTATAGTTTTTTTATGACGGTTTTTTACCGCTGGGGTGCCTATGATCCCAGTGTGCCGGACACGTTATACCAGAGAAGCGTGGCGAATAAGGGTTAACATCCATTAAGATTCGCCTGCATAACTTTTTTATCTTTGAGAAACCTTGTATTCAAATAATAAAATATAAAAAACGAAAATGTCACACTCCGCACCAAATATCGCTCAAACTGTTCATTCTTGCTATTACAGTGCTTTTATTATATGCAGTGCCTGAAAGTATGCACATCAAATTTATTTAGAATTTATCAGTAATGAGACATTGACGATGACTGCAACATAACAAATTTTAGGTTAAATCTATATCGATATGATACCGATATTATATGGCATGATATGATTTTGACATTGATATCGAATAATATTGCTTTTTATACCCTAAACCTGAAAGGTCAGGGTATATTAACTTTGTGCAAACGTTTGTAACGCATAGAACGAAGTGAGTCCGGTATAGAAAAGTATATATATTCTTGATCAGCGTCACCACGTGAGTCGAGCTATTCATGTCCGTCCGTCTGTCCGTCCGTCCGTCCGTCTGTGTGTTGTCCGTAAACACAGGATAAGAAGAAGGAGTAGAGATAATTGGATGAAACTTGGTACACATCGTCACATGCACCCAAGAATCTGCACTATTGAAAATTTTTGGAATCCGCCTACGGACACGCCTACCTCCCATACAACGCAAAAATTCAAAAGTGCATAGCTCAGCTCATAATAAGCCTACAACAATAAAATTTGGTATGTATGTGTTTTATGACAAGGCAAAGATGGTTTTGAAAAATGGATGTTATCCGCTCACGGACACGCCCAACTCCCATACAACCCAAAAATTGAAAACGCAATAAATAAGCCTCTGTTTAACCTACGGAGCTAAAATTTGGCACGTATGTTTTTTATGACAAGGCAAAGATGGTTTTGAAAAATGGATGTTATCCGCCCACGGACACGCCTTCCTTCGATACAACCCAAAAAGTTGAAAAATCAATAAATAAGGTTATATTTGTCATAGAGAAATTAAATTTGGTATGTATGTATTTTATACCAAAACTAAGGTGTGTTCAAAAATTGGGAGTAGACCGTCCATGAACACGCACATTCTTTCTTAAAATTTTTTTATTTGTAATTAATTAAGCTTTTTTGCTAACAAATTTAACAATTTAAATTTTAAATTGAACCATTAGTTTTGTCTGAAACTAATTATCACACAAAAAACTGTTCAAGTTTCATGAGAAAATTCGTTAATTTTAGTAGTTTTTTATACATTTCATGGTCTCTTAAATGTCATTCTTCACTTAATTTGATGACATGTTGCTCCAAATTCGCTCATTCAGCTATTTTCATTGTTAGGCTATTTAAAAAATTTCGACAGTTTTTTTTTTCGCAGAGGCGTCTTTGTTATGCACTTAAATTATTTAAAATCTGTGCTAATTCTTTAAATTAGTTGTCATTGTATTCGCACTTGATGTCTTTTTTATAGCTCTTCTTCATCTTCTGCTGCTTCTTTGTCACAAGCTGTGCTTTTTGTAAATCAATATTGAAGAAATTATAGCGAAATACAGCGATTTTGTTTAGTAGGTGCCGAATTCAGGCAACAAACACACTTTAAGCGCACACGTTTGACATATCACTGACATTAAATGCCGTTATAATGAGCGACATCTTTGACATTGTTTGATCGCATTTATTCACTCGCTCACTCCACATGCATGACACGTTAGCCCGCTGACTTCGATGAGTGTTGTGGTGTTTTTGTTGTGATTGTTGTTGATGATGATGATGATGACTGTGGTTGTTGATGTTGCTGCCTGTGATTTGTTACTGATGAGCCTGTTAATAAAATTAAAGCGCCTTTTTATTACGTGCTTATTATTTGTTGCTTCTGCCTCTTATTGATGTTGTCTTTGTTGTACATATTTTGTATATTTTGCATATGTATTGTGAGTGACGAACTGATTTGAACTGTGTTCCGTGCGTGTTTTTGTATGCCTGTGTTTGTATGTGAGTCCATGTGTGTGTATGTGTATGTGTGTGGGGGTGCTTCAGTTTTCGTGTGATAATCTAATTCTATTTGAATCACAACAAATCTACTGAGCTTACTTGTTGCTTTTTTCGACTAACTGTTGTTGTTGTTGTTGTTTTTGTTGGTTTTATTGTTATTGTTTTGCTTTGCAACCGTGTTGTTGACTTTTTAGTACTCTGCGAGCAATAAAAAACATGATGGATCACTTCCCATTGTAATGTAAAATATATGTATGAATAGCCATATGCATGTGTGTGTGTAATAGTATATGTATAGTTTTTATACATTATCATACGTAATATAACTTTATTGAGTAGTTTCTATCATTTGTTTTTGAATTAAACAAAAGTAAGGAAAGCCATATAGAACCCACGCACACCCAGGCGTATGCGTGATTTTAATTGCTTAAATTTCAATTAGTTGATAGCGAAAAATCGTTTAAATTCTAATTTAAGCTAAAAACCAAGCGTTTTAAAAATGTATTCAAATGCATAAGAGTCAATTAAAGCCATTTAAAGCTATTTTTTAGTATTTTGAGCACATATTATCAGTGAAACCTACTCTCTAATTTGAAAATTTTTTGAGTTTATATATTTGTAGATAAGGAAAACCATAAAAAAAATAATTTCTCAGCTGAATTTCACACTTTTTTATATAATTTAGTTAGAAAAAACTAATATTGAATGTCATCAAAAGCTTAAGTTAAATGTAGTTCAGAATGTTTCCTATTATTTAAGGTTGTTGTACCAACCATTACAAAAAGTTAAAAGAGCATTCTCGGTAGACAAACTACTATAGATCGATCTTAAGCCAAACTGACACTAGCTTTCAAACTTTTTGCTGTCTTAAAAACCCACAATTCGCATTTTCATTGTCTTTTCAAAAGATTTCGAGCAGATAAGGAAAAAAGATATCGGTCTTCTTGAAGCTAGATAAATTTTCTTTTAAAGTTGTTTCTACTAGACATCGTTCTTCTTAAAGAAAAATAAAATTTTTTTATTAAAGATGATTTTTAAACCATATGAATTTTGGTTTCTTAAAAGTTTTTGAATTGATCGAATTTGAATTTTTCTCAAAATTTAAAATATCTACCCCGAATTTAGTTTTATGTAACTTTAAATCGATTGTCAATAATTTGAAAAAAAAAACTTGATATTCTTAACCTTGCAAGGAGTACATATTCAGTTCACGACTTAGGTATAAGTCGAGTAGTAACGTATCAATCATATATTGCGGTCAGGCCACATTAAAATAACTACATATTAACAATTACTAGAGTTCGACAATGGCCGAAATTCGACCTTTTCACGTACATTCTCTATTGATTCGATATAAAATTAATGTGAAAAACAAATTTTGTTCATAAAAATTTTAATTAAAAAAAAAATTATCAAAATCTGTTGAGAAGCACGTGAGAAAATGGTAAGAAAATGGAAATAATTAATAATTATGCGTTAATCTTCTTCGTTGGTGAATCAAATCTGATGCGTCTAAACTTCTGACCTCGAACAACAATATGATAAATTTTTTATCTTTAACGTTACATCAAATGCAAATATATTAAACAAATTCCATGAAACCAAAAAATTTTGTATGTTTACATGAAAAAAGGCCTCAAGACCAGTTTTATGAGATCTTTAACGTTACATTTTTTGGAAAAATACCGCAAATGGCAAAGTAAAAAATCAAAAGTAATGAATAATAGCGATTAAGAAGGATCAGATAAACGACTAAAATTGAAAAGATGAAAACAAAATATTGTCTTGCACTACTAGAAGCCAAAATTTGTCATCTTTAACGTTACACGTTAATGCCTTTTTGTGCCGATTTGAATTTTTCTGTGTGCTATACAGGGGAAGTGAACGTATGCACTAAAATAGAGTGCTATGATATTTATGTTTTTCGATGTATGGTATATAAAAGGACGAAATATAGTCGATATAGACCGAGGCCTCAAGACCACTTTTATTTTATCTTTAACGTTACATTTTTGGAAGTGAGTTTTCAGGTAGGTCTGAGTTTTGAGAAAAATTCCAAAATTGGCGAAGAAAAAACAAAAATGAAAGAACAAAAGCGACGAAGAAGGATGTGATAAACGACTTAAATCGAACTGATGAAAACAAAATGTAGTCTTGCACTACTAGGAGCCAAGATGTGTCATCTTTAACGATACACGTTAATGCCTTTTTATGACGATTTGAATTTTTTTTGTGTGCGAAACAGTCGAAGTGAACGTATGCACAAATATAGAGTGCTTTGATATTTATTTTTTTCGATGTATGGTATATAAAAGGACGAAATATAGTCGATATAGAACGAGGCCTCAAGACCAGTTTTATGTTATCTTTAACGTTACATTTTTGGAACTGAGTTTTCAGGTAGGTCTGAATTTTGAGAAAAATACCAAAATTGGCAAAGAAAAAACAAAAATTTAAAAACAAAAGCAACGAAGAAGGATCTGATAAACGACTTAAATCGAACTGATGAAAACAAAATGTAGCTTTGCACTGCTAGGTGCCAAGATGTGTCATCTTTAACGTTACACGTTAATGCCTTTTTATGCCGATTTGAATTTTTTTTTTGTGTGCTACACAGGGGAAGTGAACGTATGCACAAATATAGAGTATCGAACTGATGAAAACAAAATGTAGTTTTGCACTGCTAGGAGCAAAGATGTGTCATCTTCAACGTTACACGTTAATGCCTTTTTATGACGATTTGAATTTTTTTGTGTGCGAAACAGGCGAAGTGAACGTATGCACAAATATAGAGTGCTTTGATATTTATTTTTTTCGATGTATGGTATATAAAAGAACGAAATATAGTCGATATAGAGCGAGGCCTCAAGACCAGTTTTATGTTATCTTTAACGTTACATTTTTGGAACTGAGTTTTCAGGTAGGTCTGAATTTTGAGAAAAATTCCAAAATTTGCAAAGAAAAAACAAAAATTAAAGAATAAAAAGCGACGAAAAAGGATGTGATAAACGACTTAAATCGAACCTTAAAAGGACGAAATATAGTCGATATAGAACGAAATTAAAAAAACATTTTTCGCCCGTTACTTCTACAGAAAAAATGTACCACATTTTTTAGTCGAAATTCAACCGCCATATTGAATTCATTATTTTGAATTTTTAAAATCTGGTCCTAGATTCTTAATCAAGTGGAAGTGCTTCAAAGCGAGCGAAGACTCAACAAACAGCTGGAAAGGTGTTGGCGTCTGTTTTTTGGAATTCAAGTGGCATTTTTTTCATCGACTCTTTGAGAAAAGAAAAAAAAATATCAACAGCGACTTTTACTGCAAATTGCTGGACTTATTGAAGAACGAAATTGCAAACAAACGGCCCCATTTATAGAAGAAAAAAATCACATTTTTACAAGATAGTGATCCAGCTAACTTATCCTCCATGTTCTCCAGATGTTGCCCCCAGCAACTTTTATCTGTTCCCAAACTTTAAAAGGTGATTCCCGGGAAGGAGATCTTGGGAAATCTTACTATTCAAAGGGTACCACAATATTAGAAAATTGTTGGAATAAGTGTATCGAGCTAAAACGGGACTATGTGAAAGAATAAACAATAATTTTGTAAAAAATCGTGTGTTTTCTTTGTGAGTCCGGCAGCATCTTGAATGCCCTAGTAAAAAAAAAACAAATTGGCCATTTCAGCCCTTGAAAGGACTTTGACCGAGCTTCTTAGGATCGATTGTGTTGTGTGTGTTATTAAATTTTTGCACACAATTGACCGAGAACTGGACATACATGTTTTATGCCGACTCCGAACGGCTCATGTTCTCAAGAAGCTTAACATGACATTATTTACTCTCTGAGGTTTGCCATTGTCTGCAGAGAGGTGGTGACCGATCAGAAAAATTTTTAATTGAAAAAACTTTTCGCCACGGCTGGGGATCGAACCCGGGCTCACAAGCCACACACTTAACCTGCATGCCACGGTCACCACAAAGCCCTAGTACGTTGTGGTATATATTAAAGAGCCCACAGACATATCAGAAGTTACACCAAAATCGCTTTCATGAACTTAGTGGTATACCATTGCATAGAAAGATCATGCTTGTCATCCACGTGAGCTATTCTTGGTTGAAGAACCATTCGACGCTATAAAGAGTGTTTTTTTTTTTATTAAAAGGTATAGAACTTTGAAATAGATCAAAACAAGGATGAATTTTTAAAAAATTAGGTTAATGACGTAGTCGTCCATACAATTGGCAAGACACTAGATAATTCAGTGAACAAATTTGACATTTTTTTACATCAAATATTCAGTATTCCTAATATTATTGCAATTGTTTCCGCTGGTAATGTTTTTAAAAATACATATTACGTTTTATCTTCAATTTCCAATGAATTATTTTACGTTTTCCGTTTTTTTTTTTTTATACAGAAAATGCCATTTTAAATAAAACTCGATTTCGTCGTCTACCAAAATAGTTATTTTAAATTTCAGACAATTCCAAAAAAAATATCAAATTTTGAATACTTTAAACAGAAATCACAAAAAAAATTACTTTTTCAAAGAATAACCCTTTCTGTGTCTACTATGACGATATCGTCCTCGAACTTTTTATGCTGTTGCTGTATTTCATATATTTTCAAAATTTATTGTGCAAAACTACAAACATTTTTCAACAAAACCTTATATATTCTTTCATTTAAACCTAAAACTAAGTCCTCAAAAACAAATTGAGGGTTAAAATGTGGACTAAGGAGTGCTTAAAGAGCTTACTTTGACGTGTTCAAATTAGATTTTATTTTTGTTTTTCAAAATTGACATTTCCATTCGAAATGTAGAACAGCATATTTAATTCGATCGGAACTCAATTCCAATTTTAAAGTAAGTAAGTAAGTAAGTAATTTTATTGAGTCTTTTCATTTAAGTTACAAAGAGAAGATAACAATGTTACAAGTTAAGAACAGACATTTTTAGAACTGTTATTGTATTGTTCTAATGTACATTTCAAGATAAAACGCAACAAGCTTAAATTATATGGTGAGAATGAGGGTGTGTCTTTAAATTAGAATAAAGTGTGCTTGCTCCCGGCACTTAAATTTTTACTGCGAGAAGTTAGATCTCTATGTTAAAAATACAATAAAAGGTAATCTTAAAGCTAAACAAACATATTTACACATAAAAACTAAAAAATTTCCTAAAGTTAAAAATAGGAGAACGTACATTTTATAGAAGGATTTATAACAATATTGGTTTGAAGGAGAAAAAAAAATTAAAATTATTGATTATATATAATATAAATAATATATGCATAGCAAGTTAATAATAATATAAAATTGTTAACCTCTATGAGTGCCAGGAGTCGAAGAAATAAAAAAGTCGGGTAAAAGTGGTTCAGTAAAATCCACCTCCGCAGAAATATTTTCATTTATAAAACTAATTGGAGAAAGATAATTTATGTTTGACCAATTGAAAAATTTTTGAATATCAAATATCTCTTTAAGTAAATAGTTTTCGTGAATAGCTAATCTGCTAATAAATCTGTCAAGTAAAATGAAGGCGTAATTACACAAAGGGTATATATTTGCTTCTGTATATACAAATTTATTTGAATATCGTTTATTATATGACTCGTAAGTTCTATTAATACACAACCTAAGTATCTTACGCTCAAGGACTTCAAATTCGTTGGCAACAGTTGGTGACATGGAAAACCATATTGGGAAAGCATAAAGTAAAACAGGACGAATAGATATTTTGTATATTAGTAGCTTCGTTTCCTTCATTAAGTATTGATTATTTAAAAGTTTAGCAAACATACCCTTAATTTTGTAAGTTTTTTTCAAAATGATTCTAGAGTGTTCATTGAATTTAAATAATTTATTGAAATGAACACCTAAATATTTAAAACTATTTTTGAAAGGAATTGTAACTCCGTTTAATGAAAGACTTAACATTTTGCTTTCAGGAACTACAAATCTTGCACATTTACCACTAGCATTTCGAAGACAAATTGCCACTGATTTTGAAGTGTTAATTTTGATACCCCAACTCGAGTAATAATTATCCACTAAAGAAAGATGTCTTGAAACTAAATTTAGAGCTAGTATCGGAGAAACATCATGAGCATAAATTAATGAATCATCAGCATAAAGAATACCCCTTGAGCCATTCAGTTCATGGGGAAAATCATAAATAAAAATATTATACAAGTGTGGTGCAAGTATGGAGCCTTGAGGTACACCGCTTTTAATGCAGCCAACGTCAGAAAAGGAATTTTTTATTTGAACCAAAAATGTTCGATTAGAAAAGAAACTATTAAAAATTTTTATAATAAAGGGGTCAAAGCCTAATTGTATTAACTTAAAAATAATCCCGTCATGATATGCGTTATCAAAAGCCTTTTCGATATCCAAAGATACTGCAACAGTGCATTTTTTATTTCTTAAATTGCAAATTACATCATTATGAAATTTGGCAAGTGCATGTACTGTGGAATGACCCTTTTTAAATCCAAATTGATAACTTGGTATATAGTCAACGTTTATGTTAAAATCCATTTTCAGTCTTATTACATTTTCGAATAGCTTACCAAGATTTGAAAGTAACGATATTGGTCTAAAATTGTTTGTATTGTAATTTCCTGGTTTTTTTTTAATTGGTATAATTTTTGCAACTTTCCATTTAAGAGGAAAGTATCCATTATTAATGCAATTGTTAAAAATTAAAGTTAAGAAATTTATCGCTAAGGGTGGTAACTTTTTAATCATAAAATTTGAAATTTTATCTAATCCACAAGATTTTTTTGTATTTAAATTTTTAATCATTAAAGTAAGATTTTCAGTATTAATGAAGTGAGAAGAGGCAGTGTTGTTTAAAGATGAAAAATTGTTATCAAAATAAAATATAGAATCAGGGCAACTTGATAAAGTTGATGAAATCATATTTGTAATCTCTGATATATCAGATCTAGAAGGTGTCGTTTCTTCATAAACCGAATTGAAATGATTTAACATATTGCTACATATATCATTTTCATTTGTTATAATTGTATTGTCAACTTGTAATTTATCACAGAAAGCACTGCTTTTTTTTCTTAAGATTTTATAAATTTGCTTATACGCGGAAGGGCCAGGCTTAATTTTTCCTAATCTTTCGTTAAAAATTTTAGCCTGCTCAATTTCTACTTGTTCTTTTATTAAAATTTTTAACAATTGTATTTGTTTGGAAAGTAACTTGTATTCAGAACTATCTCTGTTATAGTTACTATGATACAATCTTTTAAGCTCTTTTTGCCAAGAGTGTTTAATGTCGAAAAGGCGTTTTATTTCGTCTGATATCAAAAACCGTTTATTTTTAAAATCTATTAATTGCACATGTAATCCCATAACAGAGTTTATGGATTCAGTGAATACTTCTATATAGTTATCTATTTCAAAATTGCTAAGATTTCGGTTAGATGGGGGAAATGTATCTTGGAGATAAAAATCCAAGTCTGATCTAAAATGATCCCAATTTGTGTTTTTATACGAAGTAAAAGAACGCGGAGGGCTTATTAAAATATCAAATTCTAGAATATTTATTTTAAGTTTTAAGGGGTAGTGATCAGAAAAGGTTGATAAGCTTGAAATTTCGAAATTTTGATCAATTAAGTCAATCATGTTCGTACTTATTAAGAAATGATCTAAAAATGACGAACCGTTTGGGTATGAGGGTTTTATATCACAAATTCGAGTAAAATTTAGATTAAAGTCCTGTAGCCAGCTTAATAAAGACTTTCCATTGCAATTATCCATTCTATCACCCCAAATACAATTTTTTGCGTTAAAATCACCTCCAATGAAAGTGCCGTGATAATTATTTGAGAAATTACAAATTTTAGACAGACCATTATAAATTACGGATGCTTGCAGATTGCAAGGTAAATAAACACATCCAAAAAGTAATTTTTTAGTTTCACCCTCAATTACAAAATCTATAGCGACAAAAACGTTTGGGAAGGATATATCAGGAATTAGAACTTTATAAAATTTATAATTTTTTTTTATTGCTATTCCGACACCGGGAGCAGTATTATCACGTATAAAATAGAAATTTTCCAAATCAACTGAATGATTAAAAGTTAAATGAGTTTCTTGAATAAAGCCGACGTCAATTTTATTATATTTTAGAATTTGAATGAGTTCAATTTGTCTACTTGTATCAATAATTGATCTTACATTAAAAGTCAAAAGATTTAAAAATTTATGGACCATAAGTTTTCTCAACGAGAGATAAAAGACTCAGACATTCCGATCTGGCTTGTGTTTTTGTAAGATTTTTATAATTTAATAAAAACTTTTCAATTTTGGCTTCAACAGAAATAACTTCTGTATTACAAATTTCTTTTGCAATATTTAAAAATTCTTCTATAATTAAGGGACGCTTTTTTTTTGCGTGCTGAATTTCATTAAATTGCGTTTGCGTTTGTGGATAAAAACAACTGGCAAAAGTTTTATTCTTTGTGAAAACTGGGGCTATACTTAAAGCTTTATTTACATTGTTTTCAGCAATCGATTTTTTTTCACGAGTTTCTAAATTACGTTTTTTTTTATTATCAACGAAAATTTTATAGGCAGGGCATCCTTTCCAGTTGGCAGGATGGCCTGATTGATCACAATTTACACAATAAGGAACCGAGTTTGAAGTTTTAGTTAATGCACATTCACCAGGACTATGAGAGGCATTACATTTAACACAGGTATATTGTCTATTGCAATTTCTGGCAATATGACCCCAATGCTGGCACCTTTTACATTGTATTTCTTTTTGTTTCAAATTTGGTGATTCCCACTTAACTGATTGGCTCAAGAGATATTTTATATATGAAATGTCAGTGTGTTTCTTTCCTGGTAAAAGTGAAACGATAAACAGACCTGTATCAATATTATTTTTTATGGAAAAAGGCGTTTTAAATTTAGCAACTGAATGTACAGTGTTTGGGACTTCCAAATCAAGGGCAGATTTTATGTCTTTAATTTCTGTTTTAAAATAAACTCCTCTTAAAATTAAATTAACAAATTTGAATTCCTTGGGAGTAAAAGAGTATGAATCAATATTTTTATTTTTGAGAAGCATCATCATCTCTTCATGAGCTGATGCGTCATTTAAGTAAAGCTTGCTTTTAAATTTACTAACATTAATAATTTTAAAAAATAATTTCGGATCTTTATTATTCAATTGGTCTACTAAATTTTTTATATTAACATTATATAAAAAAATTGGCGGACATAAACTTTTACGAGTGGTGGATACTGAACCACTTTTACCCGAAATCACATTTTTTTTTATGTTTTTGTGTGCTTTAGGAGCCTGGTTTTCTGTAAGATTATCTAATAAAGCAAATCTGTTATTAGATAATTTTGGTCGAAAATTTGAAACGTCCACTTCGGCGACATCTGAAGTGATTCTGCGTTTTCGTCTTTTACAGTTTGTTAATAACTCACCACCTATGTCCTGGGTATGAATTGCATGGTTTGCTGGTATAAAATGGTTTAATGAAGGGCAAGTCTCCATATTTTCTTGTAAAGGTGGGCATGACATAAAATGTTGAGATTCTTCAGTCGATGAGTTTAAATTGAATGATGAACTTTGTTGTTGTTGCTGAGGCAGACTGTTATCCAATGGAGGGAAAGAGTTTTCATCAAAACTTGGTGGCAATTCAATAGGGGAAGAAGATGTTGTGGCTGAGGATGTGAGTGATGATTTGTCCGGTGGTTTTTTGTGGGACAAGGTCCCACCAACAGCTTTTTCGAAATTGTCCATTTCCAAACTTATTTGATGGTAGCTTTGTTCTTCTTTTTTTTAAAGATGGATATGTATTTTATATATATGTATGTATATATATTTTATATTTTTTTAAAATAATTTTTTCGTTTGATATTTTATTTTTTTTTTAAGCACAATTTAAAAGCTTGCTTTTTCCACAAATTTTTCAACCGAGTCTGTTTAAAACCAATTTTAAAGCAAATTCATGACTAAAATCAAAATGACGTAGATTAACTTTTAGCTCTCATGCTTTTAATACGTCTTCCTTGATTAGCCGGAATTCGTGAACATAAAAATAGTTTTACAATTTTTCGAAATCTAGAATAACATTTTTTTATAGATTGGAATTAAATTTCGATTTTCTAGCCATACCATGACTGAAAACAAAACAGAGTAGATAAACTGATGTTCATAGATTAGATTAACTCATGTTCATATTTTTTTCAAGTCGTCTTTGGTTAGTCTGAATTCGTGAATATAAAAATTTTCTTAAATTTTTCGAAATATAGAACAGCATTTTTCATGCCATCGGAATTCTATTACGACTTTAAAGAAATTTCATGATTAGCTTAAATTCGTAAAAATTCATGAAAGTTGACTTAATGTTTTCCAGAATTGCTTCCCAAAAAACATTGCTGGTAGATCAATTTTTTTACTGACTCTAGAGCGAGCTTTTTGTCCTTATTTGCCAAATGTCCTAAGTAATTCATTTAAGTCCTAAGTAAGCATATGTCATTTAGAGCCAACGATGACAATGATTTATGTAAGTGTCACTGCTGGTTACAGTAACCGTTTCCAAAACTTAAATTTCCAGTTTTTTTTTTCTTTGTTTTGGCGAAAGATATTTTCTAAAGCTTTTAAAATATCAAACCAAAATATTGAAGTACAAAATATAAACTTTATAATATGTTTGCGACAATTATAATAAGTTAATTGCGTTAATTATTTAATTAAATAATTAAACACAAAAATTGCACAGTTGACCACAACTTTTAAACAGTTCTAATTTTTATAAATCAAGGTCTTGAATCTCTATGCAAGGTTTACGTTTTAGTTTTAGTATAAAAAAATGTTCACTTTTTGGCACAGCACTAGAGTTGAGTCAAAATAATTTTCACCTTCAATAATGTGTGTACAAAACATGGGGTTAACTAAACGGCCTTAATCGTGTCGTTAATTAAGTTGAATTAAGCTTGTTTAAATGAAATTTATTTTGTTTGCCCCAGTAAGCAAAATGATGGCAGTAATTTTAAATCAGCAAAACAAAAAAGTAACTGTTTTTCACAACTGTAACGTGTTGATGGTTGAATTTCTAAGAGCTGGTGTTGAATGTGGCTTTTCCGTTGCCTCTTTTAATACGAAGTTTAATTTTAATGAAACGTTTTTGTTTATTTTAATTCATTAAATTACACTTTTTCTAGCTGCTTAATTTTTGGCTTATTTTTGCAAAATACACTTTTCATTTATTAAACGCTATACTAAAAAAAAAAATTAACAAGCGGCATCCATTGCAACCACGAGACCGTTCCGAACACTTTCGTTTATTTAAATAGACTAAAAGTGATTTTCTCTGATTTTCAACATTGAATCTGCTACTCTTGATTGAAATGTTTTGTGCGCAACAAAAAAAAAAGAAAAAAGAAAAAAAAAACAAAACTACTTATTTAATGCAAAGAGCTGCGATAAGTTATAAAAAGGCATATAAAATAAATAATAAAAATAATAATAATAAGCAATGTTAATAAAATGAATGAATATACAATCAGATAAATATACATAAACAAAGAGCAACAGTCAAACCAAATGCAAATCATACACACAAAAGAACTCACAACATAAAAATAATAATAATACACAAATAATAATAATACACGATGAGAAATAACTCAAAAAACACCCCCAATAATGCCAACCCAGTGCAGCTTTAAATTGTGTAGTTGTGGCTGTAGCAACTACATGTTTATTGTTGTGACTGCCGGCTTGCTAGACATGCTGTTTATTATTGTTGTTTGTTTGCCACCCTCTAGTTGTGCGCCTGTGTTTGTTTATTTATTTCTGTTGAATGGCAGAAGATCTGCGAGATTCTATATATTGCTGCCAGCTGGTGGTGTTGTGATGCAGCACGTTTTGTTGTAGAGCAGCACGTGCTGTTTAGATGTGTTTTTGCTTGATTTTTATATGACAGCTTCCGGCTTTTGTATTCCGGCGAAAAGCAGAGAAAGTAGACAAAAATAATGCTCTTAAAGCATGTATAACAGAATCAACAAGTTCAAAATAGCTACATTACACAGTAGATAAGCTAAAACCGCTGCTATAATTTAAGTGAATACAATAATGAAAATGTTGCGTACATTTTGAGAAAAAAAAATTTTAAAAATTTTTGCTGTTTTCATGATTAAACATTTAAAGCAAATATTTACATGATATTCATGAGGCCGCATATTCTGAAATTTCTTACATTTTGTCTAAATTGTAGTGGTGTTTTTTTGCGGTTTTGCTGCCACAGTAAGCAAATAATGCATAATAAAATTTTGGCAAAAATGCAAATATTTACAAGAGTTGCCGCCACACATAGCACATGATTTGAAGAAATTATTTAGACAATTTGATAATTTACTGCAGATCATAAAATGAACTTGTAAAGCTTATTTACTAAGCTTAAAGAAATAATAAATAAAACTAAAATAAATTATTACAAAGAGCGCTGCTGCTTGATATAACAAAATATTTCAATTACAATCTTGAGAAAATTTAACAAACGATGTGTCGAGTTCCTTTTTCATTCAACTTTGTGTTTCATTCATATTTTTGCTAAAAAATAATCTTTAATTTTTTAAGTCTTGCCTGCTTCAGTACAACTATTAAACAACTTTATAAAACAGCAAAATTTAGCGCATACATTTTTTAGTCATCTTTAACATGATAAACAAATATTATTTTAATTATACAAAAAAAAAAACTCAATATAGAAAAATTTAACTAAATAGACCGCTCAGTCGCCTAATTGTGGCACTTTGAATATTTTCGCTGAATGATCTTCAGAGACGCTCAGCAAGATTTTTTCGCGCGCATCATAGCGCATCTCATAAATATCAGCCATATGACCGGAAAGCTTAAATTTGCGCGTTCCAGAGCGCGCATCGTAGGCATAGATGTTGCCTTGTATTGTGGACACCAGCAGCGTATAGTCGCTTAACCATTTCATTCTATATAAAAAAATAAAGCAATATAGAATCATGCATAAAAACACTACAAAACCGCCTACTTGGTAATGCCATCATCCAGCTCGGGATGCTCACACAGCGTACGCAAGGAGAATTTGGCAAAATCCCAAATGGCTATTTCACCATGCAACGTGCCGCTGGCAGCCATTTTCAGCTCCGAAGAAGGTGAGAAAGCAACACACTCTACCGGTCCGGAAGCCGACACAGAGCCCACAGGTCCATTGTTAGAGCAAAATAGAATTTTGTCTGAAATAAAATAAAACTGCTTTAAAGTTACTTTTGAAAGTATACAAACAACATATACCATCTTGTCCACCCGACATATACAAGGGTGAATCTTTGTCGCACGCCACCGACGTAACTTGTCCCTCGTGCGCCAGCGGATGCTGATTGTCCACTTCCATGACCACTGTGGAGTTTTTCAGATCCCACAGCTTGAGCACGCCATTTGTATAGGCCACAAACAGCTTCTTGCCATCGCCTGACAGCTCACCAGCCTCGCATTTTACCCCATTACCTGGCAGTATCTTGCAATCACCCGAAGGTATGCGCCAGACATAAACCTCGCCATTGTCGCTGCCCGCCAGCAGCACATTGGCACCACGATGCCAGCGCAACCACGCCATATCACCCATAGAGTATTCCCAGACTTTGCGAAACTCAGCGCCTGTCTCGCTTATGCGCAACACTTCCAGCTCACCAGCCAGATCGCCTATAGCCAAATAATTGCCATCATAGCTAAAGTGCACCTCTGTTATAGTATCCTGATGATTGTCAATCTCGTGCAACACCTCGCCAGTCTTGGTGTTCCACACAAAAGCCTTGTCATCTTCACCGCCTGTCACAGCCCAATCGTGCTGTGGATGCAGCGCACAGCCAAAGACGGGGCCTTTGTGTTCGCTAAACGTCAGCTCGGACTCGTCCTGTACTGGTGTGCGACTGCCGGCGTGCGCTCCATCATCATCCTCATTGTAGAGTATGCGTTCTAGTTCCTCCTCAGTCACCTCCACCATTTCCAGCTCATCATCCTCAGGTGGCGGCTCGTCGTTGTCGAAATGCACAACCTCACCTTCGTCGTCTTCGATGTCGGGCACGCGTGGCGGCGTATTTTCACGCATTTTAATTTGTTTCTTCTGTTTAACAACTAAATAATTACTAAATTAAACTTAGTATTTACGTTGTTTTCTTGTGAAATTGTCTAGAATTGTGAAAATAATCCGTGCGCCAGTCAAAATGAACAAAACAAACGTCACAGCAATAACACAACGAAATGTCAAAATATGGTGAATTAGTGCTGCACATGGTGTGTTGAGAAAAACGGCACAGGGATGCTTTACGATATGGTGCACAGCGTGCACACGGCCAAAGTGATGCCAAGTTATGAATAAATAAATTTATCGCACACTTAATAAAATGGTTAACATATGAGAATTTTATATTAAAGGGGACATTACATTTGCGTCAGAAAAAACAAACCTTTTTTTACAAATTCATAACAATTCATAATTTTGTAGACAATTGAACAAATTATACGAAAAAAAAAAATTAAAAAAACATATATATTTCACTCCAACACGGTTTTATAGAGCTCCAAACTGGCGGCAGGGAAAAAAACCGGGCCTCGTGATTGCAGCGTTGGGAGTCGCAAAAATTGTCCGATCTGGAAAAAAATGACTTTTTTAAATCATAACAAAATTGGTTATCGTATGACAGGTATTTTTTTTTTAAATTTTTGGTGATGTTTCAAATTTGAAATTGTGTTTTACGAAAAAAATATTGACTTTAAAAATTCATAAAAAATCGAAAAAAAAAAATTTTAAAAAAAACTCGTATACGATAGGGAATCAAGTTTAAAAAAATAAAAAACAAAAAATTCGTCAAAAATGAACCCGCTAGTGCCGCAACCAGTTTGAAAAACATGGTTTCGAGATAAACGCGTTCAAAGTTTGTGAACAAGGAAAAATGTAAGGAAAAATAAAAATGCGCTCTCACTAAACCGGCTGTAACTTTGGAACCTGTAAGAATTTTTCCATTTTTTTTTAAGAATCTTAAGAACATTTACTAAAATACAAAAATATATAAAAAGTCGATTTCAAAAAACGGCCAATGTTATGTCCCTCGTTAAAAATACAATAAATTATGCTGTATTAGAGAAGGAGATAAATTAAAACCATGAAAATAAGTATAAGGAAAGTTATACCATGTTTCCATCTACTCAAAAATTTGCAATTTTGTGATAGTTATATGAAAGTGTTTTCGTCTGGTATGCTTTGACATCTTGATTTCATTTGAAAATAAAGATTCCATTGAGTTTATTTTGTTTTATTATGAAGCTTTTTCAATAATCATTCAGTTGTCAAATTGCTATTTTGACACAAGCTGAATAGCTCTGCAAGCACTTTCAGGAATGCCGCATTGAATTTTATCACATTTTTTTATAGTTTATGTTAGAATCACTAGATTTGTGAATCTTCAAATTGCGTGAAAAAGTTGGTAGATTTCAATGTAGATTTACCGATTCTCGCAAGATTTCACGCAGATAGAAACATGGTTTTGGGAAAGTTCTTGTTGGAAATACTTTTAGTATAACATTATAAGAAAAATAAATTCCACGATCTTATAAAACTGACGAAAAAACTATCAACTGGAGTTAGTGATTTTATATTTAGAAATCATAAGGTACAAGTTTCTGCTCGACCTACAAAAAAATTTCTTCTCAAAAATACACGAAAGTTTCCATGTGTAAATAGTCCGGTGCAGAACATGCAAAAATCTTTGGTTCAATTCGGCTAAAATTACTTGTTCGGGTTTTCCGTTTTTAAGTTTTCTGGAGGTTTCATTTCAATCGTACCGCACCGTAGCGGTCACAGACTTGTTTTTTTTTTTTAACACGGTGAATTATTATAAAATCTTTATTATCAACATACCCAACTTCACTATATATCACAGTTGCATTAAAAAATGCATTAAAATATTTTGTTTTTGATAAATAAACATGTAAAATATTACATATTAAAATATATATAAAATTGTTCGCAATTAAAATGGCTATTGACTGTTAAATTCGAAATCGTAAAATTCGAGCATGTACGAAAAATTCGATTTATTATGTGAGTTTGAAAAAAGTAAATTGCTATTTGCGAAAAACAGAGTAGGACTTATTTGTCACCGAATAAAATAAGATTCGAATCGAAATACAGAGTTGTTGTCAAGATGTGTGATTTCAGCTTCCTAAGACTTTTATAGAGTGGACTAAATTAATGTAGGCGACTAATAGTTTGCTGTATACGACGTATTAAGACGTTATTTATAACGTTGCTTAGAATAATTGGAGGCAGCCATAATTTTAATAGAATTTTTAGAGATAAACAATACTATAATGTACTAAGTTTAAAGCAGTGGTCGGCACCCATGAAGCACATGCTTTGCCAAAACTCTCACGTATTTTCATGCTCTTTCACTCACTCGACAAACAATTATTGCCGAAGCAGCATTGTTTTGAACGATATGCAACTTTTTGTCTCATTTTCACTTACAGTCTCATTTTTAATTTTGCCGACCACTGGTTTAAAGATATTTCACTTGATGTGGCCTTTATCAAATAGACATTTTATCACACCCGAACTCTTTGAGACCTTCTTTCCAAATATCTTCTGAAGAAATGGAACGCATGTTTAGAGAACAAATAATTTTATTATACCTTCCATCATCATCGGTGGTATGCGAACCATTCAATATAGAGGTTGCAACAATACAATCATTCAACTGATAACTCTCATAGCAACATTGTTTTAACAAAAAATCTTCAAATGGTGCTTTAAAGTTTGTTTAAATTAAAAACATTTGAGAAATAAGCAGTGAGAGCGGAAAAGAACCAAATTTAAATTCTGAAAAAGTTTATGGTACTTTTGAAAATGTACATGAGAATTGGTTTTACTTTTTATATATATAAATTCTTATATGAACAAATAGTTTTTTTCTAATATTTATTAACTTAATTACTAAATATGTTATTGACATTTCGCTAAATTTTACTTTTTATTGAATAAAGATTCTTAGTTTTATCTCCATCGACTGTCACAAGTTTTGTGATCATTTTCATTTTCGACCTTCTCAGCATAATATCATTTTAGTGCACGGAACACACTTATGACGACAACGACAAATATTTTTACATGCTTTTTCAATTGAGGTAAGTGTGGTGAATATGTCTCAACGTACATTGTTGCTGAACCTTTTGTGTGTGTGTGAGTTATAGTACGTTTACATGTCGAGATTAAAACGAGATATGCCTTTTGATGAGATTAACTCGTCAACATTGTTGAATTTGACGAGATTAGTCAGACACAAGTTAATCCCCTCAGAACGAGATTAAAAATTAAACTACTTGTTAATCTTCTCAAAAAAGACTTGCAACCCTGTAGATGGCGATTATTCCGTAAAAACTGCAGCACTGTAAACAAGAAAATTTAAAATGTCAACAATGGCTACATTCAGCGATAGCAAGTGTGCGATTTTTTTTTCTGAATGAGTTGGTTGCTTTTGAATGAGTTGATGAAATGTAAGGTTGTGTGTCAAATAGCTTAGAAAACTAACATTAAATGTATACAATTAGAATAAATTTATTCAAAATGGAAATTGTAAGTTGATGGAATAAAAGTTTGTCGATTGGATTTTTTGAATAACTTGAATTGACTGTGTTAAGACATAACATATGCCTCAGATTTAATTTCGCATGTTAATAAAGCTTACCTTGATTTTCCTTTCTTTCCTTCTTATCCATCACCCCATTTTTGAAACAAGACAGACTTAACTGAATTCCTTTGACACCTGAAATTCTTGTTTCAAACCAAAAACAAATTTGAATATTTTTTAATCTTTATATGGCATATTATAGTACAACTTGAACAGATCGCAGCACAATTTCAGATTTTGGAAAAAAGTAATAGAGAGCAAAGAAGGGAAAAACTAATAAAATAAAATAAAAAATATTATATTTAATATTATGTATACTATCACAACCGTGCTCGTAAAGTGCCGTAAAGTGCTCGATATGTGCTGGGTTGAAAACTGCAGAGCTAGTGTTTTGAAAAGAAAAGTATTTATGCTCTTTGCAGTTTTGAGAAATATTCAAATTTTTCTACAGCACTTTATAGCACAACTTAAGCACATGACAACACAATATAAAAAGTTTGAAAAAATTTTAGGTAAGAGCAAGTTGGAATATTTTGTTTTTTTCAGTTAAGACATATTAAAGCACACATTGCAAAAATCACAGCACATATCGTGGTTGTAATTTTACATAAAAAATGACGAAGTTGACTTTATACACTTTTTCAGCAAATCAAAATTAATTAAATTTCATTAAAAAATGTAATTCTCTTTGGAATGAAATTAACTGCTACACAAAGAAAATAAAACGGAAGAAAGAAAAACGTTAGCATAAGCTTTCAAGCTTTGTGACATTGTAATTAAAGTTCAACAGTCTTTGGCTCACCAACTAAAAAGCAACATCAATTTTGAGCCATCAACACTTAAAGTGTCACCTGTAGCTTTAATTGAGTTCTTAAAAAAGTTTTAATGCTGCACATGCGCAAAGGTTTTCTGGCTATTACTTATTAAAACTTTTCTTTTTAATTAACTGTAGTTAATTTAAGTTTTAGAGCTTTGAGAGCAAAAATTAAGACAATAAAAAAGCCAGAAAAACTCGCCATGTATGGCAAAAAATTAAAAAGGGGAAAAATGTTAAAAATGCAAACTACATATCAAAAAGCATGAATTAGGAATTAATGCTTAATTGTATGTTGTTTGGCTGCATTAACTAAGCAGCTTAAAGCTCATTAAACTTGAAGTTAATTTCCAAATAAAGCAATTATGCTGTCAAATAAAGCTATAAAAATGAAAGCAAGCAAAATAAATGACATAAAATTCAAGAAAAAAATTTAAAGTTGAAATTATATTTTCGTGCAATTCAGCTTTTTGCTAAAAGTTGTCTAAAAACTCAAATTCATTTAGGTTTTTTTTCAATATTTTCAAAGAGCTTTTAATTTAAAACAAAATTTTTCTAGAAATTTCATTTATTTCGAATTTACCTCCCCCCCAGCAATATATGTATGAAAATCTTTCAATTAAAAATAAAAAACTAAAATTTACAAATATTTTAAAAGAGCTTCAAAAATAAAAAAAAATACTTAAAACTCTCATTAATTTCGTTTTTTCGATATTTTTAAAGAGCTTTCAATTTCAAATAAATATTTTTTTCTACATTCATTTGTTTTAAAATATATGTTTGAAAAGGTTTCAATTAAACAAAAAATAAATTAAATTTACAAATATTTTAAGAGCGCTTTTTTCTATGAAATATGAAAAAAGTTTGAAATTTTAATTATAAGTTAAAAGCTTTTAACTCCTTTTATTCAAATAATATTCAAAAAATAAAAAGAGTTTTTCTTAAAAAATCCCGTATCAGCTTGATATGCTAGAACAACTCATGGCAGTGACTTTGTTGATGTTTTTTTTTTTTGTGTTTCTCATAGCTTGTCTAAATATTTTCGATTATTAAAAGTTTTTTTATTGATTGAAAAAATTGTATTGATTAAGTCTTAGCCAGTCTTTAGTCGCTGCCACAACCTGTTTCGCTGCTTGTCAGCAAGTTTATGCTGTGCCGCTTTCTTTCAGCTGCCTACCCCTTTGCTAGCCACAGAGCTTGTTGTGCTGCGTTGTTGCCTGTTATGCTTAGCAGCTCTTTAAGCTTTTATCAGCAAAGCGCTGTTTTAAAAAACGCTGATGACCTAAATTGCTGTTCGTTCGACTGGCTTGTTGCAGCGTTCTTTGTTGCCTGAAGATAATTTTTATGTTTTCAATTTCTTTTTTAACCTCATTGTTGACATAATTCTTAACTGTGTTTAATCTAAAATTAGTATTTATTAAAAAATTTTTTGGGTGCGCACTCAGGGCATGACTAATGCCATAGACCGACGACGAAAGTTGAATAAAAAAGCAAGCATGAAGATTGATTTTAAAGACTTTGGCCAAGAAAATTTGCAGTTATGTAGAATATTCTTAACTTGAGGCGGCGAAATTTAGTGAAACTTTTTTGGGCAAAACAAAAGACTTAAGCAACGAACTTGGCTCTAAGGCAAACTAAGCATCGCTATATGAAAAGAATTTCATGCAATATAATTTCTGATGTTTAAGTTTTTGAAAACATAAATAATTATTTAAATTTCATATAAAGCAAAAGTCATGGGTTATAAGGATCTCAGCAATACAAGAGTTCTGAAAATTGTAGTTGTTTTTGAGTTAAATGAAAAATTCTTCGGTATGAGGAAATTATTGGCTTAAAATTACGTACTAGAAGCATGGTAATAGGCATAAAAGTTATTGCTGTCAAAAAAGTTTTTATCAAATAATTTGAGTGACACGCCCACACAAAAAAATTGCACAATAAAACATTAAACTAATATTTTAACAGCTACATCCCTAAAAAGAGTTACATTGTTAAAACTACAAAAAAGTCAATTCAATCAGAATTTGGCCAGAAATATTCATATATATACAGTGGAATACAGATATTACGACCTTCAAGGGATCATCGTACTAACCAGACGACGCACAAAACGGACATAAATGTTTTCTTAGTGCTTAGCTATGAAACCAAACTTGTGGTCGCTAAAAATAGTTAGTCGTTATAAGCGAAGTTGTCATATCCATATTCTATTGTATTAGAGTTAAACACTTAAATAAACTTGACACGCCTACTCAAAAAAAAATTAATGGTTACCACCCAACTAACAATTGAATTTCCAACAAGCTGTAGCGAGGAATATTTCCCCTTGAGCACTCATTTGGAGAACTTATGAGTCTCGCTCTCAAATGAAACAGCCCCGATCATAATGCAATCACCCAGGCAGCAAGTTTCTCTTGAAAACACTATTTGTTAAAAATATAACAGAAAAAAGAGCGCTGAAAATCCACCATTACATATTTTTAATTTTAATTGGCCGCATTCAGCGCACTCAACAGTTGACAGCTGTTAAGTCAAAAATTGATGCACATAAAAGTGCATTTAAAAATAGAAAATTTTTTATTTGTCGTAAGTTTGCACTAGTATTTAATACAAAGCCTAACATATCAGCAAATTGACAAATTTTCTGATACTTCCGCGGAAAAATAATCGCTTACCGATGTAGCGCTACAACAACAGTTGACACAGCTGAATGTAGCCATCGCATATTTTTGACAGCGATGGCTACATTAAGCATTTTAAACATTTAAACAAATTTTTTACATTTCAATTTAAAATTTTAAATATTAAATTTCCATATCCATATCCATATCCATATCCATATCCATATCCATATCCATATCCATATCCATATCCATATCCATATCCATATCCATATCCATATCCATATCCATATCCATATCCATATCCATATCCATATCCATATCCATATCCATATCCATATCCATATCCATATCCATATCCATATCCATATCCATATCCATATCCATATCCATATCCATATCCATATCCATATCCATATCCATATCCATATCCATATCCATATCCATATCCATATCCATATCCATATCCATATCCATATCCATATCCATATCCATATCCATATCCATATCCATATCCATATCCATATCCATATCCATATCCATATCCATATCCATATCCATATCCATATCCATATCCATATCCATATCCATATCCATATCCATATCCATATCCATATCCATATCCATATCCATATCCATATCCATATCCATATCCATATCCATATCCATATCCATATCCATATCCATATCCATATCCATATCCATATCCATATCCATATCCATATCCATATCCATATCCATATCCATATCCATATCCATATCCATATCCATATCCATATCCATATCCATATCCATATCCATATCCATATCCATATCCATATCCATATCCATATCCATATCCATATCCATATCCATATCCATATCCATATCCATATCCATATCCATATCCATATCCATATCCATATCCATATCCATATCCATATCCATATCCATATCCATATCCATATCCATATCCATATCCATATCCATATCCATATCCATATCCATATCCATATCCATATCCATATCCATATCCATATCCATATCCATATCCATATCCATATCCATATCCATATCTATATCCATATCCATATCCATATCCATATCCATATCTATATCCATATCCATATCCATATCCATATCCATATCCATATTTATATCCATAACCATAGCCATAGCCATATCCATATCCATATCCATATCCATATCCATATCCATATCCATATCCATATCCATATCCATATCCATATCCATATCCATATCCATATCCATATCCATATCCATATCCATATCCATATCCATATCCATATCCATATCCATATCCATATCCATATCCATATCCATATCCATATCCATATCCATATCCATATCCATATCCATATCCATATCCATATCCATATCCATATCCATATCCATATCCATATCCATATCCATATCCATATCCATATCCATATCCATATCCATATCCATATCCATATCCATATCCATATCCATATCCATATCCATATCCATATCCATATCCATATCCATAACCATATCCATATCCATATCCATATCCATATCCATATCCATATCCATATCCATATCCATATACATATCCATATCCATATCCATATCCATATCCATATCCATATCCATATTAAATTAAAATCTATCTATTAAAATCTATCATTAAATTTAAATTTAAATTTAAATCCATATCCATATCCATATCCATATCCATATCCATATCTATAACCATATCCATATCCATATCCATATCCATATCCATATTATCCACATCCATATTCATATCCATAACCATAGCCATATCCATATCCATATCCATATCCATATCCATATCCATATCCATATCCATATCCATATCCATATCCATATCCATATCCATATCCATATCCATATCCATAACCATAACCATATCCATATCCATATCCATATCCATATCCATATCCATATCCATATCCATATCCATATCCATATCCATATCCATATCCATATCCATATCCATATCCATATCCATATCTATATCCATATCCATATCCATATTCATATCCATAACCATAGCCATATCCATATCCATATCCATATCCATATCCATATCCATATCCATATCCATATTTTGAATTTTTTTAAATTTTAAATTTTAAATTTTAAATTTTAAATTTTAAATTTTAAATTTTAAATTTTAAATTTTAAATTTTAAATTTTAAATTTTAAATTTTAAATTTTAAATTTTAAATTTTAAATTTTAAATTTTAAATTTTAAATTTTAAATTTTAAATTTTAAATTTTAAATTTTAAATTTTAAATTTTAAATTTTAAATTTTAAATTTTAAATTTTAAATTTTAAATTTTAAATTTTAAATTTTAAATTTTAAATTTTAAATTTTAAATTTTAAATTTTAAATTTTAAATTTTAAATTTTAAATTTTAAATTTTAAATTTTAAATTTTAAATTTTAAATTTTAAATTTTAAATTTTAAATTTTAAATTTTAAATTTTTAAAAATGTAAAATAAATAAATTTTGTATTTTTTTTAATTTTTAATTTAAAATTTTGTGTTTTATTTGAATTGCTGGTCGATATTTAATTTTTTTTTTTATAATAAAAAATGTTGCGTACTTTAAGAATTTAAGTTCTTACATATTTTTTGCTTTTTAAGCACTTTGACCACATCAACCTTTTTTTATGATGTTATTAAATATATTTTATCTGATCTTATAAAAATACCAAATGGAAGTTTTTCATGTGATATAATTTTTTATTTAATCTGGTTGGATATTCTTCGACTTTTCGAACAAGAAATTTTAAACAAAACAAACAGTTTTCTTTTTTTTTAAAAATAAGAACAAAATTAAGCCAGTCAAAGATGTATAAATATATTCCTTGATTGATTTGCAAAAAATTTTAAGGCTTTTGAATAGTGAAAGCATTCAGCAACAAAAGACTTAAGACACGAACTTTATATTTAAAGTATTGAGTACAAAAATGTAAAAAGAAATGTATATAAAAAGCTTGTGCAGCATTTCGCTGCTTATAATTGCGTTAAAATAATTTCCAAAACTATCGTTTACACGAATTAAAATTTCCGCTGCACAAGATGTGATCTTAAAAAGCAGAAAAGTTAATCGTCAAAATTTGTTAAAGTAGGTTGAAGAGTTCAAACAAGTTGGTGGTAGTTAAGTGAGCGCAACGGCAGACTGAGCTTAACTAGCAATTATCTCGTTATAATGATCTCGGGTTGATTGTTTTAAAAGAGCGCAGAAGCTGATGTGGACAAAATAACAGAAGATAAAATGTTGTTCTAAAAAAATATGCACATTAATAAAAAACAAGAAAAAAAAAATTAAATTATAACCTTAAAAATTGTTTTCTAAAATTCCGCAAATTTTTCAAAACTGTCAGAAATTGCAAAAAATTGCAGTGTTTAATTTATCATAAAATACTTCAAAATCAAAAGACTTAAGCAACAAACTTGAAGATGCAGAAGACTTGAGCATTTGACTTTAAAATGACATAAGTTAGACATAAAATTCTTCTAAAAACATTAAAATTTTTTCGTAAACATTGCAATGACCTGCAAAACGTTATGTGGAACTTAAAACTTAATAGAACACCGTTATAGCTGGCATTTTTTTTTACTCAAATTGCTTGCTTGCTTTTGCGTTTTTTATGTTGCTTGCTGAAGACTAAGAATGTATGTCTTAATATTTTTTCCTAAAACACAGCCATTAAATTTGAGCAGGCACACCAACAGCTACAACAACAACAACAATAACAACAAAAACAAACATAAATATAAAACAACACCTAAACCCGCAGCATTAGCCTCTTCATGGTCAGGTCTGGCCGCTAGAGCGCACAACTGTTCTTTGCAGTTGAACCTGTTTTTGCGCACATTTTCCACTTGTTGTGCATTTTAGAGCGAAGCGACCAACAGTTGACCAGACCAATAATCAGTTCGTCAGTCAGCCAGTCAGACAATCACTCAGTTAGTCAGTTCAGTTTATGTTGCCGCAACTACAGCATTCGTTGCTCATTAGAACACAGCAAATCAATTCAATGTGTGTGCAGTTTGCTTAGGTCGTGATGCCGCTGCTTTTGACTGTCGATTGCCTCTGGGAGTTGTAGAAAAAAGCAGCAACATTTCTCAAGAGATGCGCCATAAAAATAGACAATTCTAGCTGGTGGTGCTGTTGTTGTGCTGCAGCAGATAATGATGTATTGGCCAGTGTGGTGCGCATGAATGATGCAGCTAAACGCACGCAGCAGGCGAAAAAAACGTTAAGAATGAAAGAAAAAAAAAAGACTTAATGTTGCACATTACTTTTTTAGGTCATGAAGAAAGCTCGTAATGTTTTTTTTTTTTAATTTTCTTTGGGTGTGTTTCAACAAAATTCATTAAGAATTTGAAGTTATGTTCAAAGCATCATCAACATCTTGCTTACATTTTTTGTAAGCTATGTAAGAAAATAATAAATAAAACAAAAGACTTAAGACACGAACTTGTAATATTGAAGTTATTGGCAAACAATGTTATTTAAAAGAAGCCTTAAAATTCTGAATTTGGAACTTTTTTCATTAATTTTATCTCAATTTAATTTAATATATTTATTAAATTTTTTCTAAGTATTTTATGTTTGTAAAATAATTTCAAAAATTTCATTAATATTTTAATTTTTTTTTTAAATTGTTCAATTTTTCATTAACATTTGACTTAATAAATTCATTTCTTATTTGTAATTTATTTATTTCTCACTTAGTTTTAGTTTGTAAAAATTATTTTCAAAAATTTTTCAGAAATTTTTTTTTGCAGCCATTTTCTTATCGTAAAAAAAAATATTTTTTATTAATCTTATGTAGTGCTCAGAATTTATTGTAAAACTAGGCTGGTCGATAAATACTCTTAAAAATGTTTACTCTTAACGAAGTTAATAGCTTTTACTTCTCTCTACAAACTAGGCTAATGCCTGCAAAATTACTCCCATTAAGCTTGTCTTAATTAAAAACTAATAATCGCAAGTTATTTAAAAGGAAATGCTTAATTTAAATGTTTGACTAACTACTGCGGTGAAGAAGTAGAACAACTGCTAAGGCCACCAGAGTGGCTTAAAGTGACAACTTTTTGTTGTTTTTGTGTTGCAGTTGAGTGCATTTTTATAACAGTGTCTTTGTGATTGTTTGTCGTAGCTGTCAGAATCCTTTAATGACAATTTGATAGATTTTTTTTAGAATTTCCTGTGTTTTGTTTGATTGTTTTCTTTGTTTGTGTCTTGTTTTTTTTTTGTTCTTGTATTGAGGTCAACAACACATTTTTTGTTGTGTTACTCGGCTGATTGCATTGCTTGTTGCAACTTCACAACAATTAATGACTTTTTTATAACTTAAGAATTATGTTTTGCGGTGTATAAAAAAGGTGTTTTTTTTTTTTGCTGTAACAACTGAGAGTTGTTGTGCATAGTTGATGTGAGAAAATTCTAAAGAATGAGTAATTTTTTTATTAATAGCACAAAAGAGTAAAATGCGGCCAAGACTAAGTTGTTTTATATATATATTTTAAAATGTTGTCTAGTGCCTTAACTTACAAGAAGACAGACAGCAATTGATTTAAAAAAAACACTTTTTAGAATTTAATAAAAAAATATTTCGTTAAAATTTTAATGTTTCAAAAATTGGTTTGTTGTTGTTAATATGATATAAGTAGTTTAAGTATTATAAAATATATATAAAATATTCACATTCATCCATTCTTCAAATTTTTTAACTTAAAACAAGTTCATCACAATGTTTATGCTAGCTTCAAACTGTTAATATCTTATAATACAGAATTTATTTATATATATATATAAAATTATTTTTACTTATTCTACAATAAAAAAATAAAGAAAATATTAAAAAAACTTTTAAAAATTTAATTTGAAATAATGTAATTATTTTTAAAAGCTTTCTTAATTATTTTTTGTTTTGTTGCCATTAATTTCGAATAAATAAATAATTTTTCTAGTCTTTTTGTACAAACAAATTGCATATAAAAATTAATTAAAACTATTATACCAAAAAATATATATTTTTATAATTTAAATTAAATTTATACATATAGTTTTTTAAAATTTTTTTACTTCCAAATTCAATAAATTAAAACAAAAAAAAAATTTGATATTAATATATTGCGCTGTTTTTATTTCATTTCGCAAATTCAAGCTTAAAAAAAGACTTAAGAAACAAACTTGAGCTTGTGTTACATCCAGTTCAACAAAAGACTCAAGAAACGAACTTGAGTTTGCCTCACAGCCATTTCAACAGAAGACTTAAGAAACGAACTCGCTGCTTTTCATCAATTTATTTAATAATTTTTCACCTTAATACATTTTTCAAGAAATTATTATTCAACCATAAATTTTAAATAATTTTCGTACAAAAAATAACATTTAATACCAAAAATATTATAATTAAAAAATTTCTTAAATCAATCAATTCAATTAATTATATTAATATTTAGCACGCTTTAGCTGTAACAATAGATTTCTTAAAAATTTAAACACGCATTCATACGATCATAAGTTTTAAATTTTTTCACTTTTAAAGTGCCAAAAACCCGTGGTTTACAAAAAATAAAAAAAATATTATGTAAATAATCCATCTGAGAACATGCTGGAGATTAACTGCCGCGATATAATTAATTAATGAATACGTGCCGCATTAAACGTTAACTGAGTAAATTTGTTTTAATAAGCTTATGATTTGAGTAAAAAATTATTAAACCGATAAAATCAGCAACAACCAAAAAAAGCAAAAAAAAAAAAATTAATATCTTGGCTAAATGTAAGCCGATTAATAAGAAAAATAAACAAAAGGCTTAAGAAGTAAATATTTTCGGCTTGAAATAATTTAACGTAAATTTTAAATTTAACGAAATTTTTTTCCAGTATCTGAAAAAATTGTAAAAAATTTTGCATGAAAAGGAATTTTAAGCCAAAATATCATTAAAGACAAGAAAGATTGATAAACAATTTTTATATTTAGGAAATATTGGTATGCAACCAAAAATTTTCGAAAATTTAAAATATTAAATTTAAAATTTAAAATTTAAAATTTAAAATTTAAAATTTAAAATTTAAAATTTAAAATTTAAAATTTAAAATTTAAAATTTAAAATTTAAAATTTAAAATTTAAAATTTAAAATTTAAAATTTAAAATTTAAAATTTAAAATTTAAAATTTAAAATTTAAAATTTAAAATTTAAAATTTAAAATTTAAAATTTAAAATTTAAAATTTAAAATTTAAAATTTAAAATTTAAAATTTAAAATTTAAAATTTAAAATTAAAAATTTAAAATTTAAAATTTTAATTTAAGATATTTTTATCACATATTAATTTTAAATTATAACTTTTAAACTTGAAATTTAAAATAAAGTTTCTTTATTATTATTTTCTTATAAAACTTTACATATTTATAAACTTATATAAATAATATATTTTATTTAAATTTAAAAAATTAAATAAATCGAAATTTAAGTTAAATTTAAAATTTTAAATTTTAAGATATAAATATTTAAAAATTTTTTAATTGGAATTTTGTATATTCAAATACTTTTTAATTATTTAATTTAAAATTGTTTTGATTTAATTTAAATTTTAAATCTAAATTTAAATTTAAATTTAAAATGTTTTTATTACATTTTAATTTTTAATTATAACTTTCAAACTTGAAATTTAAAATTAAATTTTTTTATTATTATTTTCTTATAAAACTTTATATATTTATAAACTTAAATATTATATTTTATTTAAATTTAAAAAATTTAAGTAAATTGAAATTTAAATTTAATTTAAATTTTAAATTTAATTTAAATTTTAAAATATATATATTTAAAAATTTTTTAATTGGGTTTTTTTATTTTTACAAATTTTTTAATTTTATTAATTTAAAATTTATAATTGTTTTGATTTAAATAAATTTTAATTTAAATTTAAAATTGTAACTTTTAAAGTTGAAACTTAAAATGAAATTTTTTTATTATTATTTTCTTATAAAACTTTATATTTTTAATAACTTTTAGAATTGACTCTTTGCTCATTAAGTCATGGAAAGTATCATTTAACTTGAAAGTTTGCGACAAATGAGAAAACTATGCAACATAAATCCTTGAAAATATGAAACCTGCCTTAAGTTATTTATTTTTTTAACATCTTTTAAGTTTGTAGGGTTAGACTTCTCATAACGCTGTCGACAAACTGCAGAGTTCAAAACCAAAGCCATAAAACTTTTCAACTTTTGTAATGTATCTGTCAAGGTTAAGGCATGAAAGACAACAATGATATGATTAATGTTTTTATATTTTATAAAAAAAAGCAACAAATTAATAAAAAAGTGCATCAAAAAATGCAAGACTTTGCACTTAACGCAGCAAACAAAAGACTTAAGCGACAAACTTGATGTGCCACAGTTGGAAGATTTTAGTTCAATTGTTTGCTATTCAAGCGCACAAGACAACTTCATTAAATTATTTTTTCGCACATTCATGTGCAAAGATAAAATTCGATAGATAAAGGCAAAAAGTTTCCGCATTTTTTGCTTTTTTAAATACAGTAATTTTTCGTACAAATGCAGCCTTAATTTTAAGAGACGGTAAAACGCGCCCATTTAATTATAACTCAATGTCAAGCACTGTAGGCAAGATAATATATAAAAAAAAATCAAAAACAAAAAAATAAAACTTAAGCAAAAACGCAGTAAAACCTTTCACTGCGAGCCAAACACCTTCTGCATTCTTTTTCTTGTTTTGTTTTGTTTCTTGTTTTGTTTTTTTTTGTACTAAACAAATGCTAAGCATCCGCTGATTTCAAATTAAAAATGTATCTGATTTCTAACGACAACTGAAATGTATGCACGAAATTGTTTGCTTTTCTAAACTAACATCTAACATCAACGTCGGCAGCCACAGCTAACAACAGCTCTCTGCACAAAATGACATAAAATAAAATAATACTAGCTGGCTAGGCTATAATTATTCTTGCCATTTTATATATCTTATTTGCTAGATTTTTATTTCAGTTTTTACTTAGCTGTAGTTTGCAGACAATTTCTACATATCTGCACATAAATCAAAGTCTCTTTGCTCAGTGCTTAGTTGTTACTTTTGCTGCTGCTGCGTGTATGTGTTGTTGTAATAAGAAGTGTAAAATAATCTGCGTTTTAGCAAAGTGTACAAAAATTCACACACAATTTGTTATTGTTGTTGTTGTTTTTGTTGTTGTTGGTATGCTTCAACCACTCCTTTGGGCCAAATGTTTTTCTGTATTCCAAAGATTTATAGAAAATAGTTTACGGCTTTCTCATGTTATGCCAATAACTTTGTAATCTTGCGGGTGTTTTCTTTTTTTTTTTTTGGTGTTTGGTTTTTTCTTAATCTGCGCTTTTGTAATTGTCTTTAATTTTTATATGATTTTTATGTATGAATAATTTTTTAATTTTTCTTTTAAAGACAAATATTAATTTTTTGCAAATTTTTAAATTTTGAAATATTTCAGATAATTTTTTTATGCACACATTTTTATATTTATTTTTTAAGCATTATTTGTACCAACGTTATGTTTGCAGTTGCACATAATTATGTTTGATGAGCATTACATTGCAATTAATTTTTTTTTATTTTTGCTGTAGCAATATTTTTATTGCTTGTGCCATCAATAAATAAATTTTTGAATTCATTGTTTTATGACAAATAAAATTTATTAAATTTAAAATTAGTGTCAAGTGCTTTGCATTCCTTTTTAAATCTTAAACCACAAAAAGTTCGTTTCCTAAGTCTTTTGTTTGCATATAAAAGCGTTTAAATGAGAGCAAAGCGAACAAGTTCTTTGCTTAAGTCTTTTGTTCCAAATGAATGATTTGCTAAACTTTCAATTTCTTTTGTTGAAATTGTTGAAAAACAAACTGAAATATATAAATTTTTAGTTTGAGATTAAAAAAAGCCGTTAAAATATTCTTCTTTATAAAAGGTTTTCTTTAGATTTCTTATCAAAATATTCAACAAATAAAATAAATTCATTTATTTAAAGAAAAATTAGTCTTTTCTTAAAATTACCTGCCAGCACGATTTGGCTTAAGTTACAGTTTTTTTTTTCTGTCTGACCCCAACTCAGCAACAATAACCATCCAATTCAAATGTCTTAATTATTTGTTTCACAATAAAAAAATTTCAGTTTTAAAACAAAACGACAAAGATTTATGTCACCAAAAAACCAAACATCAAAAAACAATAACGTCTTCAAATTTCAATGCTTGACACACTTTGGTGTCGAAAAACTTTTATTTGCTCCTTACTATTCATTAAATCAAATCAACCACTGCGAGCATGCATTTCTATTTTATTTTTTAGTGTTCAAAAAAACACCAAAAACCATAAAACAAAAAAAAAAAACATAACAACAACAACTGCTGCAATAGTAACTGATATGAAGCATCATTAGTAAGAAAAATAAAGTTATAAAAACTAAACCATACAACAACACAACACGTTGCTTAGAAAAACCTTAGACAAAAAATTAAGTCATAAAGAAAAGACAAAAAATTAAGAAAAAAAAAATAAATAAAAAAACACAAAAAAAAAAAAATGCAAAGAAAAATAATGTAAGCGAGCAATGCTAATGACAGCTTTGAGCCCTGGTTCATTCAACTTGAGGACAAGTGAAGCAGCAGCAGCGTCGGTAAATGTAACAAAAACAACAAACAATGACAACCATGACAACCACGGCTATAATTCAAAGCTGCACTAGCGGAAGCCAGAGCAACAGCTGTGAATGTCTAACATTTTGTGCCCATAGCTTGTCTTAAGGTGAGCTCTTATTTTGTTGTATTTCTGAAAATGTACTTCAATGAGATATATTCTTTTATTAAAATAACTCACTTTTTAACGAGAGTGAAAAATAAAACAAAAAATTTAGTTTATTAAGCTTAATGTAATTCATGTAATGTTCAATTCACTTTTTAACCATGTTCAAATCCCTGTTCATTTTAAGGTATTCCTTAATACCTAAAGGTATATATATTCCTATCCCAAAAGATATACATGTTCACATCCCTCTATATATCCTACCAATATCCACATCCATATCCATATCCATATCCATATCCATATCCATATCTATATCCATATCCATATCCATATCCATATCCAGATCCATATCCATATTCATATCCATTTCCATATCCATTTCCATATCCATATCCATATCCATATCCATATGCATATCCATATCCATATCCATATCCATATCCATATCCATATCCATATCCATATCCATATCCATATCCATATCCATATCCATATCCATATCCATATCCATATCCAAATCCATATCCATATCCATATCCATATCCATATCCATATCCATATCCATATCCATATCCATATCCATATCCATATCCATATCCATATCCATATCCATATCCATATCCATATCCATATCCATATCCATATCCATATCCATATCCATATCCATATCCATATCCATATCCATATCCCTATCCATATCCATATCCATATCCATATCCATATCCATATCCATATCCATATCCATATCCATATCCATATCCATATCCATATCCATATCCATATCCATATCCTTATCCATATCCATATCCATATCCATATCCATATCCATATCCATATCCATATCCATATCCATATCCATATCCATATCCATATCCATATCCATATCCATATCCATATCCATATCCATATCCATATCCATATCCATATCCATATCCATATCCATATCCATATCCATATCCATATCCATATCCATATCCATATCCATATCCATATCCATATCCATATCCATATCCATATCCATATCCATATCCATATCCATATCCATATCCATATCCATATCCATATCCATATCCATATCCATATCCATATCCATATCCATATCCATATCCATATCCATATCCATATCCATATCCATATCCATATCCATATCCATATCCATATCCATATCCATATCCATATCCATATCCATATCCATATCCATATCCATATCCATATCCATATCCATATCCATATCCATATCCATATCCATATCCATATCCATATCCATATCCATATCCATATCCATATCCATATCCATATCCATATCCATATCCATATCCATATCCATATCCATATCCATATCCATATCCATATCCATATCCATATCCATATCCATATCCATATCCATATCCATATCCATATCCATATCCATATCCATATCCATATCCATATCCATATCCATATCCATATCCATAACCATAGCCATACCCATATCCATATCCACTTTTTTTTAATTTTTTATAAATTTTAAATTTTAAATTTTAAATTTTAAATTTTAAATTTTAATTTTTAAATTTTAAATTTTAAATTTTAAATTTTAAATTTTAAATTTTAAATTTTAAATTTTAAATTTTAAATTTTAAATTTTAAATTTTAAATTTTAAATTTTAAATTTTTAATTCTAAATAGATTCTTAATTTTAATTCTATCCAAGAGAAATTATTTAGAATTTAGAATTTTGTTCTAAATCTTAATTCTAAATTCTAAGTAGAATTAAATTTTAAATTTTATTTATTTATTTGATTATAATTGAAATAATTAAGAAATTTAAAATTTTGAAATTTTTAATTTTAAATTAAGGTTTAAATTTAAATTTTGAATAATATTTTAAATTTAAATTTTTATTAAATTAAACTTTTAAATTTTAACTCTGAAAATTCTTTTCCATTACATTTTATTCCTTTCCAGTCCATATTACATTTTAAATTAAATTTTATTTAAAATTTATATGTGTAAATTAAAATTTAAATTTTTCTTTTGACTTGACTTTTGACTTGACTTTTGACTTGACTTTTGACTTGACTTTTGACTTGACTTTTGACTTGACTTTTGACTTGACTTTTGACTTGACTTTTGAATTTTAAATTTTAAATTTTAAATTTTAAATTTTAAATTTTAAATTTTAAATTTTAAATTTTAAATTTTAAATTTTAAATTTTAAATTTTAAATTTTAAATTTTAAATTTTAAATTTTAAATTTTAAATTTTAAATTTTAAATTTTAAATTTTAAATTTTTAATTCTAAATAGATTCTTAATTTTAATTCTATCTAAGAGAAATTATTTAGAATTTAGAATTTTGTTCTAAATCTTAATTCTAAATTCTAAGTAGAATTAAATTTTAAATTTTATTTATTTATTTGATTATAATTGAAATAATTAAGAAATTTAAAATTTTGAAATTTTTAATTTTAAATTAAGGTTTAAATTTAAATTTTGAATAATATTTTAAATTTAAATTTTTATTAAATTAAACTTTTAAATTTTAACTCTGAAAATTCTTTTCCATTACATTTTATTCCTTTCCAGTCCATATTACATTTTAAATTAAATTTTATTTAAAATTTATATGTTTAAATTAAAATTTTAAAATTTAAATTTTAATTTAAATTTAAATAAAATTGATTTCTAAATTAAATTAATTCAATTTAAATTTTAAGAGAATTTTAAATTAATAATGTTAAAAATTTTGAAAATAACAAATTCTTTAAATTTTAGTCCAAAGCCAAGTCCAAGTCCAAGTCCAACTTTTGACTTGACCTTTTGACTTGACTTTTGACTTGGCTTTTGACTTGACTTTTGACTTGACTTTTGAATTGACTTTTGACTTGACTTTTGACTTGACTTTTGACTTGACTTTTGACTTGACTTTTGACTTGACTTTTGACTTGACTTTTGACTTGACCTTTGACTTGACTTTTGAATTGACTTTTGACTTGACTTTTGACTTGACTTTTGACTTGACTTTTTTTGACTTGACTTTTGACTTGACTTTTGACTTGAATTTTGAGTTGACTTTTGACTTGATTGTTGACTTGACTTATGACTTGGCTTTTAACTTGACTTTTGATTTGACTTTTGACTTGACTTTTGACTTGACTTTTGACTTGACTTTTGACTTGACTTTTGACTTGACTTTTGACTTGACTTTTCACTTGACTTTTGACTTGACTTTTGACTTGACTTTTGAATTGACTTTTGACTTGACTTTTGACTTGACTTTTGAATTGAAATTTGACTTGACTTTTGAATTGAAATTTGACTTGACTTTTGACTTGACTTTTGACTTGACTTTTGACTTGACTTTTGACTTGACTTTTGACTTGACTTTTGACTTGACTTTTCACTTGACTTTTTACTTGAGTTTTGACTTGACTTTTGAATTGACTTTTGACTTGACTTTTGACTTGACTTTTGAATTGAAATTTGACTTGACTTTTGATTTGACTTTTGACTTGTTTGTAAAGTGATTTTTAACTTGAATTTTGATTTGTCTTTTAACTTGTTTTTTGACTTGGCTTGTCGTGACTAAGCTTGCCCTCGGTCACTCAAAAAAGGTTTGCTTTATTGAAAAAAGCCCTGACTTGTGAAAGAAATGTAGCTTTCGTCTTTTTTGCATTAATATTTAAAATTCCCTCTATTAAAAAAAATGTATCTACATTTTTTCTTTATAAATATTTTATACAAATATACCTCAACCAGTTATTTTTATCTTTATCTTTAAAATAGAAAAATTTAGCAAGTTTGTTTCTTAAGTCTTTTCTTATGATTTTATTTGAGTTCTTTGTATTACTGTTTGTCTTTGCCTATTTTGTTATATTTTTAACATGCCTTTGTCTTCTTTATCGTTTTTTCTTTTCAGCTATATTAAATTTAAATTATTTCTATGCCAGTTTTGAATTTCCGTTCTTAATCACTTAGTGATTATCATATTTTTTCTTTAACTTTAAATTTTTTTGTTTTATTTTGTTAGCTTTTTTATTTGTTTTATTTTTTTTGCGCTTCTACACAAGTTTGTGTTTCTTGCTTTTTTTATATTTTGCCTTCTTTTTATTTTAATTTTATTGCTTGGCTCGTAGGTGTCTTACTTGGTTCTACTTTTTTTTTGTGACCAACATTAAAGTCCAGTTTTTGAGACGTTAAACGAAAAAGTCTGAATCATGCTAGCTTTTATAGCGTTCGCGTTAACACTTGAGTGTCAACATTATTGTCTTTACGTTGGTTATTTTGTTTGACATTTTCCTTTCTAGTCTGTAACAGTGACGAAAAAACCTTGAATCTGTTAATGTAGCTTTCAACAAAGATTTTGTTTTTGTTTTTATTTTTTTTTTTTTTCTTTTGTGTGGTATCAAACTATATGATTGAATTTTTATTTGATTTTTTTGGTTGCTTACAAATTTTTCCTAAACAGGTTAACGCTGTTTAATCAAGCCACAAAAAAGTGAAATCCACTGTTGCAGCAGCAGCATCTTCAATAACAGCGGCGCCAAAAACAGCAACAACAGCACTTACAACATTATTCAAATTATTCTCATTAAGCAAATCATAAACTGCAACAGCTGTGTGTGTTGTTGTTGTTATGTACGTTTTTGATTTTCTTTTTATTTATTTTTAAGTGTGCAAAAATTTTCCATATTTGAAATTTTTTTTTGCCATATTTATTTTGCACATCAATAATTTTAAATTATGCTTATGCAAACTACCAAATATGAAATTATAAAGTATATAAAAAAAAATTTTTAATAAAAACAGCGAAAAATGTGTGGAAAAATTTAGATTTTGTGCTTGTGCTGTGTGTTTGTCTTGCAGCAATTGAAATAAATTGGCTAAAATGTGCCGAAGAAAAAGCTGAAATGAAAGTGAGTGTGGCTTTTCGTGCTGATGCGCTGCGCTGTCTAATGTTTAGTAAGATGTGTAAAAAAACACAAAATAACTTGTTAGCAAAAAATAACACTTGTTGAAGAAGAAAGGCAAATAAAACAAAATTTTGGCACCACGAGGTGCAAAAGTTCAACAGAGCAGCAACAAGTTTTGTTGCATTCGAAATTGAACAAGAGTTCAAAAAAGCGTCAACAGGTTTTAGCGAAATTTTTGATTGCGAAGTGATAGTTTGATGACTCTATAAGGATGGTCTTATAAAGGATAGGTCAGTTTTTATGGATTTTTTATTTTAGCAAAAATTTAACTTAATGCTTTCACTAGTATTAGCTTTTCAGGCGTTTATTGGGAATGTATGTCTTATAAGCTATCATTAGTTTTATTTTTCAAATATTAAAAGTTTGCCTAAGTTTAAAAACATCAATATTTGGGTTGCTGCATGTTCATTATGGTTCAATAAATCATCTAAGCACGTTTTACTTTTACTTTTGCTGTTAAAGTTGGACTTTCAAATGTGTTGGTTGAAAAAATATAAAGTTAAATAATAAGTTAATTTTAATAAAAAAACATAAAAAAATAAAAACCTGTAAGAATAAGTAAAAATTAAAAAATGTTAAATAAAAAGTTAAAATTAAAAATTATGATCTAAAATAATAAAAACAAAACAAAACTTAAATAAAAAAATTTATATGAAAACATAAAATTAAAAAAAAAAAATACAAAATAAAACGAAAAAAATTAGATAGAAAAATACAAAATAAATTAAAATAAACTTAAAATACAAAATATAAAAAAATTAAATCCATAAAATAAAAATTGAAGCATTTGAAATACAAAATAAAAAAAAAAATTAAAAAAATACATAAAACATAAAAATAAAAAGTAAAACAAAAAAAAAAATTAAAATGATAAAACAAATAAAAAAATGATAAAAAGAATAGCAAAATAATTAAGATCAGATTGAAAAATAAATAAAACTTAAAATAAAATTGATAATATGTATATTAAAAAACTAATATAAAAATCAAAATAAAATTATTTAATTTTATTTTCAGATTTATTTTTATCTTATTTTTATTTTTGTTTTGGTTTTTTGTTTATAATTTTATTTATTTGTTTCTTTAATTTTATTTTCATTTTTATTTTTATGTTATTTTTATTTTTCAAAATCAAAATCAAAATCAAAATCAAAATCAAAATCAAAATCAAAATCAAAATCAAAATCAAAATCAAAATCAAAATCAAAATCAAAATCAAAATCAAAATCAAAATCAAAATCAAAATCAAAATCAAAATCAAAATCAAAATCAAAATCAAAATCAAAATCAAAATCAAAATCAAAATCAAAATCAAAATCAAAATCAAAATCAAAATCAAAATCAAAATCAAAATCAAAATCAAAATCAAAATCAAAATCAAAATCAAAATCAAAATCAAAATCAAAATCAAAATCAAAATCAAAATCAAAATCAAAATCAAAATCAAAATCAAAATCAAAATCAAAATCAAAATCAAAATCAAAATCAAAATCAAAATCAAAATCAAAATCAAAATCAAAATCAAAATCAAAATCAAAATCAAAATCAAAATCAAAATCAAAATCAAAATCAAAATCAAAATCAAAATCAAAATCAAAATCAAAATCAAAATCAAAATCAAAATCAAAATCAAAATCAAAATCAAAATCAAAATCAAAATCAAAATCAAAATCAAAATCAAAATCAAAATCAAAATCAAAATCAAAATCAAAATCAAAATCAAAATCAAAATCAAAATCAAAATCAAAATCAAAATCAAAATCAAAATCAAAATCAAAATCAAAATCAAAATCAAAATCAAAATCAAAATCAAAATCAAAATCAAAATCAAAATCAAAATCAAAATCAAAATCAAAATCAAAATCAAAATCAAAATCAAAATCAAAATCAAAATCAAAATCAAAATCAAAATCAAAATCAAAATCAAAATCAAAATCAAAATCAAAATCAAAATCAAAATCAAAATCAAAATCAAAATCAAAATCAAAATCAAAATCAAAATCAAAATCAAAATCAAAATCAAAATCAAAATCAAAATCAAAATCAAAATCAAAATCAAAATCAAAATCAAAATCAAAATCAAAATCAAAATCAAAATCAAAATCAAAATCAAAATCAAAATCAAAATCAAAATCAAAATCAAAATCAAAATCAAAATCAAAATCAAAATCAAAATCAAAATCAAAATCAAAATCAAAATCAAAATCAAAATCAAAATCAAAATCAAAATCAAAATCAAAATCAAAATCAAAATCAAAATCAAAATCAAAATCAAAATCAAAATCAAAATCAAAATCAAAATCAAAATCAAAATCAAAATCAAAATCAAAATCAAAATCAAAATCAAAATCAAAATCAAAATCAAAATCAAAATCAAAATCAAAATCAAAATCAAAATCAAAATCAAAATCAAAATCAAAATCAAAATCAAAATCAAAATCAAAATCAAAATCAAAATCAAAATCAAAATCAAAATCAAAATCAAAATCAAAATCAAAATCAAAATCAAAATCAAAATCAAAATCAAAATCAAAATCAAAATCAAAATCAAAATCAAAATCAAAATCAAAATCAAAATCAAAATCAAAATCAAAATCAAAATCAAAATCAAAATCAAAATCAAAATCAAAATCAAAATCAAAATCAAAATCAAAATCAAAATCAAAATCAAAATCAAAATCAAAATCAAAATCAAAATCAAAATCAAAATCAAAATCAAAATCAAAATCAAAATCAAAATCAAAATCAAAATCAAAATCAAAATCAAAATCAAAATCAAAATCAAAATCAAAATCAAAATCAAAATCAAAATCAAAATCAAAATCAAAATCAAAATCAAAATCAAAATCAAAATCAAAATCAAAATCAAAATCAAAATCAAAATCAAAATCAAAATCAAAATCAAAATCAAAATCAAAATCAAAATCAAAATCAAAATCAAAATCAAAATCAAAATCAAAATCAAAATCAAAATCAAAATCAAAATCAAAATCAAAATCAAAATCAAAATCAAAATCAAAATCAAAATCAAAATCAAAATCAAAATCAAAATCAAAATCAAAATCAAAATCAAAATCAAAATCAAAATCAAAATCAAAATCAAAATCAAAATCAAAATCAAAATCAAAATCAAAATCAAAATCAAAATCAAAATCAAAATCAAAATCAAAATCAAAATCAAAATCAAAATCAAAATCAAAATCAAAATCAAAATCAAAATCAAAATCAAAATCAAAATCAAAATCAAAATCAAAATCAAAATCAAAATCAAAATCAAAATCAAAATCAAAATCAAAATCAAAATCAAAATCAAAATCAAAATCAAAATCAAAATCAAAATCAAAATCAAAATCAAAATCAAAATCAAAATCAAAATCAAAATCAAAATCAAAATCAAAATCAAAATCAAAATCAAAATCAAAATCAAAATCAAAATCAAAATCAAAATCAAAATCAAAATCAAAATCAAAATCAAAATCAAAATCAAAATCAAAATCAAAATCAAAATCAAAATCAAAATCAAAATCAAAATCAAAATCAAAATCAAAATCAAAATCAAAATCAAAATCAAAATCAAAATCAAAATCAAAATCAAAATCAAAATCAAAATCAAAATCAAAATCAAAATCAAAATCAAAATCAAAATCAAAATCAAAATCAAAATCAAAATCAAAATCAAAATCAAAATCAAAATCAAAATCAAAATCAAAATCAAAATCAAAATCAAAATCAAAATCAAAATCAAAATCAAAATCAAAATCAAAATCAAAATCAAAATCAAAATCAAAATCAAAATCAAAATCAAAATCAAAATCAAAATCAAAATCAAAATCAAAATCAAAATCAAAATCAAAATCAAAATCAAAATCAAAATCAAAATCAAAATCAAAATCAAAATCAAAATCAAAATCAAAATCAAAATCAAAATCAAAATCAAAATCAAAATCAAAATCAAAATCAAAATCAAAATCAAAATCAAAATCAAAATCAAAATCAAAATCAAAATCAAAATCAAAATCAAAATCAAAATCAAAATCAAAATCAAAATCAAAATCAAAATCAAAATCAAAATCAAAATCAAAATCAAAATCAAAATCAAAATCAAAATCAAAATCAAAATCAAAATCAAAATCAAAATCAAAATCAAAATCAAAATCAAAATCAAAATCAAAATCAAAATCAAAATCAAAATCAAAATCAAAATCAAAATCAAAATCAAAATCAAAATCAAAATCAAAATCAAAATCAAAATCAAAATCAAAATCAAAATCAAAATCAAAATCAAAATCAAAATCAAAATCAAAATCAAAATCAAAATCAAAATCAAAATCAAAATCAAAATCAAAATCAAAATCAAAATCAAAATCAAAATCAAAATCAAAATCAAAATCAAAATCAAAATCAAAATCAAAATCAAAATCAAAATCAAAATCAAAATCAAAATCAAAATCAAAATCAAAATCAAAATCAAAATCAAAATCAAAATCAAAATCAAAATCAAAATCAAAATCAAAATCAAAATCAAAATCAAAATCAAAATCAAAATCAAAATCAAAATCAAAATCAAAATCAAAATCAAAATCAAAATCAAAATCAAAATCAAAATCAAAATCAAAATCAAAATCAAAATCAAAATCAAAATCAAAATCAAAATCAAAATCAAAATAAAAAACTAACGAAAATTAAATAGAAATAAAATAAAAAATTTATAAATAATATAAACTTAAAAATAAAAAAAACAAAATACACATGCAAAATCTAATTTTTAAAGATCCGCAGCAATTTTGTTCTAAAACAAATCTTTGTTTTCATTCAAGTTCGTGTCTTAAGTCTTTTGTTTTATATGTTTAACTCTTCTAAACAAAATGCTTATTTCTAAGTTTTTTTTGGAATTTTTAAATATTCTCTAAACCACATTCATTCTGCTCTTTTCATTTATGACTATTTTTCTCCTCTCCTCTTTGCTTGCTCGATCCTCGCCCTCGCTTTTCGCTGCACTTTCAATTTCATTACAAATCGAAAAATGTTTTTATGCTCATACCATTGCATATCTACATTTTTCAGCTATTACGTCTACTTTATGATTTCGTTTAACGTTTATTTACAACATTTCCATTCCGCCCACGTTTATTTTTTAATGTCACTTTTGCTATAATCCGCTCAATTTGTTAGCAACACTTAAAAGTCATGACGGGCAACATGCCGGCAGAATTTTAATAAGCCTTAAGCAGTTGCAGCTTAAATTGTTAACAAACGCTTGCATCAAGTGAAATAATTTGAAGGATTTGAGCTGAAAATAACTATTAATTTAAGTAAACTTCTTTTAAAAGTAAAAAACCGAATTTAATAAAATTAAAAACAACAACTGCAGCTAGCAACTAACGACAACCGCATTCCATGATATGGTTTTTTTAGGCATAAACTGCTAAACGTTGTAAAAAAACCACCACACAAAATTTATTCAAACGGCTTTTTTTGTTGCTCTGCAACTTGTTTGTACCGTTGTCGAAATTAAGATAAAAAAAATAACTAAAAAAAAAAATTTATAAAAAACCTGTACATGAAAAGTCCAATACAGAAAAAAAAATGAAAAATATTATTAAACGCTTTTTAGCCGCAACAACAACTAACTTGAAATCGGCACGCAAGCGCAGTTTTCGTTTTTTTTTTTTAATGAAGCCACTTGCATTATTTTTATATTCTTTTTATTAAACGACGTTTTTAGCTTAACATGCTGCAGGTTTTTTTATGCAACAAGCATTCTTTTGGCTCTCAAATTGCTAAGATTTGCAAATAACTCAAGGAAATTGTTAACGAAGTTGGCCTAAACAGGTGTTTTGCGTGGCATGCCTTTTTTGTCTTAAAGGTATGGCTAAATTTTTAAGTTTGACGCTTTAATTTTTGCCTTGAAGACGTTATAATTTAAACAGAAATTAAATAAAAAATAAAAAAAAATAACTTTAAAAAGTTCATGAAAATGTGAAAAGTAATTTAGTAAGTAAAATAGCTAAATGTTCAATAATAAAAATTTAACAAAATTAATATATAAAACAGCACTATTTTATTAAGAATTTTTCTATTGAAAGATCATAAGGTTTCTGCTGTAGTGTACGATAGTTTCATCAAGTTAGAAAGATACATAGATACAAGATACTAAAGAGCGATAAAACGATTGAATTTCAACTTAATTGTATGACAAATTACTAGTTGGCGCGTTTGTTTCTTTAGTCAAGCATGCTTATTCTAAAGCAAAGATTCGAGGAAGGATAAAAAAGATAAATTGATGTCTTAATAGATACATCGATACTTAAAAAGATAGATGACAAGCTTGTGAGATATTTTTGTAGAGACCATTAAAAATTGTTAGCAGAGAATTATCACTGGGTTGTGTGTAAGCAAGATTAAGCAATTAGAAAGATGCAGTGTAGCTATCTAAACATTGTAAAGAAATAACAAATGTTACATTTACTCTCTATATTAGTAGAGGAAAAAAACATTTACAAATTTTTAAGGTTCCCGAATAAAAATAAAAATATTATATTTCAAAGTTCGGAAATCAATTATAAATAAAATATTTTTTGGTTCAAATAAATGTTTCAAATTATTCATATATCGTAAGTTTTTAGTCTTTAACGTTACACTCGTATACATATTTCTGCAAATATATCAAAAATATAGCATGAAAACAACAAGTATTGTATGTGTATCTGAAAGAAGAGCTCAAGATATGCATTTGTGTGAACAAAATTTTCTTCTAACTTGTGTTGTTTAGAAGATATCACCAATTGTATTTGGTCTTTAACGTTACATTGTTTTGTGAGCGAGTTTCATGGTAGGTCTGCATTTTGACAAAATTACTGGAACAGGCAACGGACAATCTTAATTAAAGAACTATATCGAAAAAGAGAAATTAAATAAATGACTAAAATCAAAATAATTAAATAAACAAGTTTCTTTGAAGTTCTAGGAGACAAAATGTGTGGTCTTTAACGTTACACGTTCACACTATTTTGTTCCAAATTTTTTTTGATTTTGGAGTTATGTTTTATTTTTACTTTTTATTTGAATTTTTTTCAATTTTGTTTCAAATTTTTTCTTTATATATACATATATTTTTTTTTTGTTTTTTGTTATAGTTTTTTATCATATTTTATTTATATTTATTAATACATTCATATTCTATTTTTGCTTTTATGTTAGTTTTTTATTTATATTTTATATTTATACTTTTCCAATTATAAAATTTTATAATTATAAAAATAAAAAACTAAAAAAAAATAAAAATTAAAGACAATTATATACTTTTCTATTTTAATTGTCTTTAATTTTTATTTTTTTTTTTTTTTTTTTTTTATATTTTTATAATTGTTTTTGTTTTGTTGCTATTTATTGTTCTTTTTTATTTTTCTTTTTCTTTTATTCTTTTTTATTTTTTTTTATTTTTATGTTATTTAAATAAAAAAAATTTTTTATTGTATCATTATTTTTTATTTTTATTTTTAATATTACTTTATTATTTAATATTAGCTAAATAATAAATTATTTTTATATTATTTTCATTTTTATTTTTATATATATATTTTTTTATTTTGAGTTTTGTTTTTGTTTTTAATTTTTTTTTTTATATATTTTGATTTTGATTAAGATTTTGATTTTGATTTTGATTTTGATTTTGATTTTGATTTTGATTTTGATTTTGATTTTGATTTTGATTTTGATTTTGATTTTGATTTTGATTTTGATTTTGATTTTGATTTTGATTTTGATTTTGATTTTGATTTTGATTTTGATTTTGATTTTGATTTTGATTTTGATTTTGATTTTGATTTTGATTTTGATTTTGATTTTGATTTTGATTTTGATTTTGATTTTGATTTTGATTTTGATTTTGATTTTGATTTTGATTTTGATTTTGATTTTGATTTTGATTTTGATTTTGATTTTGATTTTGATTTTGATTTTGATTTTGATTTTGATTTTGATTTTGATTTTGATTTTGATTTTGATTTTGATTTTGATTTTGATTTTGATTTTGATTTTGATTTTGATTTTGATTTTGATTTTGATTTTGATTTTGATTTTGATTTTGATTTTGATTTTGATTTTGATTTTGATTTTGATTTTGATTTTGATTTTGATTTTGATTTTGATTTTGATTTTGATTTTGATTTTGATTTTGATTTTGATTTTGATTTTGATTTTGATTTTGATTTTGATTTTGATTTTGATTTTGATTTTGATTTTGATTTTGATTTTGATTTTGATTTTGATTTTGATTTTGATTTTGATTTTGATTTTGATTTTGATTTTGATTTTGATTTTGATTTTGATTTTGATTTTGATTTTGATTTTGATTTTGATTTTGATTTTGATTTTGATTTTGATTTTGATTTTGATTTTGATTTTGATTTTGATTTTGATTTTGATTTTGATTTTGATTTTGATTTTGATTTTGATTTTGATTTTGATTTTGATTTTGATTTTGATTTTGATTTTGATTTTGATTTTGATTTTGATTTTGATTTTGATTTTGATTTTGATTTTGATTTTGATTTTGATTTTGATTTTGATTTTGATTTTGATTTTGATTTTGATTTTGATTTTGATTTTGATTTTGATTTTGTCCCGAATGTATATGAGAGATATTTCATTCTAAATATATGGAAGGAAAAACTGAAAAAAATCTTTATAGCACTCAAAAATACTGTCTTATACTTTCAAATGATTTTTAAGGGTGTTTTGTTAATCCTGGAGCAGCTTAAATACAATTTTATTTTTGCAATTTTTTTGAGAACAGTTTTTACAAGAAGTAATATTAAATTTTACTTATTTTCCTTAGAATCTTTATTTTAATGTTTAAAGTACATTCCATCATAATATGTCAAAGATTATAATTAAGAAAAGTTAAACAAATTCTACTTTGTATGTATTAAAATATTTGAAGCGTTTAAAATAATGTGGGTCAGTCGATGTTAACAATTGGAATTTAAGAATTGAAATTTAATAAGTAGAATATATCAGTGTATATTGATTGATTTATTATTAACGGCTTTTTGATATTAATTAATATTTGCATAGCCAACAACTTCAAATTAACAAATAAAAAATTTTTAAAGATCTTGTGTCTTGAGGCTAACTAAGGTAAACATGCTTACTATTTCTAAGCTTGTTAATGATTTCAAACAGATTAAGGTTACATTCTTGTTCGCTTAGAAAACCTTTAGAACTTTTCTAAATTTGCAAAAGTTAATTAAAGCCTTGATCTTTATTAATGATATAAATCTATGTCAAGAGTCTAGAATTAGACTTTAAATATTTGCTTAAGAAGTCTATGACACAGAAAATTTTTTGCTTAGTTGAAAAAAATTTTGAAAGTAATTTTTAGAGATCTTAAGAGTGAACAAACTATAGTGCAAGAAAAACAAAAATTCCAAAATCGATGATAGAATTCGAAAAGAAGAATGTAAAGAAGAAAATTATAGCAGGAAAAACAACTTTTAAACCTCAGGATTTTTAGTTTTTTTACGTTTGAAAAATATTTGATATAGATTTTCCTTAATAAAGAGATACAAAATTCTAAATACATGCCTTTTACATAGTTCTTATGTTCTTGTATATTTTTTAAAATTGTATGAAGAATATTTTTGTGAAATATTTTAGCCCGCTTTTGTCTGTTTTTATGCGTTTATTTAAACTTTTTCTAAAATAGTTTAAACAAGTTTTCTTAAGCTCTCCAAATGTAAGTAAAACTGAAAAGAATGCAAGGAACTGCTGACTAAAAACTTCCCAGGACAAATCTTTTGAGGCAATTCAAAGTAAGCTGTATTGAACAGCTTTTTTTTGTGGTTTCAGTGCTCTCAGCTGTCTTGCAAGCACTTAAAAAGGCCTTTCAGAGTGCTTTTTCTGATGGTCCGTACTAACGAAAGTTATGAAAATGATTTGAAAATTTTTTTTTATATAAAAAGAATTTCTCTTTTCATAGAAGTAGCAAATATATGTGACCTGGTCTGAATTTTTGTTTTGGAAAAAATTGGAAATTGTCTTATTCGTAATATTATTGCATTGCTATTTCACTTTTACTAAATTAAGTTTTCTAAATTCCCCTTTTCAAAATGTCTCTTTTGAATTTCCGCCTGTTTTTAAATTCTACCTTACAAATTTCCTCTTCATAAAAATCTTCTTTTTAAAATTCACTTACAAAATTTTTCTTTAATTTCAGTTTCATTTTTTATACATTTTACAAGGAGAACTTTGCGAAAGGGGAATTTTTTAAAGGGGAATTTTGTAAAGAAAGAATTTAAAACAACGTGATATTTGAAAAGGGCTCATTTGGGAAAGGGAAATTTTGTGTAGATGATTATTGAATATAATAGGTACATATACACGTTCAAGATGGGGTCGAAATTCCTCTTTTTAAAATTAAAACCTTCTTTAAATACTCCCTTACAAAATTCCACTTTCACAAAAATTGGCCTTTTAAACATTCCACTTCAAAAAATTTTCGGTTCATTTCAGTTTCCACCTTTATACATTTTACAAGAAGAATTTCGTAAAAAGGAAATTTTGTAAAGTGCAATTTTGTTAAAGATAATTTCTTCAAAGGGGAATCTTGAATGAATTTAAATAAGGTGAATTTTAAAAAGGATTAGTTTTGCGCAATGAAATTTTCTGAAGATGAATTTCGATAAGGGGAATAATTTAAATGGAATTTCAACCCGCTCAAGTTGGTATCGAATTTTAAAGTTTGGTTAAGATTTATTCTATAAAAAAACAATTTTTTTAGAACTACCTTTTTCAAAAGTCACCCTTACAAAATTGTTCCTTTGCAAAAATTCTTCTTTTTTAAATTTCACTTCACAAAATTCCCCTATATTTGAACACGAGAACTTTGAAAAAGGGAATTTGTAAAGTTGAATTTGTTTACCGGGGAATATCAAAAAGGGGAATTTGTTAAAGTGGAGTTTTGAGAAGGTGAATTTTAGAAATGGTGAATTTGTAAAAGGGTGTATTTTGTTATGGGAAATTTTTGGAAAATATAAAAATTTATCGATTATTTAAGAATTTAATTTAATGATATTTTATATATTATCGTTTACAAATTCAAAAATTTTTAAATTTTCAATATCATAAATTAGAAGTTATCGATTTTTCAAGTTTTATCGTTATGAGTATAAGAATTTTCAAAATTAAACGATAAAATATAAATTAATTTTATCAATATCACACAAAATATTGCTGATATATACAAAATTTTAAAATTATCGATAACACAAAGCTTAAGTTATCGAGTTTTTATTTAGTTAAATTTCATTTGTAAAATTGTTCATAGTTTAAATATTTTTTATATTATTTAATTATTATTATTAAATAAATATTTATATATTCTAAATATTAAAAATAAGAGATGCTTAGAGTTATAACTATCAAAAATTGTAGTTATCGATTTGCCAAATGTTATCGATGTGGAGAATATAAAAAGTACATAATTTATCGGTTATATACAAATTTAATTTAATGATAGTTTTAATATTATCGATTACAAATTGAAAAGTTTTTCAAATTTCAATATCATAAATGATCTGTTATCGATTTTTTAAAGTTTTATCGATGTGATTGAAGGCTTTTGCAAATTTAATCGATAATATATAAGTTTAATTTAGCATCATCTAACAAATATTGAGTAAAAGGAAAAAACTGAAAATAATCGATGGCATAAAGTTTAATTGATCGATTTTTCATTAATTATCGATAGGAATAAGTTTATTTTGTCGATATTTTAAATATTGACGGTAAAATAAATGAACTTTTTAAAGTAATCAATAGAATTGAGTTTTAGTTATCGATTTGACATATGTTATCGATACGAAGAATATAAAAATTAAACATGTATAGATTGTATAATAATGTCATTTTATGATAATTTAAATATTATCGATTACAAATGTAAAAGTTTTTAAATTTAAAATATCATAAATGATCAGTTTTCGATATTTTAAGTTTTATTGAAACGATGATAAGATTTTTTTAAATTTAATTGATAAAATATAAGTGTAATTTATCATTATCTAACAAATATTGAGTAAAAATAAAAAAAAAAACTGAAAATAATCGATAGCATAAAGTTTATGTTATCGACTTATCATTTATTATCGATATGAATAAGTTTATTCTATCGATATTTAAAATATTTAAATATTTTAAAATATTGACGGTAAAACATATAATTTTTTTTTAAGTTATCAATAGCATAACGATTTAATACTCGATTTTTAAAGTGTTATCGATACGAAAAAAATACGTGTTATAATTTAATGTTTTTAATAAATGTTTCATATATCGATTTATAAAATATATGATATAATAAAATGTATAAAACATAATTTAACATATCATATCTGACAAAATATTGATTAAAAATAAAAATTCACAAAAATCGCAAAAATTAAGTTTCATTTAACGATTTTTCCTTCATTATCGATATAAATAATCTTTCTCTTTTTAAGATATTGACGATAAAATATATTAACTTTTTAAAGTTATCAATTCCATTTCGATTATCAGTTATCGATACGAAAAAAATACATTTTAAAAGTTAATTTTTTTAATAAAAGTTTCACTTATCGATTTAAAAAATACTATCAATAACAAATTTTTTAATATTTTCACTATCATAAATTATTCGTTATTGATTTTTCAACTGATATCAGTATGGTTTTAAAATATATGAAAATTCATCGATAAAATATTTGTTAAATTTATCAATATCTTTATTAATTATCGTTACAAATAGAAATATTTAAAAATTATTGATAGCATAAAGTGAAATTTATCGATTTAAAATTTGTTATCGATATAAATAAGTTAATTTTATCGATATTTTAAATATAAACAATAAAAGATATAAAGTTAAATGTTATCAATAGCTTAAAGTTTTAGTTATCGATTTTTCAAGTTTTATCGATACGAAAAATATAAAAATTTACTTTAAAAAGTTTTTCTCTTTTATAAAAGCTTACTTTATAGATGTTTTAAATATTATCGATTGATAATTCAATAATATTTTCAACATCATGAATTATGAATTATCGACTTTTCAAGATTTATTGATATTATTATTAGTTTTTCTTTTTTATAAAAGCTTAATTATTGATATATTAAATTTATCGATACCTTATTTAATAATATTTTCAACATAATAAATTATCAATTATCGATTTTTCAAGATTTATTGATAAAAGATTAGTTGAATTTATCAATAACTTACAAAAAACCTTTTAAATATTGTTACACGAGAATTTTGAAAAGGGAAAGGTAGTTAAGGGGGAGTGAAAAGGTGAATCTAAGAAATGGTGAATTTTTAAAGGATGAAATTTTCTGAAAGTGAATTTTGATCCTAGGATTTTTGAAGAGAAAGAATTCAAATATGGGGAATTTTTGAAAGGACATTTAATAAGTTAATCAATTTAACACTCAAACTATTCTTCATAATTTTTTTTGTGAGTGTATCTAAAACTGCGTTATGCATTTGACTGCCATGCAGTTTGCTAAGCAGCCACTCTGTAATATAAATCTTCATCTCTCTCTCTTCTAATACAAACCTTCTCTAACTCTCTGCCAGCTCTTTTAAGCTGCTCTCTAGTTTACAAACAAGTTTGAAAAATAAAACAACCTGATATGAGCAGATTGTTTACAATACAACATATTTTCGAAATTAAGTCAAAATAAAAAACTAACAGCGTTATAATAAAAAAAAATATATAAAAATTTATGGAAAAAAAGAGCTAAAACATAGAGAGCAATATAATACAACAAAGAGCGCGGCTTGCTTACGCCAGCTCAAAACTAGTATGAATGAAGTTTAATTGGTTTTTCTAAGCCTGCTGCTGCTACCTTTGCTTCTTTCATCCCTACTTCTTCTTCATCTTATTTTTTCTGCTTTTTGGCTGCTTATTTGCTGTTTGTATTTTTAACTCTTTAAGTCAACTCTTTTTGCTATATTTTTACTCTGGCTCGTTGATGTTGTTGTTGTTGTTGTTGTTGTTGTTATTGTCATTATTGTTAGCCATCCAGCCAACGAGCCAGCCAGCTAGCCAGCATGCATTTGAGCCAAGTTGCTGCTGACACGCTGACTGACTCAGTGCGCAGTTAGAGTTTAGATCGTTGCGCGTTAAGTTCGTGTTTTTTAGGTATGAATTTTTTCAAGTGTTTTCTTCTGCTGCTGTTCACCTTTAATAAAATTCGTACAAACTTAATTTTGTTTACCGCTGCTGTTTGTTAATGCCATATTTGATATTTGCGCTTGCGCAGCTTTGGCAATATCAATTTCAAAGCAGTTATTAATTAATTAATTAAAAAAAATAATAGTTATAAAATATATCTTGAAATAAAAGCTTGCCACAAAACCAGTTCTTAAGATACAAGGAAGTAATTCTTAATGTTGTGAACTACTGCGTGTAAGAAAAAATAAAAATAAAAGAAAAATACAAAAACCAACAACAACTGTTGAGCGTGTATGTGTGTTACCGTGTGTAAAGTGAAAAATATTTAAAAAATTTAGCGCAATCATAAGATATAGTTACTTTTGGTTAAACAAAATTGAGCAAAAAAAAAAACACCTGAATAAAAATGAGGGAGAATCTTAAAGCTTGCGGCGGTGATGCTAGTTAAAAGTTGCCGGTATAAAAACAGTGCCTGTGAGAAAGAACTGTGAGAACAAATTAATGCCAACCATGTGATTTTTTTTTTTAAAGGTGAACAAAAACTCCAGACGTTAGGCCGAAAAACTGGATAATGTCACACTTGGATGATTTTGATTATAACATATAATTGAGAGAAATTCTAAAAGTGCGTGGTTTGATTAAGTGACATGTTCTTTCAAATTCATAAAAACTAATGTTTCTTATAGAAAAGTTATGAATTTTTCTATTTTGAATAATTTTTCTAACCTTTTTCTTCGTTTTTTTTTCGAATCGTGTTACAACATTTTCAGTTATCAATTTTTCAAGTATACAATACGATTATAAGATTTTTAAAAATTAATCGACAAAATGCAAGTTTATAATAACTATAATTTTCAAAATTAATCGATAAATCGCAAGTTTTATTTGTCAATGTCAAAAAATTAACGCTAACAAATTGAAAAATTTTAAAATTATCGATATCGTAAAGTTAAAGTTATCGATTTTATAAGTGTTATCGATACCGAGAAAATAAAAATTTAAAAATTATTCGATTATATAAAAATTTCATTTATTGATATTTTTAACACATTAAGAATTTTTTAATTTTCAATATCTTACAATAACAATTATCGACTTTTTAAAGTTTTATCGATACGGACAATACGATACCATTATATAAATATTTTATTTAATGATTTTTGAACATTATCGATTACAAATTGAAAAAGTTTTAATATAAAAATCTATCAGTTATCGATTTCTCAAGATTTATCGATATAATAATAAGAATTTTCAAAAGTAATCCATAGCAAGCAAATTTTATTTGTCAATGTCTAAAAAATTACCGATTACAAATTAAAAAATTTTAAAATCACGATACCATAAAGTTAAATTTATCGATTTGTCATTAATTATTGCTGAAGATAATTTTATTTATAGATACTTTATATTTTAATAATAAAAAATATAGAATTTTAAGACTTTCAATATAATAAAGTTTTTGTGATCGGTTTTCTAAGCGTTATCGATACGGAGAATATAAAAATTGAAAAAATTAAACGATTTTATAAAAATGTAATTTAATGATATTTTTAACAAATTGAAAAGTTTTCAATTTTCATTATCTTAGGTTAACAGTAATCGATTTTTCTAGTTTTCTCGATATAATTATAAGAATTTTCAAAATTAATCAATAAAAAATTAGTGTTATTACAATTAAAAAAATTGTACAAACAAATTTTAAAATTGTCGATAACATTAAATTTAAGTTATTGATTTTTCACATATTATCGAAAAATCACATTTCATTATACATATTTTACATTTTATCGATAAAAGATATACAATTTTAAAGACATATTTTTCACATATTATCGAGAAATCGCATTTCATTATACATATTTTACATTTTATCGATAAAAGATATACAATTTTAAAGACTTTCTTAATGATGAATTTTAAATTATCGATATTCCAAGTGTTATCGATACGAAGAATATAAAAATGTTAAAATTTATCGATTATATAAAAATTTCATTATATAATATTTTTAATAAAATCGATAAAAAAATTGAAAAATTTCTGATTTCTCTTAAACATAAATTCACAGTTATCGATGTTATATAACATATGATTATAAAATAAAAAATTTTGAAATTTTCAATATCATAAATGAATAGTTATCGATTTTTCAAGTCTTATCGATATGATTATAAAAAATTTTCAAATAAATCGATAATATATAAGTTTAATTTGTCAATATCTTGCAAAATATTGTTAAAAAATAAAAAAATTAAAAAGTATCAATAATATAATATTTTAGTTATCGATTTTCTATGAACTATCGATATAGATAAATTTATCTGATTGGTTGGATTAAAAGTAATCAATTCTGAACTAAACCATTTTTAAAATTATCGATAACATACAATTGAAGTTATCGATTTTTCATTTTGTATCGATAAAGACAACATTATCTTATCGATAAATAAGTTTATTTTATCGATATTTTAAATATTATTGATAAAAGATGTAAATGTTTAAAGTTATCAAGTTTTAGTTATCGATGCGGAGAGTATAAAAATTTAAAAAATTTTCAATCAAATATAAATTTTATTAACTTTAAACTTTTTAATTTCTTTTTTAAAAATATTATTCAGATAAATTTTTTAAAAATTAATTTTTTGGAAGAAGAAATTTTTAAAGAACAATTTCAGAGAGGAAAAATATTCTCTTTGCAGCAAGAAATTTAACGTAACAACAATACAAAACTTATCATATTTTGTAAATTAAATTAAATTTATCGATAGCTCTCAGAAAATTTGGTTTAAAAGCCAATAACTTTAAAAAATTTTTTATGTAAATGCAATCTTTGTTTTAATGAAAAACCCGAAATGTCGATATTCGGGATTCAATATATCGATAACTATTTGCAGACTATCGACAATTCAAATTTTTTAACTGATGATGAATTTCAAGGAATAATATTTGGATTTTTGCCACATTCCCTGTTATTTAAAAAGTTATGTTATTTTTACAATCGATAATATACAAAAAGAACCGATAACTAGAACTTTAAAGCTATCGGTTGTTCTCTTACATTGTTTTTATTTTTAAATATTTATTATAGTATATACTTATATATTATTTCTATTTTAATCAGCGATATTTGTTAAAAATTTAACAAAAATTTCAATATTCGATGTTCAATATATCGATAAATATTTGCAGACTATGAATTACTCAAATTTTTATACCGATAATAAATTTTAAAGATCAACATTTAGATTTTTATATCATCCTTCTTTGTTTAGAAGATTGATAAAATTTTTACTATCGATAGTTATCGATAATTTATTATAATTTATAATAAAACCCAATAACTGAAACATAAAACATATCGATTGTGCCATTTATATGCTAAGTTTTTTAATCAGACATTATTTTATTATATTTTATTAATTTTATTTAGCATTTTGTGTTAAAATTTCACCATATTCCGATATAAAATATATCGATTAATTTTTAAATACTACCGATAACGTACTTTTTTTACCTGAAAGTAAATTTTAAGTAGTTTAACATAATTTTTTATATACATTCTGCTGTATTAAACATACCGATAATATTTTTACCATCGATATTTTATTATCAATTATATCGATTTAAAAATTGAGAACTGAAACTTTAAACCTATCGATTGTGCTTTTAAAATGCTCGTTTTTTAACCAGATAAAGTTTTATTATATAAAATATTATTTTAATCAGCAATATTTGTTAAAAATTTTGCTAAAATAACGATATTCGTGATTTAATATATCGATGAATATTTGCAGACTACCGATAGCGCATATTTTTGAAATGATAGTTAATTTAAAAAAAATAAATTGGCCATTTCATCCATTGAAAGGACTTGGACCGAACTTCTTATGATCAATTGTGTGTTGTGTGTATTGTTAAATGTTTGCACACAATTGACCGAGAACTGGACCTACATGTTTTATGCCGACTACGAGTTCATGTTCTCAAGAAGCTTCACATGGCATTATTTACTCTCTGAGGTTTTCCATTGTCTGCAAACGGATCAGAAAAATTTTTTTTTGAAAAAACTTTTCGCCGTGACTGGGGATCGAACTCGGGCTCCGAGCATGCTAAGCCACACACTTAACCTGCATGCCACGGTCACTACGTAGTTTATTTTGAGTAGTAATTTTCAATTTTTATCACATACATTTTTACTATATAAATTTAAAGTTGTTTTACTATCAATATTAAATAAAAAAATCGATAACTGTAGCTGTGAAGCTATCGATTGCAATTTTAAAATGCTTAATTTTTTAATCAGACTTAATTTTATTTTATTTTTACTAACAAGTTAACTAAAATTTCGATATTTTATTTTTTAAATTAATCGATAAATATATGCAGAATATCGATAACATCAATTTTTAAACTGAAGTTAAATTTTAAGTAGTAATATATCATTTTTCATCGCATTCTGCTGTATTACAAAAAATTAAATATTCAAATTGTCGATATTTTATAAAAAATCGATAACTGCAACTTTAAAATTAACGATTGTGCTCTAAAAACGCTAACATTTTGTAACAAAAATTATTTTATTCTAGTTTTAATCAGAGGTGTTCATTTCAAATTTAACTAAAATTCCGATATTCGATATTAAATATGTCGATAAATATGTGTAAATTACGATAAAGTTTTATTTTGAAACGGTATTAAATTTGAAGTAGTAATACTTTTATTTTCTTAAATTATTTGCGTTGAAAGCAACTGAAAATATTTTTCATAACACATAAATATCGATAATCTATAAAATATCCGATAACTGTAACTTTTAGTTTTCAATTGCGCTTTGAAAATTATTAGAATTTGAATCAGACATTATTGAATTATTATTTTAATTATTGTAATTTTAATTAGAAACATTTGTTGAAATTTAATTTTAACTCCGATATCAGAGACGAAATTTATCGATACATATTTTTAGACTATCGATAACTTTAATTTTTAATCTGATTTTGGAAAAATCTGATAGTAAACCAAAATTTCAATATTCGATATTCAATAAATCGACAAATATTTACAAAAAATTCTGGACAAAATTAAATTTTTTTTTATCATTTTTTAGCATATCCATAAACCATCATTTATTAAGTTTTTTTTTAGATAGTTTCTAAACTATTTATCGATTCTTTTAATCACACTCATTGGTCTCTCGAACGTTGACTTTTTTATTTTCCATTTTTCAACTAAATAATCGACTTCAAAGAATTAAATATTTTTATCAAAAAAAAAATTACAAAATAAACGATTACAATTTTTTAAGCTATATTTCTTAACCAAATTTCTCTGCGGCAAATAAGTTATTTTATTCATTTTCATAATATTTTTCTTAAAGCTTTCCAACCATGCACTCTCCTCAAGTATTTGGAGCTTTTTTTTATAATCGTGCACTCCTTCTTATTATGCGCATACTTTGGTAACTTGCGGATACACTTAATAGCTTGTGGATACTTTTATTTTTTTCCATTTTTTTCAATTTTTTTAATAAGTTGTTGCAGCAACTTCCTTTGCAGGTTTTCAGCTGCTGATTTGCTTTTTTTTGCTTTGCACAACAACAGCTCTTCCGTTCACTTAAAAAAGTAAGACACAAAAAACTCAAAAAAAAAAAAAGTCAAAAATTGTTGTTTATCAGCGCACAAGTGCATTCCAATGAGCTGCTATAGCATCTATCTGTCAGATACGCGTTGCAGAATCTGCAGCTAACTGTAAACTCGAAATTGTTGCAGCGCATAGCGCTCGAGTTGGAGTTCGAGTGAGTGTGCTTTAGAGATCGAAACGTTCGCGCTGATTTAATCGATCGATCGATCGTTCGCTGTTTCAGGCAGCTACCGCTACTTGACTTCTTCGATTGCGTCTCTTGCCCAAGTTCATTGTGCGATGACATTTTTTATGCTGCCGTTGTTGTATATGACCAACAAAAAAAAAAACAACAAAGTAGCAACAACAACTTTCACAAGCTTTTGAATTTGTTTGCTTTGCAGTTCAATAGCAAAAAGTAAGTTCTTTGCTTATTTTTAGATCATTTTGAAAATAGCTGCCGCCAATGTTGCTGTTGAAGCAATCGATTATATTATTTGTTTTTTTTTAAGCATGCGAAATATCTACACTATTTTGTTGTGTGTATGTATGTGTGTGTCTGTGATTTCAACCCGGAACTGCTTGCAAATTGTCCTGCGCTATTTTTTGCCATTGTTTTTGCGCTATTTTCGCTACACAATTACATGACATTAATTGTTGCTCCGCACGCGTACCCGATATCGTCAACATCATCATCGATTGTTGGCATTTTTTTCTGCTGCTGCTGTTGCTGCCACTTGTACAAACTCTGCGAGAAAGTCACCAGCCAACGCACAAGTTTTCTTCTTACATTCAACTTATTTGAACTAAGCGCATTAATTAGCTGAAATCGATAATTAGTGAACATTCAGTAGACAAACGAGGGTGATTAAAAAATAAAAAATCGATTTAAAGCTAAAGAAATAATTAAAACTAATAAAAAATTAAAGATGATTTTTTGATGTGCTAAAAAAAAAAAAAATCAGTGACATAATTTGAAAACAAAAAACTAAATGGAACAAAGTGAACATTGGTGCTAATCGGCGATTAAGTAACTAACAGAAATTTGATGTGTACTGATGGTAGAATTCATCTATCTGGAATTCGTCATTCTCGCAGATGTGTGGCTGTCTCTTATGTTAACGAGAGTAGCGATTAGTTGTTTGTTGATGCTTATGAATACATTTAAAAAAAATTATCGATGGCATAAAAATGCCAGTAATCGATTTTTCACGATTGCGATACGTTAACGTTACGAAGAATAAAATAAGTTTAAAAGTCAAGCAATAAAATGTAAGTTTAATATATCAATTCTTACAACTTATGGATTACGTACATAAATATGTAAATTTATGGATAAAATATAGTTTCAGTTATCGATTTTTCATGCATTATTATTATAGTCAAAAAGTTTTTATCGCTACTTTTAATATTAACGATTAAAAATAAACAATTTTAAAATAATCGATATCATGAAGTTGAAATTATTAATTTATCAAGTGTTATCGATATGAAGAGAAAACAAATGTTATAAATAAATTTATAAAATCTAAGTTTAATTTATAAATATCTCCAATATTATTGATTACAATAAAAAAATTTTAGAAATATCGATTGTGTTAAGTCAAGAATATATTAATAATTGTATTTTATTTTATTGATATTTTAAATATTAATGATTAAAAATCTAAACTATTTTAAATTATCGATAGCACAAAGTTATATCTGTCTTTTCAGTATTTCATGTGTTAACGATATGAAGAACATAAAAATTTTAAAAATGTATACATTAAGTTGCATTTATCGATCTGTGTAAAATTTTCAATCAAATAGAACAAATTTAAAATTGACCGATAATCAAAAGTTTAAATCACCGATTTTCATGTTATCGATTTTGAAATATTAACGACGAAAGATATAATTTTTTTTTAAAACTTTATAGCATAAAGTTTTAGTAAGTGATTTCTCAAGTGTTATCCATGCAAATAATATTTAAATTTAAAAATTTATCGATTAAATAAAACTTTAATTCAACAATATTTTAAAAATTATCAGTTCTTAACTGGAACAGTTTTATATTATTAAAATCATATATTATCAATTATCGATTTATCTGTATAATTATAAGAAAATTAATTTTAATTAATTAAAATTTTATAGATTAATTCAAAATTAATCTATAAAATAGAAGCGTTAGAATTGGCCATTTCAGCCCTTAAAAGCCTATTAAGCTCGAAGAAATAAATAAATAAATAAATAAAAGGACTTTGACCGAGCTTCTTATGATCAATTGTTGTGTGTGTTTTTTAACGTTTGCACACAATCGACCGAGAACTGGGCCTACATGTTTTATGCCGACTCCGAACGACTAAAATTCATGTTCTCTAGAAGCTTTACATGACATTTTTAACTCTCTGAGGTTTGCCATTGTCTGCAGAGAGGTGGTGAACGATCAGAAAAATTTGTTTGTAAAAATAAACTTTTGCCACGACTGAGGTTCGAACTCGGGCTACGAGCGTGCTAAGCCACACACTTAATCTGCACGCCACGCTCAACACAATTTATCAATATCCTACAAATTATCGAATTAAATTATAAAAATTTTTTAAATTAACGATAAATTAATGTTTAATTTATCGATTTTTCATATAATATCGATGCATTTATTTGTATTTAATCGATATTTTAAATAAGAAAAATTAAAATATACAGTTTTTAGAATTATTTATAGCAAACATTTTAAGTTATCGATTTTTTTATGTGTTATCTACGTAAAGAATGTAAGAATATTAAAAATGTATCGATCATATTAAAGTTTTATTTAATAAAAATAGAAAGAATGTTAAAAATTATCAAATTAATTAGAAAAATTTTAAAACTGACTTTTTCATGTTTTATCGATAACGACAAGTTTATTTTTTCGATATTCTAAGTGCCATAGATTAAAACTATACAAGTTTTAAAATTCTAGCTAACGATTTGTCAAGTGTTATCGTTGCGAATAATATAAAAATTTATCGATAAAATATTATATAAATAAATAATCACAGGAATAAAAATTTTTGAGTTTACCTACACTTAAAAGTAGCATTTATCGATTTTTCATGATTTATCGATAGCGATAAGATATTGAATATCTGCATCGGTAATATATTGTCGATATTTTAATATTAACGATTAAAAATGTACAATTCTTAAAATAATTGAAAAGAATTTTAAAATATATCAACGAAATTAAAGTTTCATTTTTCGATATTTAAAAAATTTTGATCAAAAGTAGAATAATATTAAAGAAGACGGATAGTTAAAAATTTCCGTTATAGATTTTAATCTATTATTGATAAATTATCGATCGATTAAAGTTTCAGCTATCGATTTTTCATGTCTTATCAACATGAAAAATATATGAATTTTAAAAATGTTTGATTTAATAAATATTTAATTTGTTTTAGATTAAATTTATGCTAAAAATTATCGATTAAAATAGAAAAATTTTTAAATTGGCCTGTAGTCAAAGGCTTCAGTTATCGCAGTTATTTATGTATAATCGATATAAATGAGTTAACAGTGTTAATATTTTATATATTAAGGGTTAAAAATATGCATATAATTTTTAAAATAATTGATAGTCAAAAGTTTCAGCTTTTGATTTTCAAAATTATCATTATTTATTTTTTATTAAAATTATTCGTTACTAATGAAAAACAAAAATTACCGTTAATAAAATTAAAAAAAAAATAGTTTTTAAAGGCTTAATTTGAAGCAAAAAATACAGTAAAGGCAAAAATAATGTAAAAACAAAAATGATCAATAACAAAATTAAGTTGAAGTCGTAAAGTTCTCTAAAATCCTTTTAAAAACTCTTGAAAGGTTTGTTTTAAAGCAAAAAATACAATCAAAACAAAATATATCGATAAAAAATTAAGTGAGAGTTCTTTTAAGTTTTGATTTAAATACAAAAAAATCTAGTTAAAACAAAAATTATCGATAGCAAAATTAAACCAAAGTTCTTTAAACGCTTGATTGATAGCAAAAAATGCAGTTTGAACAAAAATTATCGATGAATTATTTAAATGTAAGAAGTTCTTTAAAGGCTTGATTTTAAGAAACAGTACATTAAGAACAAAATTATCATTTCAATAATTAATCGATAGTTATCGATAGGCAAGTTTTTTAAAGAACAAAACAGTAAAAGCAAAAATTATCGATAAAGTGAATTTGAAAAAATTCTTAAGCCTTGTTTTAAAGCAAAAACATACTGTAAAAAATTATCGATAACAAAAATAGGTAAAAAAGCTTGATAAAGGCTTTATTTAAAGTCAAATAAGCAGTGAAAACCAAAATTATCGATAACAAAATTAAGTAAAAGTTTTTACAAAGTTTGATTTAAAGAAAAAATACAGTAAGAACCAAAATTATCGATAGCAAAACTAAGCAAAATTTCTTTAAAGGCTTTTTTAAAGCAAAAAATACGGTAAAACAATAATTATAACAAACGGTAAACGATAACAAATGATAACAAAATTTAGAGAAGGTTATTTTAAGGCTTAATTTAAAGCAACAAATGCAATAAAACCAAAAATTATCGATAAAAATTAAGTAAAAGCTTTTAAGGTTTGATTTAAATACAAAAATATTCAGTTAAAACAAAAAATTATCGATAGCAAAATTAAGTAAAAAATTTTTCAACTCTTGATTTGAAATAAAATACAGTAAAACCAAAAATTATCGATAACTCATTAAAATAAGACTTCTTTAAAAGCTTGATTTGAAGCACAAAAGTGCAGTAAAAACTAAAATATCGATAACGAAAATAAGTAAAAGTTCCTTAAAGGCTTGATTTAAAGCAAAAAGTACATTAAGAACAAAATTATCATTTCAATAATAAATCGATAGTTATCGATAGACAAATTTTTTAAAGTGCAAAACAGTAAAAGCAAAAATTATCGATAAAGTTAATTTGAAAAAATTAAACCTTATTTTAAAGCAAAAAAATGCTGTAAGAAAATGATCGATAACAAAAATAGGTAAAAAGGCTTGGTAAAGGCTTTATTTAAAGTCAAAAAAGCAGTGAAAACCAAAATTATCGATAACAAAATTAAGTAAAAGTTTTTACAAAGTTTGATTTAAAGAAAAAATACAGAAAAAACCAAAATTATCTATGGCAAAATTTCTTTAAAGGCTTGTTTTAAAGCAAAAAATACAGTAAAAACAATAATAATAACAAACGATAAGCGATAAAAAAATTTAAAAAAGGTTCTTTTAAAGCTTAATTTAAAGCAACAAATGCAATAAAACCAAAAATTATCGAAAAAAAAATTAGTTAAAAGTTTTTAAGGTTTGATTTAAATACAAAAATATTCAGTTAAAACCTAAAATTATCGATAGCAAAATTTGTCAAAGTTCTTTAAACGCTTGATTGATTGCAAAAATACTGTAAAAACAGAAATTATAGAAACCAATATTAAGTACAAGTTCTTTAAACGTTTGATTTGAAAAAAATAAAATAAAAACAAAAATTATCGATGACAAATTCAAATAACACTTCTTAAAAAGATTGATTTGAAGCACAAAAGTAAAAGTTATTTAAATGCTTGACTTAAAGCCAAAAGTACATTAAGAAAAAAAATTATAATTTTAATAATATATCGATATAACTATAGATAAAAAAAATTAAGAGCATGTTCTTCAAAGCAAGAAAACAGTAAAATTTAAAACAATCGATAAAATCAATTTAAAAAAGTTCTTAAAAGCTTAACTTAAAGAAAAAACATGCTGTAAAAATAAAAATTATCGATAAAAAAGTTAAGTAGAAGTTATTCCAAAACTTGATTTAAAGAAAAAAAATACATAAAAACCAAAATTATCGAAAACAAAATTAATTAAAGATTTTAAAAGGCTTGATTTAAAGCAAAAATAACATTTAAAAAAATTATACTTGAAATAATAAATCGATATGAAAATTAAGTGCAAGTTCTTTAAAGCAAAAAAAAAACGGTAAAATCAAAAACTATCGATAAAATTACGCTGAAAAATTTCTTAAAAGCTTAACTTAAAGCAAAAACATATTGTAAAAATAAAAATTATCGATAACAAAATTAAGTAGAAGGTCTTTTAAAGCTTGATTAAAAGAAAAAGTACAGGAAAACAAAAATTATCGATAACTAAATTAAGTAAAAGTTTTCAAAAGGCTTGATTTAAAGCAATAAAATGCAGTAAAATAAAAATTATCGATAAAAAAATTAAGTTAAAGCCTGATTTAAGGAAAAAATACAGTTAAAACAAAAATTATCGATAACAATTGGGTAAAAAAATCTTCAAAGGCTTGATTTAAAGCAAAAATATAGGAAAAACAAAAATTATCGATAACAAAATTATGTAAAATTTCTTTCAAGTTCAATGTTTTTATAACATAACTTTTTATTCACTTTAGATACGAACATAAATGTTAATATTTTGCTTTACGAATGTGCCAAGCAGACCGTTTACTAGAAAGATATTTAAAGTGATTCACATAAAAACTCAAATATTTTTTGGTATTAAAAAACTTTATAGAATTTTTTTTAATAGAAAAAATTATGAGCTGTTACAACAATTTTTTTTTAATTGCTAAATTTAATTGTGTTGAATGTCGACAAATTATTTTTATGTTGTTTAAAAAACTAAATTTTTTAAATCAGTTAAAAAAAAATAATAAAAAAATAGTAAATATAAAAAAAATAATTTTTTATTTCAGTTAAAATATAAAACTAATTTTTTATTTAATTTAAAAAAGTGGAAAAATATTCATTTAAAGCAAAACTGGCAATGTGACAAAAATTAAAAAATATATAAAAATAAAAAACGTAAAAAATTTCAAACAAAAGTGAAAAGTTAAGTGTTTAAAATTGTGTTGCAGAAAAAGTGAAAATTTGTACTAAAACCAACAAGTTTGTGGTTAACAATTGTCAAGCATTTCTTTTGTTATAATTGACGCATTAAATGCCACAACAAGTTTGCTGCAAACCAACTACAATAAAGGAAGCACTAAGAAGCCAACAAATTAAAATTGATTAAGCTGCAAATAGTTTTTGTGATCATTAAAAAAAAAAAAATAAAAAAAGAAATAATTCAAGATATAAAAAAAAAAAAAAAAAAAAAAAATAACAAAAAATAATGACAAATGTGGATTACATTGTCAATGCAGGAAATAATTGCGGACATAAGACAACAAGTTGCAGTAGAAAGCAGCTAAAAGAAACACGGAATTAACTCTTTATTAATATTGACAGAAAACGCAAAATTGTGGTAAGTTAGGAGTTGAAAATATAAAAAAAAAAATTTAGAAATACTCTAGGAAAAAATTTAATTTTTTGCTTTTTTGGATGATGTTATTCAAAATATTGATTCAATAATAGATTCAAAGCAGGCATAATATTATTTAGTGCATTATTTTATTGGTATTTGTTAGTGTTTGTTTTACTTCTAATACACCGACAGACATGTGTACATATTGTTTTTTTTATCATTATCCGTTTATTAAAGTTTGTCATTTTTAATAAAATTTAAAATTGTGCTACAGTGTTTTGAAGAAAAAATATAACAAATGAATAGCTAGTTGTTCACAAAAGTTGCATGAATTTCTGTTTCTTTGGATCTAAGCATATAATTTCTATTAAAAAAAATTTGCCTTGAAACAATTCTAATAATTCCCAACAATTGAATCAAGCAAAATTATTGTCAGTCATTCTAATTTTGAACATAAATCAAAAATGATTTCATTCCAACATGAGCTAAAAATTCTATGAAATAAAAAAAAAAAATTTTTAAAATTTATTAAAATCTATTTTTAAATTTCAAGCATTTGTTTAACTCACAAATTCCTTAACGCTGATATCATCTTAAAAAAAAATTAAATTAAAATTCTTAACAACTAGTTAAACTTATTCAATTATTAACTGAGTCATGAATGCGCGCGGCGGGCGTCTGTCTGTCCGTTGAGAGTCGTGCAGCACTCCCAAGCTTTCTAGCGCACGCTTAAAACCAGAACTCATGCTGTTTAAGGCTCAAAAGAAAAATATTTTCTATACAACAACAACAACTATAATAAATGAAAATTCATTAATTAAGTTGGTTGTTTTCCAAACAAAACTATTTTTTGCTTTATTAAAATGAAATTTTTTTTCTCTCTCTTACTCAGCTGCTGTCTGTAATAATAACTAAATAAGCTCAAACGCGGCTGTTGTAAATAAATGCTAATTTATGTTAAAATAATTGTTTTGAGCCGCAAAATTATGACGTTCGTCCGAGTCATCTTTATTTGAATTTTATTATTTTTCATAATTTTTTTTCTAATATTTTTGTAGACAACACTTTGATCCATTCATACCCTGCTAGGCTGTGGAAATAGTTTTCCAGCAGCGTAGCGTGTTGTTGCTGCTGTGAAATGTTTGCGCTTGAGTGCGCGCTGCTGCGCAGGCGCTCTGCTGCAAATGTTTGCATTTCTGGAGTGTAGCAAAAATTTTTTAATTGCTGTTACAATCAAGCATTGTTTGGCATTCTTGAGCTGTTGTTGCTTTGTATTGTTATTGTTGTTTTTGTTTTGATGACGACTTTGATTTAATTAAGCTTTTAACTTAATTATTGCCACATGCAGTAGTTATAATTTTTTACGATTTATTGTTAGTTATTAAATTATTTTTATTTACTAACTTTTATTATAGCTCGTTGCTCTATAGCGCTGCTTCAATGTCAAGGTTTTTCTTGTTCATTTCTGCTAGCGCTGTCATTGTTGATTTCTGGTTATAGAGCTAAACAACGGTTTGCTTTGTTGAATCTTTTTTAAATCAAGCTTTAGACGTGTTTCTTTGATTAACGTGTTAGCAAACTTTTTTTGTTATATAAAGCTTTATATATATAGCATATAAGCTAAATATATAACAACCACTGCAAACATTCATTCACCTCGACAGAAATACTTGCATAATTTAAGCAACAGCTTTTTATCTGATTTATTTTGAAAAAAAAACAGAAGCTTTCTTCTGCACATACAAGCAATATTTTCTAGGAGTTATTCAAAACCTTAAAAACTGAAATGACACCACGTTGGTGTTGCCAACCGCACATAAATTAATCATTAACCATAATATAACAATTTCTATTCATTTTTTTATTTTATTTTTCTTCTTTGTTTGGTCTATTTTCTCAGTTCTATTCTAATTAACATATTAAATTTGCTTCATATTCAAAACTGGAGTGAATGAAGTTAGAGAAAACTTTCTACTTAATATACTAACAAGTTGAGTAAACTTTTGAGAAATGCTTTATTTAACAAAATATTTTGTTTTGTTATAATTATTAAATGTGTTTTGTTTAAAAAGCTTTCTTTTTTTATGTGGATGAATTTTTCTTTTGAATTTTATTAAATTTTAAATTATGTCGACATGTTTACCACAGAAAAAGACCGCAAGAAATCTCGTTGGTGTGATTTTAAGTTTTGCTTTGCAAGAAATTCGTCGCCATATTTGTCTATAACGTTAAACAAAGAACAGTAAAATTAAAATTTTGCTGCTTTTCTCTAAAGCTTCTATTAAAAATTAAAAAAAAAATCTGTTACGAATTTTGCAAAAAATATTTGTGCTCAAAACAAATTTTATGAAAACCTATCCTGTTAAGGCACGAATGTCTTTTTCAATTTTAGCTGCCAAAAGTTCATAAAATAAAAATTTTAATTTTAACAAAAAGCCTTATATTCTCAAAAGAAATATATATGTATGCATTAAAAAAAAATTTAAGTCATATTTCATTAATAATTTTTTTAAAAAATCAAGAAACTTAAATCTTATAAACAAAGAAGAAAAATTGAATGCGACGCTCTAGAAGTTTATCAAATTCATGCCAGCGCTGCTTTTAATGTAAGAAATATTTTGCAATATTTTAAATTCTATTGTAATATTTGATTAAAGTTGAATTTAATTATATATCAAAAAAAAAAAAAAAAAATAATAATAACAAAAAAATAAAAAAAGAAAATTTTAAATAAGTCATAAAAAAATATTTTTTCATTTCATAAAAATATTTTTAAAATAATTTTCAGTAAGATTTATCTATTACTAGCGGATGTAACCCATTGATACTCGGGGTTGTGCCTCGAGTACAGAAAAAGGACGTTTTTCAAATATGCTCTCATTTTAACATATTTGAAATTATCAATTAAATTTTTAAATTTTTGAAATTATCGTTTTTTGGGGCTTAGTTCCCTCCTTGCGTCGCAAGTGTTTAGTCAAATTTCCGCAAAACTGTACCTGCCGGACATGATTACAAAAAAAAAAAATTACATCTTCAACGTCTCAATCTAAAGTCTGGTTTCTGAGGAAAATGGTTACCCAGTTTGAAAAAGTCATTTCGAGAAAAATGCGTTTAAAGTTTTTTAAGCATGCATTTAATATGCAATTTTATCTCAAACAAAAATTCCAATTTTAAAAAAACCTATAAGCATCGATTCGATTTGTGGATTGTCTTCGTTCAACTTCGGTTTTGGTCAACACTGTTCGGTTAATTTTTTTTCATCTTTATATAGCTGCTGCTCGTATTCGTTCAACTTCTTTTTTATCCATAAATCTTTGGTTCTTGACTTGGTTTGCCATGATTTTTGTCGAAAGAACTTTTAAAAACAGAGGATCTATTTCAGTAACAGATACGGATGCCTACCAAATTTCATCAAAATCGGTTCATTCGTTTTGCCATGAATGAGCCAATCATAATATGGTGACCGTGGCATGCAGGTTAAGTGTGTGGCTTAGCATGCTCGGAACCCGGGTTCGATCCCCAGCCGCGGCGAAAAGTTCTTTCAATAAAAAAATTTTCTGATCGGTCACCACCTCTCTTCAGACAATGGCAAACCTCAGAGAGTAAATAATGCCATGTAAAGCTTCTTGAAAACATGAACTTTAGCCGTTCGGAGTCGGCATAAAACATGTAGGTCCAGTTCTCGGTCAATTGTGTGCAAACATTTAATAATACACAACACACAATTGATCATAAGAAGTTCGGTCCAAGTCCTTTCAATGGATGAAATGGCCAATTTGTTTTTTTGAGCCAATCATAATCGATTGAATAGAGTGCCCTCTCACGGAAGTTTTCTGAAATTTAAATAGCCTCAATTCTGTTGCAGGATCAAGTTATTTCAAGTACCAAATTTTAGTAAAATCGGTCAAGTCATTTAGAATTTATTAAGTCTTAAAAACACACTGCTTAAAGCGCCCTCTTGCGGAAGTCTTTGGAGTTTTTTATATATTATGTTTTATCTTGGGTGGAGGTATACGTTCATACCAAATTTAATTTAAATCGGTATAGGTCAGTGATGATATCGTATCATTTTCGAGAGTACTTTTTTACAAAGGCAAATAGTACTTTTTTATTGTTTCGGGTACTTTTTACTAAGTAATGATATGTGAATAAATACATAAATTAAAACAATACTTTTTTAAATTTTATTATATTTATCACATAAAAGAACAATAAATAATCATGCTTTCTTTCAGACCCCGTTAAATATGTATATTAGGGTGTCTCGACCTCTATGGGGGAAAAAAAGTTGTTATTGTCACCAACTTAAAATTAACCTTTATCGATTCTAAGACGGATATAACACATAATTTTTTTTGGCTACAACGATAGCCTGCGATAGTGAGCTGAACCATCTGGAAAAACATCCAAAAACCCTGTTTTTCGTAAAAATATAAGCTGGTGTTACAGTTACAAATAAATAATTGGTTGGAAATAGTAGTACTGAAGAAGATATTACTATCTGACCCAAAAAATTTCAAATCTTTGCTGCCTGACCAAAGATATGGCGAATTTTTATGAAAATGTTTGACTGTTTTTTTAAAGTTCTTGTTCTGGGAACATTTCTAAAATCAACGGCAAATAATACGAAACGGGGCGAGAATTTTTGCAATAAGTTTATGACTTCATTTTTAAAAATGATTTTTTTATTCTTGACAAAATTTCAAGCAAAATTCCTTAACATACCAGAGTACTTTTTACGGCAAGAAGGTACTCGGGTACTTTTGTAGAGTCAATAGTACTCAAAAAAGTACTATTCCACTCAAAATATCATGCCTGGTATAGGTGCTTAGGAGTTATTATAGAGTGCCACGCCCACATACTTCCGCCCGATTTTTTAAACCCATGCTTCATATTGGTTGCAGTTGAACCTTCATACCAAATTTCATTGAAATCGGTCCAGACGTTTAGGAATTATTGAGTCTTACTTAAAGCGCCCTCTCGCGGAAGTCTTTGGAACTTTTTATATTTTATGTTTTAACTTGGGTGCAGTGGAACGTTCATATCAAATTTCATTAAAATCGGTGCAGGTGCTTAGGAGTTATTATGTCTTTAAAATGCACTACTTACTGCGCCCTCTTGCGGAATTCTTTGGAAATTTTGTATAACCTATGTTTTATCTTGGGCGCAGTTGAATCTTCATACCGAATTTCATTGAAATCGGTCCAGGTGTTTAGAAGTTATTATGGATTGCCACGCCCACTGAATTGCGCCCACATTTTTACACCCCCTATGTTCTTTTTCTCTATAAAATGTACTCGGTGTCCAAATTTAAGCTCAATCGGATAAACGGTATGGGAGGTGGGTGTATACGTAGACGAATTACGCCCAATTTTTTAATACATGTTAGTTTTGGTATGAAACACATACATACCAAAGTTTTCTCTGTAGGACAAACATAAGCTTATTTTTGGAGTTTACAATTTTGTGGTTTGCATAGGAGGTAAGCGTGTTTGTAAGCGGATTACGTCCATTTTTCAAAAACATCTTCAGCTCATTAGAAAAAACATGAGTACCAATTTGTATATCTGTAGGTGAAACAAAAGCTTATTTATTGAGTTTTCAGTTTTTGGTTTGTATGGGAGGTGGGCGTGTCCGTGAGCGGATGACACCCATTTTTCAAAAACATCTTTGGTTTATTAAAAAAAACATGAGTACCAAATTGTATATCTGTAAGTCAAACATAAGAGTTATTTATAGAGTTTTCAATTTTTGGTTTGAATGGGAGGTAGGTGTGTCCGTGGGCGAATAACGTCCATTTTTCAAAAACATCTTCGTTTTGTTATAAAATACAAACGTATCAAATTTTATCTCTGTAGATTAAATATGAGCTTATTTATAGAGTTTTCAATTTTTGGGTTGTATGGGAGGTGGGTGTGTCCATGGGAGAATGACGTCCTTTTTTCAAAAAAGAAAATGGTTCGACTCACGAGGTGACGCTGATCAATAATATATACCGAGCTCGCATATTTCTGAGTGTTACAAACGTTTGCACAAAGTTAATATACTCTATATATCCTAAGATACCCTAAAAACCTTACCAAGGCCCTCCTTTTTCGCCAAATTTTTAATTTCAGTGTGTTTCAGTTGGGGGGATGATATACCCAAGCTTAATTGAGTCTTTTATATGACAGACATTGCTGAAAGAAGCAATGTATCCTTACTTACTAACCGAAAGTCGTTAATTTTAGCATTTGTTTGTAACGAATGTGACATCAATATCATATATTTGACAAAAATACCTAAAAGTTTTAAAAAATATTTGAAAGAAATGCAAAAAGTGAACCTTTCTTTACATACCATTTGGTTAAACAAATGAAACAGATTTTCAGTTGTAACAGATTTGACACTGATTTGTAAATATCGGCATCTGTAAAGCATACAAATTTTGTACTGAGGTTTTGATATAACAAATATTGCTGGTGAATTGGTTTTTGATATGAGAATACCGAAAGTTGTAAGTGTTAGTATATTTTGTAACGGATGTGACATTAATAATGCATGTGTGACATAAATATTAAACGTTTTCAAAAATATTTGAAAGCAATGGCAAATTTTAACCTTTATTTATATAAAATTTGGTTAAAAGCCTAAAAACAGCTTTTCAGATGTAACAGATGTGACACTGATTTGTTGATATCAGCATCTATAAAGCATACTAATTTTGTATTGAGGTTTTGATACAACAAATAGTGCAGGTGATTGGGTTTTTAATATGAGAAACGTTGCTGGTAAAAGTTTTGTAGCCTTAGTTTCTACCCGAAAGTTGTAAATATTAGTATTTTTTGTAACGGTTGTGACATTTATAATGTATATGTGACAGACATATTAAACTTTTTCAAGAATATTTTAAAGAAATATTTGAAAGAAATGTAAAATGTTAACCTTACTTTTTATATAATTACGTTTAAAGCCTAAAAACAGCTTTTTTAGATGTAACCGATGTGACAGCGGTTACATTTCTATTATTTCTGAATGTCAGTATCTGCAAAGCCTACAAATCTACAAAGCTTAACGTTACAAGGTTAAAGTTTTTTTGGTAGATACATGCACGCAAGGCTAGGTAGGAAAAAAAAATTGGTTGATAAACTCGGTCTTAAATATGCCTTGTCTGATTGTAGAGCTAGGCTTCCTGGAACTTTTTAAAAAATGCCTTTATGGGGCTCACAAACACTTTTTGAAATAACTTTCGAAATAATTGCGCTTGAAATCTTGAAAAAATAATTGTGTTACAACAATTAATATAACACTAAATTTTTATATAAAAAATTAATTTATTTTATATAAAAAAAAAGAAAGTGTTTCAATATTATCAAAAGTGTAGACGTAGATTTCCGTTTAAGTTGTAACCTCTTCTACTTTGTCTCTTTGGTCCGATTGTTTTGACCATTTTCAACATATTTTTTATTAATCTTCCGAAAATTAAGAAATAATTTAATAACTTCCAAGTTTTGGACTTCTTATTGAGAAAAAAAAACAAAAAGTAAAAAGTAAGCATGATAAATAAAGCAAGCAAAAACAAACAAGCAAAAGGTCAAATTCTTTCGATCATTTAATTAAGTTTGACAGTTTGAGTTCATTGGCTTAGTTGAAAAGAAGGCTAAACGAATGCCCTTCCTTGTTCGATGTATAGTTTACGATCAACTATTTTACTATTTATAAATAAAGTGAAGTTCACGATTTTAAAATAAATTCAGATGATGGCTTTATGTTAAGCTGAGCAAATGTACTTTGCAATGGTATGTATTGGATGTATAGTTCACGAGCTTAACTCAATTTTACTACTTATTTCAAAATAAAGTGAAGACAGCGATTTTTAAAAAAATCGAATCGTGGTTATGTTCCAAGCTGAGCCTTTTCCATTAATGCCATTTTCGTCTCTCTCCGACGGATGGCTTCAGAGCTACACTCAAGTGAATAAATCCTAATATATATGTATTTGAAAATAAAGTGAAGACCCCGATTTTTAAGAAGTCCGTTCATACAAAACAACAACCATTCAAGCAAAAACAACGAAATCAAAACAAAGAAAATAGCAGTCAAAACATAACAAGCTCATAATTGATTTTTTTGTAAAAAGAAAGAAATATTTCTTCTCAGATTTTGCTATTTTGTGACTTTATTGAAATAGTGACAAAATCCAAAATTAAATATTCGTTAAGCGCACAATATATTTGATAATTAAGCGTATTTATTATCTTTGAACGATGAGTATTAAAGGCGCTAGGTATACCCTAAAGTATTACTCAAAAACGTTTCATGGCTTTGAAAAATTTTTTTAAAACGACCCCATACAAACTGGCTGAAAGACGTTATTATACATCAAAAATTACTGAAACCCATATCATTTTTTAATATATTTCACATAACTAATACATTACATTCGAAGTTAAGTCTTTGTATACGAAGTATAGGCAACATTTTGTTATATAATATATAATAGCAACTTAAGACCAACATTTTAAATTGTTGGATTTTATACATAAATTTTTTTTTTAATATTTTTTTATTGCCAAGACGTATTAAGCTTAACAGTACTGTTGTCACAAGCCATACCAACTAAATCATAAAAAAAAAACATTAAATAAAAAAACACACATCGTTATTTTGTAATAACAGTTATTTTAAGGTATTCACCCTCACCAGCACATAAACTTAAACACTAAAATTTCAAAGCTTGAGTTAGAAATAAAAAAATCCCGAGGAAATAGGTCAAAACAAGACATAACATAACTGTCACAGAAAAGATAAAAATTAATATATTTTTTTAGCAAACAAAAGCAACAAAAAAAAAAAAAAACACAAAAATAACATAACCAACTGAATAAGCGGGTTTTATGCCCTACGCCAACTACAAAAATGTGGCTGCTAGTTCTTGAAAAATATTTCTGCTGTCTGTCGGACAACAAAGTCTGTCAGTTGCTTACGAAAATACGATATGATATTTAATGCTGAAATTCTAGTTGTTGTATTTTATATATTTTTTTTTTTGTGTTGTCTGCCCATTTATCTGCAACTACATCAATCTGTCTGTCTGGCTGTGTATCCATATTTTTGTCTGACAGTCGGACAAACATTCGCAAAACAGTTAACAACACAGCAGCTTGCTGCTGTTGGTTCTGTGCGCTGTTCTTGTGATGTTAGTTGCTACAAATATAGCTGTTGTCTATCAACGCCAAAACGTACTTAATGCCAAGTTATGCAGCAGCAGCAGCAGCGCATCATTCGCCTGACTTTAAACGTTATTATGTTGTTGGTGTTGAGTTTTTTTTTTATTTTTCTATGCTGTTGGCCAATTCGTTCCACTTGCTATAAACTGGGTCAGTTAAACAGGCAAACATGGTGCAAAATATAACAAAAAAGATGATAAAAAAACACACAAACAACAACAAATTGCACATAAAATTGTGAAAAATTGCAATAAAGCGCATCAATAGCAGCATCAACATCAGCAACAACAACAGCAACAGCAACAACATTAATACAGCTACGTCCTTCTCTAGCTCTGTCTTTATGTGCCCCTTTCTCTTGCTTTGCTGCTCTTGGCTTATCATGCTAGCTGGTCTCTTTCACGCATCACTTAAGCTGTCAGTCACTTAACGGTTAATAGCAATTTTTCTGTTTTGTTTTTCTAAGGTTTCAACTTTATAATTAAAACATTAAACCTGATTTTATCTCTTCGGTGGCATTTTGTTTCTACTTGTTTTTAGCTTTTACTACTTTTTTACTTTTTGGATTTGCTATTTTTGACACCTTTACTTCTTTCGCTTGGTTGATATTTTCCGCTATGTTGCAACATTTTTCATATTCACGTAAAGCATTTTTACTTCATCTACTCTAGAAAAAATTCTTAAGGGTGGTACTTCAAATTGAAAACTATTCAAATTCTATTCGACTTACACTGATTAGGTTACACTGATTAGGTTTCAATTTTTATAATAAATACTTACTCAATCGTCGACTTATTAGCATCGAAATTTTACTGCTATTACAATTTATTCATTCTCCAGTGGTTTTGAACAAACCCATTAATTTTGACATAACTTTGTAAAGTTAAGCTTTAATTGTCAAAAATTGTTAACAAATTGTCAACAAATTGTCAAAAATTGTTAAAAATTATCAACAACTGTTCATGATTGTCTTAAACTTGTTCAAAACTTTCAGTTCGTCAATACAAATAATGCGGTCTAGCTCATATGGCATATTTTGTTTACATAAAAACGAAATTTTTTAACTGATTATCATAAAATTGTTAGTTCCTTTATAATAATCTATCGAATTAGGTTTCTATGATCTCATTTTTTTGCATAAAAAATTATGAGTGTTGAATGAATAGTCATTTAATTATAAAAAACGATCAAAAATTGATTGATTACTATGAAATTGTCAAAATTGTCTGAAATTGTCAAAAATGGTTACAAAGATTGTCAAAAAAAATCTTAAAAGGACTGCCAAAAACTATTAAAACTATTGAGAAAATTTGTCAAAAATATCAGTTCAGATTCAATCAGGCAAGTTTTATTAAAGTGTCACAATTTTTGTACTCAATTGTCAAAAAAATATTCAAGTATTGTCAATACAATCAAAATAATTAAAAATTGTAATTAATAATTAATAATTTAGTGTCAATAATAGGGTTAAACTAATGCTTGTAAATTATGATTAACTGGCCTTTATAAAATTATCTAAAATTGTCAAAAATTGACAGTTAAATCGAAATAATCTCTTGAATGGATCGAGAATTAATAATTCTTAACTCATATCCATTAAATAAGCAAAAATTCTCATTTCAGTGAAAATAAAATAATCAATTGAGTTTTGTTAATATGGAACTTTTATGGAACATAACTTTTTTTCATAGATATTATGATTGTTTTAAAGATTATCATCAATGTTTAGAGAATTGTCAAAAAATTGTTGTTTTATTGAAAATAATTAGTAGTGTTGCGCTATGCGGTATAATTAATTACTAGAAACTTGTTGCTTGATTGTTTAATTGACTGCCATTAAACTGCCGAAAATTGTCCAGAATTGTTAGTTCCGTCAAAATAATAAGTAGAGTTTAGTTAAACAAAAAAAAAAACAAATTGGCCATTTCAGCCCTTCAAAGGACTTTGACCGAGCTTCTTATGATAATTGTGTTGTGTGTGTTATTTAATGTTTGCACTCAATTAACCGAGAACTGGACCTACATGTTTTATGCCGACTCCGAACGGCTAAAGTTTATGTTCTCAAGAAGCTTTACATGGCATTATTTACTCTCTGAGGTTTGCCTGCAGAGAGGTGGTGACCGATCAGAAAAATTTTTTTTTAGAGAAGTTGCTAAAAATTGTCAAAAAATTGTATAAAATTTAAAAAAAAACAAATTACAAATCGTCAATTCAGTCAAAATAATCATAATCGTATTTCTTAATATGCTATAATTATTTTCACTAAAATAATGCTTGTTCCACTTAAGGCTTTTAAATTGTCACTAATTGTCTGTTCAGACAAAATTATCAGTTTAGTTTATTTCACGTAACATATATGTGATTAAAATTGTTTTTTTCGGTATGTCATCACATCGTTGAAAATTGTCAAAATATTGTAAACATGTCAAAAAAATTGTCAAAAATTGTTTCTTTTTGTCAAAAAATTAGTATAGTTTCAATGATAAGGTTTTGTTTGTTTCGTTAAAATAATTAGTAGAGTTGTGTTAAATGTGAAAATTTATGACTGTCTCTAAATCGCTTAAAAGGTTAAAAAACTTGTTGAAAATTTAAAAAAAATTATTACAAAATGTTAGTTCAGTCAAAATAATCCATTAAATTTCGTAGTGTGCCATAATTATTTTTATTCAAATATTGATTATTCCACTAATCGCTATACATTTGTCAAAACTTGAGTGTTCAGTCAGAACAATTGCACGATTTTAGTTAATTTTTATCAGTTAACATATTTTTACATGAAGATTGTGTTACTTTTGACGTCAAAGTGTCAAAAATTGTCAAAATTTAATAAAATTTCCAAAAATTATTTTTTTTCATCAAAAACTAGTACAGTTTCAAACATTAAAATTGAGCTACTTTTTGACATCAAATTGCCAAAATATTGTCACAATTTAAAAATTGCCAAAAATTGTTTCGTTTTTTTTTTGTTAAAAAATAGTTTCATGAATATGGGATCAGGATATGCATGCAAATTATTATTATTTCAGAGATTGTCATAAAAATTGTCAAAAAGGTTAGTTCAGTCAAAGTTATTTATACCTTAGTTTAAGTAAACAGCCATAATTATGGTATTGAAAATTGATAATTTTATTACTTTTTTACGTAAAATTGTCAAAATAATGTTAAAAAAAATTTTGCAAAATTTCAGTTCTGTCCAAATTTTCTGTCGAATTTTCTATTTGTGACTGTCAGAACATTGGCAAATATTGTCAAAAATGTCAGTTCCGTCTAAGTCATCAATTCATATGGTACAATTTTCAACATGAAAATTATAATTGTTTGACGAATTTTCACTTCATTAAATTTTCTGTCTAAATTTTCACTCAAGTTCTGTTCATATTGCATAATTTTTTGATGCAAATTATGATTGTTTAGTTGATAGTCATAAAATTGCCAAGAAATGCAAAAAAATCTCTGACAATGTATCTGAAACTTTCGTTCTTCTAAGTTAGAAGTTCTTATGGCAAAATTTTTGCATGTAGATAATGTTTGTTTAACTGATTGTGATGAAATTGTCATTAATTGTCAAAAAAATTTCAAAAAATTTAAGTCTGTCAAAATTATAAATCGAGTTTTAAAAATTTGATTTTTAAATGAAAATTGTGATTGTTTGACTGATTGTTATAAATTGCCCTGCGTTGTCAGATATTGTCAAAAAATTGTTAGCTAATTTTGAAAATTTTTTAGCTTAGACTACATTTTTAGTTGAGTTGTATACATATTGTATAGTTTTTTTTATATGCAAATTATGATATTTAACTTATTGTCAAAAATTGTCATAAATCTTTACAACTTTTTCAAAAATTTTTAGTTTTGTCTTAATTATCATTTCATATGATATAATTTTTTACATGAAGATTTTGATTGTTTGATTGCTGACTGTTTGTCATCAATTCGTCAAAAATTGTCAAAAAATTGTTTACATTTTCAAAAAATGTTAGCCTGTCAAATTTATAAATTTAGTTTTATTCATTTGGTAAAATTTTGTATATGAAAATTTTGATGGCTTGACTGATTATCATAAAATTGCCCTACATTGTCACATATTGTCAAAACTTGTGAGCTATTTTTGTAAAATGTTCAGTTCTTTCTAAATTTTTAGTCGAATATTATTCATATTGTATAACTTTATGCATTCAAGTTGTAATGATTTGACTTATTGCTACAAAATTGCATATTATTTAAATATGCATTGTCAAAAATTGTCATAAAATATTAAAAAATTTTTCAAAAAATTTTAGTTCTACCTAAGTAATCAATTCAAATGACATAATTTTGTAAATTAACATCATGAGTGTTTGACTGTTTGTCATCAAATCGTCAAAAATTATCAAAAAATTTTTCAAAATTTTTCGAAAAATGAAAGTCTGTCAAAATTGTTAGTCGAGTTTTATTCAAAAGGCATAATTTTTGAATGGAAAGTGTAATGTTTTGACAGATTGTCATAAAATTGTCCCTCATTGTCTAAAAATTGTAAACAAATTTTGAAAAATTTTCTCTTGTCTCTAATTTTTTAGTCGAGTTTTATACATATTGTAAGCTTTTTACATAGAAATGATTTATGATTTATTTACTTATTGTCGAAAAATTGCCAAATATTGTAAAAAATTGTTATAAGATATATGAATATTTTTCAAAAAATTTCAGTTATGTCTAAATTATCAGTTCATATGGTTTAATTTTTTCATGAACATTATGATTGTTTGTCATCAAATCGTCAAAAATTGTCAAAAAAATTGTTTAACAATTTTCGAAAAATTGGGGTTTGTCAAAAGTGCAAGTCGAGTTTTATTCAAATGGTATAATTTTTTTAATGGAAAGTGTATTTATTTGAGTGATTGTCATTAAATTTCCCTTCATTGTTAGATATTGTCAAAAAATTGTACAGAAAACTTTGAAAAATGTTCAGTTCAGTTGTGTTCAGTTGTGTAGTTTTTACAGGGATAAAATGATTTTTTAACTTATTGTCTTAAAATTGTGGAATATTGTCAAAAATTATCATAAAATTTTTAAAAAGTTTTCAAAAAATTTCAGTTCTGTCTAAGTTTTTAGTTTATATGCATAACTTTTACATGAAAATCATGACGGTTTGACTGAACATCAAATTGTCAAATTGGTCAAAAAATTGTTAAACAGTTTTCGAAAAATGAAAGTCTGTCAAAAGTGTTAGTCGAGTTTTATTCATATGATATAATTTCTTGAATGGAAAGTGTAAATGTTTTACTGATTGTCATAAAATTGCCTTTTGTTGTCAGATATTGTTCAAATATTGTTAACAAATTGATTTTTTTACTTATTGTCATTAAATTGCTAGATAATGTCAAAAATTTGCATACAATCTTTAAACATTTTTAAAAAAATTTCAGTTCTGTTTCAGTTTTTTAGCTTATAGTGTAGAATTTTTTATTGATTGTCATCAAATTGTCAAAAATTGGCAAACATTGTTAAACAAATTTTTAAAAAAAATTAAAGCCTGTCAAAAGTGTAAGTCGAGTTTTATTCATATGATATAATTTTTTTAATGCAAAGTGTAATTGTTTGACTGGTTGTCATAAAACTGTCCCTCATTGTCTTAAAATTGTCAAGAAATTTTGACAACTTTTCTGTTCTGTCTAAATTTTTATGCGAGTTTTATTTTATTTTATACATATTGTATAGGTTTTTACATGGAAATCATGATATTTTGACTTTTTATTATGAAATTGTCAAATTTTGTCAAAAATTGTCACAAAATTTTTAAAAAATAATACAAAAAGTTCTGTCTCAAGAAGCAGTTTATATAGTATAAGTGTGTACATGAAGATTATTATTCTTTGTATGATTGTCATAAAATTTTCAAAACTTGTCGAAAAATTGTTAAAAAAATTTCGAAAAATATAATTCTGTCAAAAAGCTTAGTCGAGTTTATTCATTTGGTTTAATTTTTTACATGAAAATTGTGATTTTTTGACTGATTGTCATAAAATTGTTAAAAATTTTCAATTAAATCAAAATAATCAGTAAAGTCTGGTGTAAGATTTTAAATCAAAAATTCTTATTGTTTCACTCATTATTAATCAATTGTGGTTCTGTTAAGAAGGAATAAGATTATGATTCTTTGTATGATTGTCATAAAATTGTCAAAACTTGTCGAAAAATTGTTAAAAAAATTTCGAAAAATATAATTTTGCCAAAAATGTTAGTCGAGTTTTATTCATTGGGTATAATTATTTACATGAAAATTGTGTAAATAATAAATGCATCAAAAATTCTTATTGTTTCACTCATTATTATAAAATTGTTGTTCTGTTAAGAATCTTTCTGTCAGACAGGCAACACTGCTTTTCTCAATGGCCAGCCAGAGCTAGCACAATAAATAATCCACATTCTAGGCGACTGACCATTAGACGCCAGCCACGTTAATAAAAAGAGAAAAAAAAAACTAACAACAGCATAATGTGGCCAATAAAAGTCAGCTTAAATGTCAGCATTTTTTGTTTTTGTTTGTTTTCTTAACAACGCATGCGCAACGCTCACTTAATAAAAATAAATGCAAAAGTATATCTATGCGAGTGAAACAGGCAACTGCACTATAAGTAAATGAGACTCAACGAAGTGCATAAATTAACATTTTAATGTTGCCATACTTTTGCGCAAAGCAACACAAGAAAAAAAAAATATATCTTGATCAAGACATGTTTTGCAATTTAATTAAAACAATTAACTGTATGTGGACATATTTTATGGGATTTAATTATGTGCACAGCTTTAACAGTTCTTTGTGTACAGTTCTTAAACGAGTTTAGCTGAGTGGTTGTCATGAGGTTCCTTAAATGCCGTGTAAATCATAAGATTGAGTAGATGAAGGTGTGATAGTTTTATTAGCAAAAGATATTGGCTTAAGCAGAACATTGAGAGGGTCCAAATACAGAGTCAAAACAATTTGAAAGGATTCGAAATTCGCAGATTAAAGATAAAATTGCAACATATAAAATTGTAAGTTGTATAAAAAACTGCACTTAAATTTTCGTTAAGGAAAAATAAAAATTGCAAAAAAAAGCATTTTCATAAATTTCGTTAGCATCGCTTTCAAAGTCAAAGTTCACAAAGAATTTTGTTTTTTCACACCTAAAGCTTCAATTTCTTGTATTGCTAGAAGTAGCAAATTGTCAACGGCTAAGCTATGAATACCTTTAATTATTCTTTCATCACACTTCACACTTTCAAAATCAATTCCAATAAATTGGTATCGCTACTAAAGTCGATTCAGTTGGTTCTACAAACTTTCGTTTAAATTGGTTAACGTTGCCAATTTGAGGAATTTTTCAATTACATCAAAAATATTATGGTTGTATGTCTGTGACAGCTGTCACAAATTGTAGTCGGCCACAACAGCAACAACAACAAAATCTTGATCTCTGCCAAATTGCAATTGCCAAAAATGGCGTTAAGTTGCAGTCCAGTATGTTGGCAAAATTTGTAAGCAAACCCAAGATGCAGAAACTTGCTTCCTTAAAGGAATGGAATGGTACATAATATAAGACCGAGGGGAACGACATAGGTTATAGTATGAAAAAAACATGCAACCTGAAATAAGACAAAAGACCAAAACAGACAGGCAGTCAGGCAAGACAGCCGCATATCAAGCCTTTAACAGGACCGACAGTCAATAACCGTTACTGTCTGTATTAACCTGTTTTTGAACCAAAAATGGTGATAAAAAAAAAATACAAACGAAGTTCGTAGAACACGTGCAACTCTGCCGCGACGTGTGTGTGTGTGAGAGAGCAACAAAAAAGCGGAGAGAGAGGAAAAGCAAACTTGTTGAGCTCCATAACTTAAGAAAATAATGCGCTAAAATTAAAGAATTTTCGTTACTTTTTGTGCGGATACGTAATATAATGATTTTAATATGTGTCGCATACGTTACAGTTGACCAATACTTTGGAAAGAATCAAAAAATATTTAAAAAAGCACAGAGATTTATGCAGTACTCTTATTTGCAGATTGAAAATTATATTGATTGTATATTAAAACCAAGTTTTTTATAACATGTCACATACGTTTTAGCAACGAATATAACTTCACTGTACCATTCATGCCAAATAGTCTTCGTAAAACAACTACGAAAACATTTTTTCGACGCTATTGAATATTAAATAATTTTCAAAATAATTAAGGGATAGAAAGAGAGAGACAGAGAGTATGTGAGAGCAACAAAATAGCGTAGGGGAAAATAAAACTTGTTAAGTTCCATAACTTAAGAAAATTATACGTTAAAATTAAAGAATTTTCATTACTATTTTATGCGGATACGTACTAAAATTATTTCAATATCTGTCGCATACGTTACAGTTGATCATTAATTACGATGTCATCAACGATAGTTTTAAAAACACTAAGATTTATAGAGTTATTTTATTTTAAAATTGAAAATTATATTGATTTTATATTAAAAATAAGTTTTTTACAAATAGTCTTCGTAATGCAACTAAGGACAAATTTTTTTCGTCGATTTTCAATGTAATATAATTTTCAATATAATTTACAGAGAGAGGGAGAGAGATAGAGAGCAACCAAAGAGCGTAGAGAAAAAGAAAACTTGTTGAGTTCCATAATCTAAGAAAATAATGCACAAAAATTTAAGTATTTTCATATTTTTCTGCGCGGATATGTAATATAATGATTTCAATATATGTCGCATACGTAACATTTGTTCATTAATTGCAATGGCATCGAAGAATGTTTAAGAAGCACACAGATTTATAATTTACTTTTATTTTGCCATTGAAATCTATATTGATTGTTACTAAAAACAAGTTTTTCATTATATGTCACATGCGTTACACCAAAAAAATTTGAAAAATTGCAAGGAAACTATTAAAAATACTAAAAAATTTAGAGTTCTGTTTAAATGATCAGTTCATGTGGCATCATTTTTTGCATGAAGATTGATTTTTTGACTGTTTATCATCAAATATTTTGTCAAATATTGTACAAAAATTTTTAAATTTTTAAAATTATCATTAAATTAAATGTCTGTGAAAATTATAAATCGAGTTTTATTCATTTGGTATAATTTGTACATGAAAATTGTGATTGTTTGACTGATTGTCTTGAAATTGCCCTACATTGTCAAAAATAGTGTCAAATAGATAGTGTCTAAAAATTGTTGGCAAATTTTGAAAAATTTTCAATTATTCTTTTTTAACTCAATTTTTAGTCGAGTTTCATTTTTATTTTATAATTTATTACGGGCAAATTGTGATAATGTGACATATTGTCATAAAATTCCCAAATATTGTCAAAAAATTGTCATAATATCTGTAAAAATTTTTCAAAAAATTTCAATTCTGTCTAAATTATCAGTTCATATGGTTTAACTTTATGCAAGAACAATATGATTTTTTGACTGATTGTAATAAAATTGTTAAACAATGTAAAAATTGTCAAAAAATTATTAAAATTTTTTTTCGAAAATTGTAAGTCTGTAAAAATTCTAAGTCGCTTTTTATTCATATTTTATAATTTTTTGAATATTTTCTTTAAAATACAAAATTTATTGTTAAAAAAATTGTAGGTCTTTTCAAATTATTAGTTAATATGGTTTCATTTTATGCAAGAATATTATGATTGTTTGACTGATTGTCATAAAATTCTTAAAAATTGTAAAAATTTGCTAAATTTTTAAAAAATTATCAATAATTGTTAAAAAAATTTCGAAATATGTCAAAATACTTAGTCGAGTTTTATTCATATCTCATAATTTTTGGAATGGTTTTTTATAAAAAAAATTCTTATTTAAAACCAGTTTTTTAATATGTCACATACGTTACACCAAAAAAATTTTATTTGGCTTAACCATTCATACCAAAAATTGTTGGTTAAACAATTAATACAACTTTTTGCTTTGCTTTTGAATAATTTTTTTACAAATTGAATTCATAACTGCCACATCAGTTACAAAAATGATTCGTACAAGTAACAGCAGTGACAACTTTTTTAAACAGTGTTTTTGTTTAAACAATTTTTGATTATAAGAAATAAGAAGATTGAAAATATACAAAAAAATCAAATTATTAGTCTTAGTCACATCCGTAACGCACTCACAATAGACTTCAAACAATATCATGTCAAAGTTATGCATTTAAAAACGAAAATTTGAAAAAATGTCAATAAGGCTTTCATAAATAATTTTATAAAAAACAGGATTTGTGTTATGTCACATCTGTTACAATTTGCTTAAACAGTGTTGTTTCAAAAAATTCATTCTAAATAAAATAAAACTATTTAAAATTATTTCATCATATTAAAAATATGTTGATTAATTTGTGTCACATCCGTTACACTCAAAATGTTTTACAGTTTTATTCTGTGAAATACATAAACAAAATATTTATATGCTCATTAAAATAAAATACATAGCTTTTTAACATTAACAAAGAGTCATTGCTTTCCAATTGCTAATTGCTGTGGCAACTCTATTGAAAAAACTTTGCCAGCTTTGTCTATCGTAAAAAAGATTTATTAATGCTTTCCAAATGCTTGTCTATTGGTAACTTCATATATATAATTATTTCTCTCATTATTCACGTTAATTTTGTTTTTGTTTCAAGCAACAAAACTTGGCCAGCTTGTTTATCTTATTTCACTGTATTTTGATTTCATTGAGAAACACTTTTATTTTTATTTGTATTTTCTATTATTTTTTTTTTGCCATTTTAAAGTTTCTCGTATTTTTTTGCAATGATTTCTTAAACAGCGATACTCATGTTACCATATAATTCAGGTTTACAAATTCCAGCATTACCGGTGAAGCCATGCAAAATGACGCAACGACTTGCAAAAAAAAAGAATATGAAGAAAACAACAGCTAGAGTTTATGTTAGCCCAACAACAACTACTGCCATGAGTCCACTTAAGGCGTCTCTAATTACAAGACCAATTTTATAGGCGAGTCGAAATGCATATTAATGTATATCCAATGCTTATTTATCATTTCAAAACATTTGAAAATAAAGTACAGCTGTATCGAGTTAATTTCATTGAAAATTAGTTATTGAAAATATAAAACTGACCGTTCACATTTTTGCCACTTCAATGCCAAATCAGTAGGTGGCAACATTGTTTGAATCAAGTTAGTCGTCAAAAGTCAAAGTTCAAAATTTGCAGTCAACATTTCAACTTTAAATTAGACAGTTCAACAAGTTGATTCGTTTTTTGATTGTAACAGAGAAATCGTGGTACAGTTATGAAATAGCTCATCATGTTGACCATTTTTGCGTAGAAAATGTTCAGCTCATCAGGTCTGAGGTTATTCTTTTGTTTACACTTAAAGTTTATATGGGTCAAGATTAGCTTTTACACAACAAGCTTACATTTTTAAAAGCTAGAGCTTCTATATCTGTGATAAAATTGTTAATAATAAGTTGTCATAGGCAAAGTAAATAACTGAAAGTAATAGTTCAACAAGTTCAAAAAATCAACAAACCTTTTTATGTTATAGTTTTGAACATAAAGTTGAGGATTTTTTTAGTGATTACTATAAAATAGACAGTTTAGTTAAATTAATCAGTCCAGTTTAGCTCAAAAGGCATATTTTACCAAAAAAAAACTATAACTTTTGGACTAATTGTCATAAAATTGTCAAACATTGTCATACATTTTTATTGGTAAGTTTAAGCTATTTGCACAAAATATTATGACTGTTGAATTGATTGTCATAAAATTGTCAAAATTGTCCATTTAGTCAAAATAATCAGTCCAGTTTAGCTCAAATGATATGTTTTTACATAAAAACTTTAACTGTTAGACTAATTGTCATAAAATTGTTAAAAATTGTCACACATTTTTATTGCTACGTTAAAACTATTTGCACAAAAAATTATGACTATTCAATTGATTGTCATAAATTTGTAAAAATTGTTTATTCAGTCAAAAGAATCAGTCAATTTAAGCTCATATGGTTTAATTTTGTTACATGAAGATTATAATTTTTTTTTTAACGTATTTTTTTTTTGATTTTCGTCCAAGAAAATTTTAAAAAATTAGAAAAAATCAGTAGTTTAATGAAAATATATAAAATTTTTAATAATATGTTAAAATTATATATTTTAAGACAGAGAATGTTCAACTGATTGATATAAAATTATACAAAATTGTCAGTTTAGTCAAAATAATCAGTAGAGTTTAGTTAATATTTTGTAAATAAAAACTATAAGTTGACTTATTGTAATACCATTGTCACAGCTTGCCAGTTCAGTCAAAATAATAAGCATAATTGAGTTAATATGGTGTAGTTTTTAATATAAAAGTGGCGATTGTCATAAAATTAAGAAAATTTTATCACAAAAAGTTTTCAGATGCAGTTATCAGTTGAGTTTATTTTAAAGCGTATAATTTTTAATACACATATTATGGTTTTGAAACAAGATGACCCAAAAGTCATAAAAATTATCAAAATTTTTGTCAGTTTTATCAAAATAATTGAAAGATTTTATGGATAAATGGTTGGAATGAAATTGATCTTAAAATTTTGCATGCGAATTGTGATTGTTTGGCTAATTGTCTAAAAATTGTCAATGTTTTCCCTATAATCAGAAATTATGATTGTGTTGCTGATTGCATTAATATGTCAAGAATTGTTAAAAAATTGTCATTGCATTGAAAATAATTAGTCGAGTAAAGCAATACGGTATAATTAATAACATGAGCATTGATGTTATAATGAAATAAATTGTCAATTATGTCAATAGTATTTGTAGAAATTAAAATTGTGTTGCTGATTGTCATCAATATGTTAAGTATTGTCAAAAATTTGTCATTTCATTGAAAGTTATTAGTCGAGTTAATATGGTATAATTATATAAATGAAAATTGTTGCTTGATTGTCATTGAACTTTTAAAATTGTTCAAAATTGTTAGTTCCTTTAAAAAAATTAGTAGAGTTTATTTTATATGGCAAATTTTTTAGTATAAAAGTAATGATTATCGAAAAATTGCAAGAAAATGTCAAAAATTATCGAAAATTTAAAAAATCTAACCACTGTCAATTTTGTTAGAATAATCATTCGAATTTCGTTCTGTATTGACTTAAAAAAATTCGTTCCATGGTGTATGAAAATTTTGTTGTTTCACTTAACGCCATACATTTTTCGAAAATTGTCTGTTTAGTTAAAATAAATCAAACGAGTTTAGTTCATATAACATACATTTATATACAAATTGTGTTTCTTGTGCCAAAAATCGTCAAAATTTAAAAAACTTTATTTATATTTATAAAAGAATTTAAATTTGGTAAAATCAATAAGTATAGTTGCATGAATAAGGTTTAATAATAATAAATTTGAAAATTATGATTGTTTAACTTATCGTCATCAAATTGGAAAAAATGCCAGTTTAGTCAAAAAGCTAGTTTATAGTAAGAAAGCATATTTATTTATGCACTTAATTTTCAAATATTGTCAAAAAATATTTAAAAATTAACTGATTAATATAAAATTGACAAAAATTGTCAAGAATTGTCAAAAAATTGTTAAACAATTTTCTAAAAATATAAGTCTGTCAAAATAAACAGTCGAGTTTTCTGCATGTGGTAACATTTTTGGCATGAAAATTGTCATTGTTTGACTGATTGTCATTAAATTGTCAGTTCAGTCGAAATAATAAAGACAATTTAGTTAATGTGATATAATTTTGTACACACAAATTATGAATGTTATAAAGATATTAAAAATTTTTAAGCATGAAAAAAATTTTTTGCGTGGAAATTATAGTTCTTTAACTTATCATAAAAATATTATAACTATTATCATAAAAATCCCCATTGGCGAGCAATTACTAAAAAATCCAAACAAATGGTCAGTTCTGTGAAAATAATCAGAAGAGTTTAATAAACATGATTTCATTGTTGCATTAAAATTTTTATTGTTTAACTAAAAGTTATAAAAATTTAAAAATATTTCAGTTCAGTCAAATTTAATAAAACCTAGTTTATAGTAAGGTACATTTCTTAATTGACAAAATGAAAATTGCATAAAATTCCGTTAAATTGTCAAAAAATTGTTGAAAAATTTGATATTATTTCAGTTCTGTTTAAATTTTTAGTCGAGCTTTTTTCATATTGCATGGTTTTTTTCATGGAAATTATGTTTGTTTGACTTGTTGACATAAAATTGACTAATATTGTCATAAAATCTTTAAGAATTTACCGAAAAAGTAGTTTTTAGACCAAAAATTGTCATAAAATCTTTAGGTAGCAGTTCTGTCTAAATTATCAGTTTATATGGTATCATTCTTTACATTGTGATTTTTCGATTCATTCGTGAAAATTGTGGTTTTTTGACTAATTGTCACTAAATTGTCAAAAATTTGTAAAACAATTTTCGGAATATATAAGTTTGTCAGAATAATGAGTCGCATTTTATTTATATGGTATAATTTTTAAATAAAAATTGCAATTGCGCAAAATTGCGACTGATTTTTATTAAATTGCCGAAAAATTTAAAAATTGTAAGAAATACTAAAAATTTTTCAAAAAAATTTCAGGTTTGTCTAAATTATCAGTTCACATGGAATAGTCTTTGCATAAATATTGTGATTGTGTATCTGATTGTCATAAACTTGTCAAAAATTGTCGAGAATTGTTAAAAATTGTCAAAAAATTGTTGTAAATTTCGATATTATTTCAGTTTTATCGAAATTCTTAGTCGAGTTTTATTCATATTGCATGAATTTGTACATCTAAATTACGAACTTTTGACTTATTGTCATAAAATTGCTAATTATTGTCATAAAATCTTTAAAAACTTTACAAAAAATTGCAGTTCTATTCAAAGTAGTTAATTTGGCATAGTTTTTTGCATGAAAATTGTGATTGTTTGACTGATTGTCATAAAATTGTAAAAAAATTGTCAAAAAATGAAAGTCTGTCAAAATTATTAGTCTCGTTTATTCATATGGTATAATTTTTCAAATGGAAATTGTGATAGTTTGGCTGATTATTATTAAATTCTCGAAAAATTTTTAAAAATTGTAAAAGATTCTTGAAAAATTATTTAAAAATTTCAAGTTTTTTTTAAATAATCAGTTCATCAATATTCAATTGATGAATTTTGACATTCAATATGTCAAAAAATTGATACAAAATTTTAAAAAAATTTTTTGTCTGTCAAAATTACCAAAAGATTTCTATTCAATTTAAAAATTGTAAAAATACTTTAAAAATTTTCCAAAAAATTTCAGTTTTTTTCAAAGTTATCAGTTCATATAGAATACTTTTTTACATTTATATTATGATTGTTTGACTGATGTCATAAAATTGTCAAAAAATTGTTAAACAATTTTCGAAAAATGTAACTCTGTCAAAATTATCAGTCGAGTTTTATTCATATGGTAAAATTTTTGGCATGTAAATTGTGACTGTTTGACTGATTGTAAAAAAATTGTTCGTTTTGCTCATTACTATAAAATTGTTGTTTGGCTAAAAATGTCTCTGTCAGAGATAGATCAACATTAACTCGACATAGACACAGACATGCCCATTCTTACTTCAATTTACTTATAATCAGATATTATTTATAACAATTGCGACTTCTTTCGACACATAAAGACAAAAGCTTTTTAATAACGCTTGTTTTGAGTAATTTTTTTTTAAGCTACATAAAGAAATTAACATATGTATTAAAACAAAAACAATTTATTTCATATTAAAAAACCGTTCAATAAAAAATTAACTTTAAAATCCTACTTTAGTTACGCTTTCGGTTTCAATTTTCTGACGAAGGTTAAGAAGAAGCTTATTTTCATGTAAAATTTTACCCATCAAAGCCTCTGATATCTTTAACTTAAATACCACATAAATCAAAATCAACTGTTTTAATTTCCATTTGATGCATATATTAAGATGTGGTTTTCTTGCCCACTTTATTTTCACTCATTTTCTCTAAATAGAACGAATTTGTATTATCTAGAATCATAAATCGTAAAAGCGAAATTCATTATCAAAAAGATTTTTACGTTTTATGCATATATTTTTTTTTTATTTTTCTCTCAAAGAATTTAATGTGTCTGCCTTGAGGCAGATCCGCTCAAACTTTCTCTCTCCTAATACATTGTGATTCCTTTAATCTTTTGACTGTGAACGCACTCATGCCAAACCAATTTGGGTCATCGGATCATTAGAACGTTACAGCGATTATGTGTTGGTTTTAATATTTAAACAAAACAACTTGCACTGAAGCTTTACGAGTATTTGAATGTTTAAAATCAAAACCTACGCTTAACTTTTATGAACTTGTTTATAGCTGCGACTGCTGCTGTGGCTGGTGCAATAAAGAAGACATTGGAAAAAAAAAAAAATAAAAGACGGAAGATTATTAAAAGAGAGAGAAAGCGTTTTTAAGGCCAAACTTTTATTGCGGCTGCCAAATGTCAGCTTAATTTCGAGTCATTAAATAAACATTCTACTAAACAAAACGTTAAAGTCATAAGCGAATGTGAGAATAATCGAAGAGATTGTGTTCAAGATAAATAAAGAAGCTGCTCCGACTCATTAAGATTGTCTGTAAAGTGATATTCAATTACGTTGCGAATGTATCTTAATGGCGATATATTGAAGATTTATCTTATTTTGAGCACGAAGAAAAAACTTTTCGTGTAACTCAATAAATTGAAAAATATTTGGTTAACTTTAAAACATCAAATATTTGTAACATCAAAAGTTGGACTGAAAATAAGAACCAAACATTGAACTTCAAGTTATTGTTAAAGTAAGAGTTAGAGTTAGAGTAAGAGTTAAACTTAAAATTAGAGGGTTAGAGTTATCGACATCGGTATCAAAATCAAAATTGACATTGATATCGAAATAAATATCAAAATCAAAATCAAAATCAAAATCAAAATCAAAATCAAAATCAAAATCAAAATCAAAATCAAAATCAAAATCAAAATCAAAATCAAAATCAAAATCAAAATCAAAATCAAAATCAAAATCAAAATCAAAATCAAAATCAAAATCAAAATCAAAATCAAAATCAAAATCAAAATCAAAATCAAAATCAAAATCAAAATCAAAATCAAAATCAAAATCAAAATCAAAATCAAAATCAAAATCAAAATCAAAATCAAAATCAAAATCAAAATCAAAATCAAAATCAAAATCAAAATCAAAATCAAAATCAAAATCAAAATCAAAATCAAAATCAAAATCAAAATCAAAATCAAAATCAAAATCAAAATCAAAATCAAAATCAAAATCAAAATCAAAATCAAAATCAAAATCAAAATCAAAATCAAAATCAAAATCAAAATCAAAATCAAAATCAAAATCAAAATCAAAATCAAAATCAAAATCAAAATCAAAATCAAAATCAAAATCAAAATCAAAATCAAAATCAAAATCAAAATCAAAATCAAAATCAAAATCAATATCAAAATCAAAATCAAAATCAAAATCAAAATCAAAATCAAAATCAAAATCAAAATCAAAATCAAAATCAAAATCAAAATCAAAATCAAAATCAAAATCAAAATCAAAATCAAAATCAAAATCAAAATCAAAATCAAAATCAAAATCAAAATCAAAATCAAAATCAAAATCAAAATCAAAATCAAAATCAAAATCAAAATCAAAATCAAAATCAAAATCAAAATCAAAATCAAAATCAAAATCAAAATCAAAATCAAAATCAAAATCAAAATCAAAATCAAAATCAAAATCAAAATCAAAATCAAAATCAAAATCAAAATCAAAATCAAAATCAAAATCAAAATCAAAATCAAAATCAAAATCAAAATCAAAATCAAAATCAAAATCAAAATCAAAATCAAAATCAAAATCAAAATCAAAATCAAAATCAAAATCAATATCAAAATCAATATCAATATCAAAATCAATATCAAAATCAATATCAAAATCAATATCAAAATCAAAATCAAAATCAAAATCAAAATCAAAATCAAAATCAAAATCAAAATCAAAATCAAAATCAAAATCAAAATCAAAATCAAAATCAAAATCAAAATCAAAATCAAAATCAAAATCAAAATCAAAATCAAAATCAAAATCAAAATCAAAATCAAAATCAAAATCAAAATCAAAATCAAAATCAAAATCAAAATCAAAATCAAAATCAAAATCAAAATCAAATCAAAATCAAAATCAAAATCAAAATCAAAATCAAAATCAAAATCAAAATCAAAATCAAAATCAAAATCAAAATCAAAATCAAAATCAAAATCAAAATCAAAATCAAAATCAAAATCAAAATCAAAATCAAAATCAAAATCAAAATCAAAATCAAAATCAAAATCAAAATCAAAATCAAAATCAAAATCAAAATCAAAATCAAAATCAAAATCAAAATCAAAATCAAAATCAAAATCAAAATCAAAATCAAAATCAAAATCAAAATCAAAATCAAAATCAAAATCAAAATCAAAATCAAAATCAAAATCAAAATCAAAATCAAAATCAAAATCAAAATCAAAATCAAAATCAAAATCAAAATCAAAATCAAAATCAAAATCAAAATCAAAATCAAAATCAAAATCAAAATCAAAATCAAAATCAAAATCAAAATCAAAATCAAAATCAAAATCAAAATCAAAATCAAAATCAAAATCGAAATCAAAATCAAAATCAAAATCAAAATCAAAATCAAAATCAAAATCAAAATCAAAATCAAAATCAAAATCAAAATCAAAATCAAAATCAAAATCAAAATCAAAATCAAAATCAAAATCAGTCAACATCGACATCGACATCGACATCCAAATTGACTTAGGCAAAATCGAAAAGACTCGAAATCGGCATTAACATTGACTCGACATTTCAATCGACATTGCCATGGAAATTGATACTGACATCGACATTGATATCGACATCGACATCGATTCGACATTGACATCGACACGACATTGACTCGACATCGGCATCGACATCGACTAGACATTGACTCGGCATCGACATCGTCTCATCATTGACTCGACATCGACATCGACTCGATGTCGATATCGGCATAAATATTGACTTTGGCATTGAGAGTCGAGAAATTCATATGTGTAAGAAGAAAAGAAATCATGTACCAGTTGAGAACATTAGAGTTCAAGACAGTTTCAGCTTTAAAACTGTGTTTTGAATAAATTAAAAATATTCTTTTGTTGCTCGTTTTTTATTTTAAGAGCAAAGCTACTTGCGATTGATTCCTGAATCAAGTGTTCTAATTCCAAAAGACCAGTTTTTTTGAGAGCTTTAATGTATTCATCTTCTTTGTTCTAAATAAAGTCAAACAAGTAAGCTTCTTAGACATAAAGAGTCAAAACTGGATCACAGTCTTTGTCTGAATATAATTCATAGACGTTTGAGAAACATTTAAAAAAGCTTTTTAGAATACCAAAAATGGCTTTCAATAAAGCGAAAAGCTCATCAGACCTTAAAGTGCTAATGTAACTAAATGGGTCACTTTGTTGATGATGTTAAAAAAATTCTGATAATGAAAAAATGTCAATAATTTATACAGTAAATTAATGGAATGTGGAATTGAAGTAGGAAAAAACATACAACTGGGATAAGAATTTGACTGATTTTAATTATTGTGATGATTTTAAACAAAAAAAACAGAAGACCATGTTTTAAATAGTTCTTAAAATAAATCAATAAAAAAATGTAAAACACCCATTAAGGGCAAGTTGAAGCAGAAGCAGCACAGTTGGAATTGGCTATAAGAACCGTTTTATCAAGACTTTCATCTGCAGTTTTAATTTAAACACTTTGGCGAACGTGTCGCAAAACCTAGAGGAACGTATAGCTAGTGATAGTGAAAAAAGTGAAAAAATATAAAAACAAAATGGCGCATATTAATTTGTGCCTAATTTTGACGCAGTTCACTGTGAGCTGTTTGCTGCTGCAGTGCGCACAGGCGGTGAGCGAAGCACAACAGGCTGTTTCAGAACAATTTTTTAACTTAAAGCCTACTTTACCTACAGGGTAGCGGTTATATCTATGCCAAGCCACAACAGCCAGGAAATCTGGACTTACCAGCTATTTCGACTAGGGAGGACACAGAATCAGATAAAGCTCAGCTCGCTGCAGCTCAGATTGTTGGAGCACAGCCCGATGGAACACAGCTCGTTGCCACACAAGAGAATGTTGCATCAACGGTTGCTCCACAAAAGCCACCCGTGCAAATGGATTATCTGGATGATTTAATAACTCTACAAAAAGAGCAACTATTTGCAACACTTTTGAGCAGCGGACTGTTTGAAGTTGGTAATTCGAAAGCAGTTACCAACAATAAATGCGCCAGCTGCAGTAAGTAACAATTATGTACGGAACACATTGACGACGACAGCGACATTACGACATTTGTCAAATTTTTTCTTATTGAGGTGAATTTGATGAATATGTTTTGACGACATTGCTATTCATGTTGCTGTCGTCGATATAGAAATATTTCTAATTACTCTTTTCATTGAGAAGAGAACATGCCGAAAGCATTGTTGTATTTTTTTGTTAATAGTTTTCTTTTAAAAAAGGAGGTAAGTCTACACTTACAATTCTTATATATTGCTTTAATATGGTTATGGTACTTAACGCTAGTTGTTGCGTCGCTTTCAAAATAATTTAGTAGCCGTTGACATGACTTTATCTTCTTTTGTCTTGTCGTTATGACATTGTGACGTTATCACATTGACGACGTGTTCCGTGCATTAAGAATCAATCAATACACAGGGTGTGCAATTAAAATGACCAAATTGCAGCTCAAATTTAACGTGATCTCTCTCTCACTTTAATTTGCTCTTCCTCCTACAGCCTGTGGCGTACCGAATGGCAATCGCATTGTCGGCGGTCATAAAGTGCGCACCAACAAATATCCTTGGATCGCTCAAATGCTGCGTGGTAAATTTCTCTTCTGTGGCGGCAGTCTGATCAATGATCGCTATATTCTCACTGCCGCTCACTGCGTGCACGGCTCGAATATGACCGATGTAACAGTGCGCTTGTTGCAGCTCGATCGTAGCTCTACGAATTTGGGCATAACGCGTTCGGTCAGCTATGCCCTGGAGCATTCGGCCTATAGCACGGTAACGCTGGAAAACGACATAGCTCTGCTGAAGCTGTCTGCGCCAGTGCCTCTTGTGGATACCATGCGACCAGTTTGCTTGCCAAGTAGCTTTCATCAGAATTTCGACCATAAGCAGGCCATTGTTGCCGGCTGGGGCTTAACGCAGGAAAATGGTGAAACTTCAAGTGTGCTGCAAGAGGTCACCGTGCCGATCATCACGAATGCACAGTGCCAAGCGACTGATTACAAGACCAGTATAAAGGATGGCATGCTGTGTGCGGGTAATGTGCAGAAGGGTGGCAAAGATGCCTGTCAGGTGGCTGTTAGATGTAAGGAAGAGTATACAACTTTTTTTAATATATATTTTTGCAAACAGGGTGACAGCGGTGGTCCATTGATTGTGCGCGATAAAATCTTTCGTCTAGCCGGTGTTGTATCATTTGGCTTTGGTTGTGCTCAGGCCAATGCTCCAGGCGTTTATACACGTGTCAGCCGCTATGCTGATTGGATCACTACCAACACCAAGGATGCCTGCTACTGCCGTAATTAATTCATCAGATGCTAAAGAAACATGAAATTACTAAATCTGGATATAAAAACCGTTGTTATTTATTAAAAAATCATTACTAATATAAAAATTTACAACTCTTAAGGCATTTTTAAAAATTTTTTAATTTTTTTAACAAGAACATGCAGTTTAAGTCAATTATGTAAGGCTATAGTTAAGATATAATTCTTAAATAGTTCAAAAGTATTCTCTCACCTTCGAACTATATGAAAATTATCACGAAATATTCAATACGAAACCCAGTAGACCAAGTCTAAAGAAAATTCATAAAAGATGCATGTGCGATTTTTCAGCTACTTTGACGAAATAATCTGATTCGGTCATACATTTTTTCATTGCCAAAAATTTCATATAAAATTTCCAAATTCAGTTTTACTAAAGCAGCAAGTTTCTTTTCAGCAATCACTACACTTTTCGTTAATAAAGTCTTGGATTACTGGGTAGCTTCTCCTTTCATGTACATAACTTTTTTCGACATAAATTTTTTTTCGCAGTGGAGGTCAAGCTCTGAAACTTCCAAAGTCATTTTGTTACTGTTGAGATACTCTTACGATTTCGAGAATACGAGAAATTCTATTTAAAATTTAGAAAAGATCAACTGAAATTTAGAAATTCCGTTTGCAATTCAGAAAATGATCAATTGAAATTCAGAAATTTCATTATAAAATAAGACAAAATAATAATTCCAGAGAACATAGTCTCTTTCAGAAACTCTTCTCTTTCAGATCTTTTCAGAAACTTCCATTCACAAGAGATCAAAAGAAGAGATTATTTGAAATTCAGAAAAAAAAGTGTGAAATTCAGAAAAGATCAATTGATATTTAAAGTTCAGAAAAGATCAATTGGAATTCAGAAATTCCATTTTTAATTCAGAAAAGATCAAAAATAAAATTCTAGAAACATTAACTTACAGAAAAATCCTTTTGAAGTTCAGAAAAGATCAGTTAAAATTCAGACATTCTATATGAAATAAAAAAAAAAATCAATTAACATTCAGAAAAGATCAATTGAAATTCAAATGTTCTGGCCGAAATTCAGCAAAATTCACTTGAGAAAAGATCACTTGAAAATCAAAAATTCCCTTTTGAAATTTAAAAAAAATCCATTGAAATTAAGAAAAAAATCAGTTGAGATTAAGAAAAATCGATTAAAATTCACAAAAATATCAATTAAAATTCAGAAATTCCATTGGAAATTCAGAAAAGATCAATTAAAATTCAGACAATTAAATTGAAGTCCAAAAAAATCATTTAAAATTCAGAAAAGCAATTTGATCTTTTATATAAAGATAAAGTCAGAAAAGATCAAATTCAGAATTGCCATTTCAAAATCAAAAAAGATCATTTGAAATTCTATTTCAAATTCAAAAATTCCGTTTGAAATTCAGAAATGATCACTTGAAATTCAGAAATGATCACTTTATATTCAGAAACTCGCATCAAAATCTAGGTGAAATCATTTAAAATTCAGAGAAGAAAAATCCAGAAAAGTCAGATTGAAATTCAGATATTCTAGTTGAAATTCAAAAAAGAAAATTTTCAATTAAAAAATTCACTTTTGAAATTATATAAAATTCAGAAAATCCATTTGAAATTCAGAAAATTTGACTAAAAATTCAAAAATTTCATTTGAAATTCCGAAAAATATTTAAAATTAAAAAAATATCAGTTCAAACTTAGAAAAGTACAATTGAAATTCAGAAAAATGAATTGAAATTCACAAAAACCATGTATTGAAATTCGACTAGAAGTTCAGAAAATATCAATTAAAATTCAAAAACTTTTATTTGAAATCCCAAAAACTCTCTGAAATTTAGAAAAGAGCAACTCAAATTCTGAAATGTTATTGATATTTTCAGAAATTCAATTTGGAATTCAGAAAAGATCTTTTGAAATTGAGATATTCTAGTTGAAATTCAGAAAAAAATCAACTGAAATTCCGAAATTCCATTTTGAATTTCAGAATTAGAGTTGATTTCTTTTTGGTGCATACCAGAAGAACAGATATAATATACAATAGATATAAGATGATATGATGTGAGATGAGATTAGATGAGATGATATGTGATCTGATATGAATGATATGTCATTTTGTGTCATATGTCATATTTAATGTCATAAATGACATGACATTTCGTGTCATTTCATGTCATTTAATGTCATTTCATGTCATTTAATGTGATTTCATGTCATGTTATGTTATGGCATGTGATAACATGGCATGTCATTTGATTTTATGTCATGTCATTTCATTTCATGTCATTTTATGTCATGTAATTTCATTTCATATCATATTATTTTATTTAATTTAATGTCATTGCACATCATGTCATATCATCTCATTTTAGGTCGTATCATGTCATATAAATTAATTTCATGTCATCTCATTTTAGCTCATTTCTGTCACATTAGTTAATTTCATGTCGTCTAATTTTAGGAAACATGAATTCATTTCATGTTAGGCCATGTCATTTCATGTCATGTGATTTAATGTAATTTCATTTTTATCTTGTCATTTTATGTCATGTCGTTTGATGTCATGTCATTTAATGTCATGTCATTTTATGTCACGTCATTTAATGTCATGTCTTTTTATGTCATGTCATTAAATGCCATGTCATTCCATATGATATGATTTCATGTCATGTCATTTAATTTCATGTCGTTTCATGTCATGTGATTTGATTACATGTCTTGTGATTTCATGTCATGTCATGAAATATCGTTTCATGTCATGTTAGTTAAAGTTATGTTAATAAGATTTTGAGTTGATGAGATGAAGGGATGATGAGATATGACAAAATGTCATGTTATGCCATGGGATTTCATGTCATTTGTTGTTATTTCATGACATTTCATGCCATTTCATTTCATTAAATTAATGATGTCATTTCATGTTATTTAATGTGATTTCATGTAATGTCATGTTATTTAATTTAGTTTAATTTGATTTCAAGTCATTTCATTTCTTGTCAAGTTAGTTTACGTCAGATTCATAAGATTTTGAGATTTTGACGAGATGAAGGGATGATGAGATATGACAATATGTCATGTTATGTCATGGGATTTCATGTCATTTGTTGTTATTTCATGACATTTTATGCCATTTCATTTCATTAAATGTTATGGCATGTCATATCCTGTACTTACATGTCATATCATTTCATGTCATGTCATGTCATTTCATGTCATTTCATTTAATGTCATATCATTTCATGCATGTCATGTCATATCATGTCATGTCATTTCATTTAATTTCATTTCATTTTATTTCATTTCATGTCATGTTATTTGATGTCATTTAATGTCATGGTTTCATGGTTTCATGGTTTCATGCCATTTCATGTCATGTCATGTTATGTAATGTAATGTAATGGCATTTCATGCCATTTCTTGTTAATGTCATTTTATGTTATTTGATGTGATTTCATGTCATGTCATGTCGTTTTATGCAACTTAATTTCATTTCAAGTCATTTCATGTCATTACATGTCATTTCATGTTATTTCATGTCATTTCATGTCGTTTAATGTTATTATGTTATTTCATGTCATGTAATGTCATGGCATTTCATTTAATGTCATTTCATGTCTTGGCATTTTTTGCCATTTCTTGTCATTTCAGGTCATCTCATGTGATTATTATATAATAATTTATAATTTAGCTTTTTATGCTCTAAAGAGTTTTAGTTTCGACCATTATAAAACACTTACTGCCACAAAAAACCTTTTCCCACACCCTGTGTATGTCTTCAAAAGCTTTTCATACTACTGAATTTTAAGCTTCACTTCTGAAAAAACAATACCAGCACTTTTTGTTGCGCAGCAAGATTTTAAGTCATTGTTTTTAAATAATTTAAAAAACAATAATGAAATCCTTTTTAAAGATAATGCAGTTGATTTTTTTTTTAAATTTGAGTTAAAAAATTTTTTTTGCGCCAACTCACTGGTATTTTGTGCAGTCATGTTAAAATTTATACAAATCAACTTTTTATTTATTAATTGTTTTATTGACAGTTCAGCTTGTTGATAAGAGCGGGAATTGAAATTATGCACGTTACTGTATGTTGGAAATATCGCGTGCAACAGAATGTAAATGACCCAGTAGGTAAATATTTGGCATATATGTGCTAACTATGTTGCTGCTGCTTCTTGTGGTTTAATTTGCTCTCATGCATTGTCACAATCACAATTTGTTGTTGTTTTTTTTATTTGTAACTGCAGCTCAAGGACATTCATTGAGTGTCAACTTTTGCCTCTGTGCCTGCCTCATTGTTTTATTTTTTTTTTTTTTGGTTTTATTTATTGTCCAGATTGCTTTTATTAATATTGTTGTTGTTATCTGCTGTCATTCTATATAAATCGTTGTTACTATTTTTAAAGTGAATTTGATATCCTTTACATTTTTTATTTATTTTTTTTCTTTTTTCTTCTTAGCCTGCTTGTTGCTTTTTCGTTCGCATTCCTACTTTTGTGCACTCGAAGCCGCTCATAATCAGCGCGCCTTACTTTGAGGTTTTTATTTTTTTATTTTTGTACCCTACAAAGTTACGAAAATTCCAGCTTATTTACAGTGAAAACGTTGATACAATAAATTGTTGAGCGTTGTTGTTGTTGTTGTTGATTGTTATTGTAGATTGTTGTTGCATATAATTGCACGCATATTTATAGCGACAATTAATCGCGGTCCATTTAAGGCGGCTTCATTTGTTAAGTTCTACAAGCAGCACAAATTCTTAAGTTGACAAAAGTCAATGAGCGTTAACCCTTTGGGGCACTATAAACCGAAAAAGCACATTGAATCATAAGCTCATACAATAATTTCAAACTTATTAAAAAGCTTAAAAAACAAGAATAATATGAAGAATTGGGAACATTCTTTTGAACTGTGGGAAGAACAGTAATAAGAAAGCTCAAATTCTATACAAGGTACCTACACTTTCTGCCAATTTTGTAATCTTTTTATGATGTTAAGTGATGACAATTTTTATAATACCGTTGTTTATACCGTTTTTATTGCAAAACTAAAAAGCATGTGCTATGTTACTTGTTCATGTCCCGGTAGTAACCCATGTTGGGCAACATGTCACAGCAAAGTGTCATATATTTATGACCCTTTAAGGTAAATTCTTATATTTTTGCCCTCACTTACAGATAGCAGATAGCTAAAAAAGTCGTCTGGTCGGCAGTGTGAAGGTTAAGAGTTTCCTTTTCTAATTTTCACACTGCTTTAAAATCACAGCTTTTCTTTTTTATTTTTGCTGTTTTAATTTAGTCACAAGTTTAACTAGCGAAAAAGCTTTCTTTTCATTATGTATCAATTAGACTCAATTTGCATAAAACTATTGCCACTTAAGAGAGAAAAATTTAATTCCACTGCTTTAAGCCACATTTATGCAAATTAAACTTGCTGCTGTTGTCTGCATTTTTCAACTACTAGCACTACTATTACTACTTTTTTGCTACACTTTTTATGCATTTTATATAAATGCTAATTGTGGGAAAAAATGAGAATGCAAAAAAGCTCATTTAATATGCTCTGCTTTGCTTGGTTTTCTTTTCTGTTGCTTATTTTAATGCCAATCTTTTATGGTAATATTTTAGACCTTTTTTTAAAAATTCATAACTCATTCAAAAACAAACACTTTTCCAAAAATTATTTATTTTTATTTTTGTAGAGAAGTGAACAAATTACAAGAAAAAAGAAATTCAAAAAATATATTTTTCACTCCAACATGGTTTTATAGAGCTCCAAACTGGCGGCAGAGAAAAACACGGGGCCTCGTGGTTGCAGATTTTTAATCTGGAAAAAAATTACTTTTTTAAATCTTAACAAAATTGGCTATCGTATCACAGGAGCTTTTTTTAAATTTTTTTTTTTCAATTTTTGGTGATGTTCCAAATTTGAAAGTGTGTTTTTTCGAAAAAAATATTGACTTTAAAAATTCATAACAAATCGAAAAAAAATGTAAAAAAGCTTATGTCAGACGATAGCGAATCAAGTTTAAAAAAATACCACTAGTGCCCCAACCAGTACGAAAAACATGGTTTCGATATACACGCGTATAAAGTTTGTTAACAAAGAAAAAAAAGGCGAAAATTAAAAGTGCGCTCTCACTAATCTGGCCGTAACCCGTAAAAATTTTTCCATGAAATTTTTTTTCTTAAAATCTTAAGAATATTTACTGAAATACAAAATTATAAAAAATTGATTTAAAAAAACGGCCAATGTCATGTCCATCTTTAACAACACAGCACAATAAATTGTTGAAGTATATCGTAAGTATGGCAAAAAGTCTTGTTTAAGAATTTTTAATTTTTTTTTGCAAATTTTTTTCGAAATTAAAAAAAGAAATTCAAACTTCGCAGTTGTAAATAACAAACCTTCACACAACTCTTTTCAGTCAAACATGTTGCTTTTCTTCCCTTCTCTAGCAAGTTCTTTTAGTAGTTTCAATGGCATGCGCTGTTAATTCATTGGAACGATCAACGGCTGCTTAAGTCTTGCCCTAAAATTCTGTTTTCTTTTTTTTGTGGCTTAATTTAATGTGTGAACGAACCACTTCAGATAGAACAATGAATTCTCATTCATTTTCACAAAGAAGGTAATAAAAATTTCCTAAAAGAATAAAACAAAGTAAACATTTTTGTAAGCCTTCTTATTTTAAAATAAAATAGTGAACGAAAAGAAAGCAAAAGCCTTGATGAGAGAGTAAAACAAAAATACCTGTTGTAAGCAGTGTTGCCAGAAGAGGAATTGTTCCCAATTTTTCGGGAATTTTTGAAATTAAAGGTATAATGGGAAAAACAGTCTTAAAAACGGGGAAAATTAGGTTGAACGCACTTTTAGGTGAAAAATGTTATATTTAAAAAAGTCAACTTTATATATTTTGAATTTTTCTTTTCATATACTAAGATATTTAAATACATTTTAGATTTGAATCAGCCTGAAACTTTACCTTTATTAGGATTATCGTCAAACATAAGCTTAAATGCAACTTTGATTAAAGTCTAACTTTCCTTTTTTTTTAATGGCAAAATATGGAAAATGTTCCAGTAAAATAGAGTTTTAATGATTAAGAATATAATTAAATCATGTTCTACATGCAAAAATATTTATGAAACATCAAAATTGAATTGGTTTAGAAATAGAGAACGATTATTTTCAGTTTCACTCAAGTAATATGTACAAAAGACCCTCCTTAAAAAAATTTCAAAATGACCTCGAGATAACTGAAAAAAAATTATACTTGAAATATATATACTTAAAATATACCTTAAAAATTATACTTTTCCCATTACTGTCTCATAATTTTACGCCCGATCTAAGGAAACGACTAGAAGCTAAAATGGGCTCAATTAGTAGGTATTAGATTTTTCTCTTAAAGCTTTTGAACTTTCCAAAAAGATGAAGAAGAGTTTAATAAGTTTATTTTATGAGGAAAGATTTCGACTTGGGGTGAGGCCAAGGCTTATTTATATAAGGTTGCGTACATTTTTGACATTTTCTCATTTCGGCACCCTTATTTTGAAATGAGAGCAAAAGAGCGTAGTCATTTGAGCAAAGAACTGACACGGTTGCCTGATTATAATACTATTTGGCAGTTTTTTTTAGTACTATTTGGTAAATTGAATACTAAAATTTTTGCTAAGCACTTTTATTGCTCCTTTTTTTATTTGTAAATTCGGATGTCCTGATAAAATTCAAAGTCATTGAGTTTGATCTACCCATAATTTTTTTTTTTTATTGAAGGATTGTAGTATTATACCCTAAAAAAGGTTTAATGAAAGAAATATATATGAAGAAAACCAAGAAAGACTGATCAAATAATTCTTTTCTTAGTCGAAACTTGAATTGCATTGCACAACGGTGATTCGTTAAAACCACTTTTGCTTCTAATATTGACAAAAATCAAAATTTTAACACATCTTGACTTAGTGTGTACAGAAAACTGCACAAAACCTTGAAAAAATACTTTTTTTTCTGGAGCAGCACAAAACCCTACTTTCCAAACGTCGAAATATTTTTGTTTACATAAAATAAGGATGTGTCAAAAATGTACGCAACCTTATATAAATCAGCCTTGGGGTGAGGCAAAATCGAGATAGCAGAGTAAAGCAGTCGAATTTATAAAAACTAATATAAATGCAAAACTTAAGAACTAATGTAAATTTTGTTAAAAATATTAAGGATGTTGTCTGCACTGGTGGCGTTCAAGTTGATTTTTGAGCTCTGATGTATTCAGAGACTTATAGTAGAATTTTATGACAAATATTTTTGTAAAACATTTTTGTCCCTTATCAAGAATGGGTCAAAAACGACCCACAAATTGAGAAGTTGGAGGGTTAAAATGTTTCACAAAAATGTGGTCCATAGTATTTTACATAAATCCTCAGAACATATCTTATACCCAAAATGAAAGGATAACATGATTTCGTATGCCGATTTACTATAAGAATGTTCAAACAGGGAGAAATTTCAATCCCCCCTAAAAGAAGACTTGGGCGTAAACTTTTAAAATACCGATACACGTGTATTTTTTTTTTGCCCCCTCTATCAGAATCTGTTGTCAGAACCTTGTTATTTTTCTTTGTGTTTAACAGTGAAGTTTGACACCTAAATAAAGAAACATTTTCTCCGGTGTTTCTCAACCGACTTTGATAATTTTTTTAATTAATCAGAGTGCGGAGAGTGCACCAGCTATTTTTAAAAGATTTCTTTTTGCCTAATTTTTATGAAAAAAATTCGTTTTTCACATTAATTTTGCGTCGAATCAACAGAGAACGTACATGAAAAGATTTCGGCCATTGTCGAACTCTAGTATTTAAAAATAGGCAAACAGAAGATTGGTGGAAATTCGAAGTTAGGCGATAGTATTATACATAAAGTGGCATTTTTAAAACTTATTTTAAAATAATAATAAAAATGCATTTTTATATTAAATTACAACTATTGGACCTCAAATTAAAAAATATAATCATTAGTAGCATCCAATTTTGCTTTTATGTAAGAAATTTTTTCCTATTGGGCTATTAGAAAAAAGTAGCTAATTCCTCTCTTGAATGCCGGAGAGTGATAATAAATAAACCTGCCTCTCCTGTAAGCTTGTTGGCAGGAGCAAGGTTCATTTATATAAGGTTGCGTACAATTTTGACGTTTTCTCTTTTCAGCAGCCTTATGTCAAAATGAGAGCAAAAGAGCGTAGTTATTTGAGCATAGTACCCACGTGGTTGCCTGAATATTATGCTATTTGGAAGTTTTTTGTAGTACTATTTGGTAAATTGAATACTAAAATTTTTTTTTAGTGCTTTATTCCTCCTATTTTTTTTATCTGTAAATTCAGATGTCCTGATAAAATCAAGTCATTGAGTTTGATCTACCCATAATTTTAATTTTGTTTGAAGGATTTCAGTATTATACCCTAAAAACGGTTTAACGAAAGATATATAAATTAAGAAAATCATGAAGGACAGACTAAATAATATATTTTCTGAGTCGAAATTTGCATTGCATTGGACTACGGTGATAATTAAAACCACTTTTACATCGTACTCTGTCCAGAAACAAAATTTCAACACATCTTGACTAAGTCTGTGCATAATCAAGTCATAGTCAAGTCACAGTCAAGTCACAGTCAAGTCACAGTCAAGTCACAGTCAAGTCACAGTCAAGTCACAGTCAAGTCACAGTCAAGTCACAGTCAAGTCACAGTCAAGTCACAGTCAAGTCACAGTCAAGTCACAGTCAAGTCACAGTCAAGTCACAGTCAAGTCACAGTCAAGTCACAGCCAAGTCATAGTCAAGTCACAGTCAAGTCACAGTCAAGTCACAGTCAAGTCACAGTCAAGTCACAGTCAAGTTAAGTCTTTTAACTTGTATTTTAAGTTAAGTTGAGTTAAGTTAATAAAGTTAAAGTAAAGCTTAAGTTAAGCTTAAGCTAAGCTTAATTTAAGTGAATTTAACCTAACTTTAGGATAAGTTGAGCCTGTTTTGGACTTATTCATTAACAAAAATGCTCTCTTATCTCACGAGTTGAACCTTAAAGTTCAACTTTTGTTAGAGAAGCAGCTTAAACAAGCCAAAGACTTCACTTTGGCAATCGAAGCTTGTTTAAAGCTTGGCATGATAAAGCAAGCGAATAATAATTAATTTTATTGATGAGCTTTGTTAAGTCTTTCTTAAGTGCTTGAAATTTTGCAAAAGAGTTGCAACAAAATTATAAAATTAAAGCTGCTGCATTTTGTGGTTTGCGAAAATAGAAAAATGCGGAAATCCCTAGCCACAATGGCTGTTGGTAAACGGCGATGTCTTAATAGGCTACAGCTACTGCTGTATAAAACTTATGGCAGACTTTCTGTCAATTACGTTTAAGCATAAATTGGTAGTTGAGCATCTTGAGCCTGTTGAGCCTCTATGGAAATTTCACTCAGATGCGCACCCACTCAGCATCAGATACCAGGCACCAGGTGGTTGTTAGAGATACAAGCAACTTTCTTGAAAAGTAAAGTTATTAGTTTGGCTGCAACAGTAGCCATGTTTTAACTGAGAATTAACTTTTTAGTGGCCACAAATTAAAAAGCCAAGAAAAACTTGCTGTCAAAGCTAAGCTACAGGTGACCGCATACCAAACATTGTTGGTGCCTACTAACTGGTTTTTCAGTTCAGCCAATTTGGGGGCTCCCCTGGAGGTTTCATTGGATTTGCCGGGCTTGTTAAAAGAGCTTATTTTGACTCAACACCTAATTAGGGCGCATACTTCAACTAAGGGGCGCAGCTTAAACATTTTCTGCGCTCAACTCAAGCTCCAACTGAATGCGTTGAGAACGTTTTGTAGAGCGAGTTAAATGAAATGTCAAGCATGTTAAAATATCAGAGTTTTTTGTAACTGAACAAGTAAAGGCCTAGAAGCAAAGCTTGTTGTCAATGCTGTTGTGAAAAAATAAACAAAACTCAACTGAAACCGGCTTACAACCGGACTTGGCAATAAGCGCATTCATAAGAAAAAAAAAGCTTATTTTTCTATAATAATTTAAAGCTGTTTATGTGATATCATTTTGTCTGTAAAAAGCCTGACTTGTTCAAATTTCAATAAAACTGCAAAACTCGATATATAGCATTTGCTGCAACGAATGCTAAGCATTTTGCAGCTCATTGCAAAATTTTGCATTAGTTTTGCTGATACTCGTGTTCCAAGTCAACCAAACAGCCAGCTTTGATCGTGCTAAACGTTAGCGCCAAAAAAGCCATTGATCATTATCGCATGCAAATTAGCAGCTACCAAGCTTTTGCAACTTGGCTAAAAAGTTGCAAAAAAACAATTGAAAAAATATTATTTTACAAATCGTTGCGTTGCAAGAACTGGTTGAAATCTTGTTTTTTATTTGCAGCGCTTCCTTTCCATTATTTTTTTTTTCTACTTACATCAAGACATGTTTTTTTCTATCGTTAGTTTCATTGCATTCGATTGTATGACATACATAAAAGAATGTTGCTAAATGTTGCTGCGCTCCTGACGTCGCAAACTTGTTGTTGATATTTAAGCCTCATTTTTGAGTCAACGCGTCTAAGACGGCGAAATGTCTTCAAAGCAACATGGCTAGACATGTGCCACTTTCTCGCTGTTGTTCATGTTGAATTTGCTAACGCTTGTCTGCCGCTGCTTCCACAGGATCTGAGGAAGCGAGAGTTGCACTAAAGTGGAAAATTGTGTTTTCTTAACTAACTGCAGGAAAATCGTGACAAAGCAATAAAATTAAAAAACAAGCTTATAAAAAACAATGAGCGGAAGCTCATAAATAAAAAAGAAGCGCTCATTATAGCCAAGCAAAGGCTTTAAGTGTTGCCGCAAGCTTAAATGAAATAACTTCCAAGGTCTTTCATGTTGGTTTAGCATCATGAGTTTAGGTCAGACGCCAGGTTAGAGTTCCCACTAAGTTAATTGTTTAGAAAGTTAGCGATAAATGAGTGGCTGCCATCATTAATTCTGACTATAGAAGAAGTTGTTGTGAGTAATTTTGTTGTTGTTTTTGAAAATGCTAATAGACTGAGATGTAGTGAGATAAATATTCAAAGCTTAAGATTGGCACAACGGATCTAATTTAAAATAAAATAAAGACAAAAACACTAGCAAGAAATTTAAAAAGGACAGGAAATGAATTTCTCTAATAAATCAGTCTTAAGTCCCGCTCTCTACAAAGTTAAAAACACAAAATACTAAATATTCAGTACATATGAAGTATGAAGCATGAAGTATGAAGTATTAAAATCAAAACCAAAATCAAAATCAAAATCAAAATCAAAATCAAAATCAAAATCAAAATCAAAATCAAAATCAAAATCAAAATCAAAATCAAAATCAAAATCAAAATCAAAATCAAAATCAAAATCAAAATCAAAATCAAAATCAAAATCAAAATCAAAATCAAAATCAAAATCAAAATCAAAATCAAAATCAAAATCAAAATCAAAATCAAAATCAAAATCAAAATCAAAATCAAAATCAAAATCAAAATCAAAATCAAAATCAAAATCAAAATCAAAATCAAAATCAAAATCAAAATCAAAATCAAAATCAAAATCAAAATCAAAATCAAAATCAAAATCAAAATCAAAATCAAAATCAAAATCAAAATCAAAATCAAAATCAAAATCAAAATCAAAATCAAAATCAAAATCAAAATCAAAATCAAAATCAAAATCAAAATCAAAATCAAAATCAAAATCAAAATCAAAATCAAAATCAAAATCAAAATCAAAATCAAAATCAAAATCAAAATCAAAATCAAAATCAAAATCAAAATCAAAATCAAAATCAAAATCAAAATCAAAATCAAAATCAAAATCAAAATCAAAATCAAAATCAAAATCAAAATCAAAATCAAAATCAAAATCAAAATCAAAATCAAAATCAAAATCAAAATCAAAATCAAAATCAAAATCAAAATCAAAATCAAAATCAAAATCAAAATCAAAATCAAAATCAAAATCAAAATCAAAATCAAAATCAAAATCAAAATCAAAATCAAAATCAAAATCAAAATCAAAATCAAAATCAAAATCAAAATCAAAATCAAAATCAAAATCAAAATCAAAATCAAAATCAAAATCAAAATCAAAATCAAAATCAAAATCAAAATCAAAATCAAAATCAAAATCAAAATCAAAATCAAAATCAAAATCAAAATCAAAATCAAAATCAAAATCAAAATCAAAATCAAAATCAAAATCAAAATCAAAATCAAAATCAAAATCAAAATCAAAATCAAAATCAAAATCAAAATCAAAATCAAAATCAAAATCAAAATCAAAATCAAAATCAAAATCAAAATGAAAATCAAATCAAAATATAAATAAAAATAAAAATAATAATAATAATAATAATAAAAATATAAAAATTAAAATCAAAATTAAAATAAAAATTTAAAATATAATTAAATATCTATAAAAATAAAAATCAAATCAACTGTATAAAAAAAATTTATAAAAAAAAGATTAAAAAAACTATATAAAAAAAAATGTATTTAAAAAAGAATGTATATATTATATATAAATTATTTATATATTATATATTATATATATTATATTTAAATCAAAATTTAAATAAAAACAGAAAAAAAAAAATAAAAATATGTATAAAAATATACAAAAATATTGTAAAAATAAATTTATTTTTAAGAAATATATAAATAAATATTAAAATTTAAATTGATATAAAAAAATTTAAGAAAATAAGAAATTAAAATAAAGTAAAAATAAAAATAAAAATAAAATAAAAATAAAAATAAAAATAAAAATAAAAATAAAAATAAAAATAAAAATAAAAATAAAAATAAAAATAAAAATAAAAATAAAAATAAAAATAAAAATAAAAATAAAAATAAAAATAAAAATAAAAATAAAAATATAAATAAAAATAAAAATAATAATAAAAATAAAAATAAAAATAAAAATAAAAATAAAAATAAAAATAAAAAATAAAAATATAAATAAAAATTAAAATAGAAACAGATATCATATCAAAACATATATAAAAATAAGAATAAAAACAAAATTTAAGAAAAATAATAATTAGAAAATATACAAAAAAATAAAATAACAAAAAATAAAAATATGTATTTATAAAAAAATTAATAATAATTATAAAAAAATTAAATTTCGACAAGAAAAAAATTTAAAATTAAAATAAAAAAAGAAAGTATAAATATTAATGTTTTTAAAAATAAAAATATTACTTAAACAAAAATAAAAATAAGCATATAAAAAAAAAATTATATAAAAATAAAAAAAAAATTATAGAAATAAAAATAAAAATACTTGTAAAAATTTAAATAAAAGTTAAAATAAAAATAAAAATATAAATAAAAATAAAATTATATATTAACCAAAACTTAAAAGAAAAATTATAATTAAAATTAAAACTAATATTAAAATTAAAGAAATGTAACAAGAAAAACAACAATAAAAGTAAAAGTAAAAAATAAAAAAATTAAAAATTGAAATTATAATAAAAAAAGTAAAAGTAAAAATAAACAATAAACATAAAAATACAAATACAAATAAAAATTAAAACTTAAATACAAATACAAATACAAATAAAAATCAAAATAAACAAAACATCGAAATCGATATTGACATGATTATTAAAATCGGCATCGAAATCGATTCGACATCGACATCGACATCGACATCATCATCATCATCAAAATCAAAATCGACATTAACATCTACATCATTATTGACTCGACACTTACTCGACATCAACTCGAAATTAACTCGGCATTGACTCGACATCGACATGAAACATCGACTCGTCATCGACATGAAACATCGACTCGTTATCGAAATCGATATCGACATTTTTGTTTACATTTTTTTGAAAATTATAATTCAAATTAAGGACAATAAGAGTAATTAAATTAAATTTTGATGTCTTCATCTGCTATCTTAAAAATCGAAACTTCCTTTTTTCTAACGCCGAGAGAAAATTTAGTCATGTATTTATGTAGCATTTATATCAAAATTTATTTATATATCAAAATTTTTCTAACTACTTTTGGTTCTTCCTGTCGGCATTGCATGGCATCTTCAAAATGTCTTCTTGTTGTGGATTTGGTATTAAAAGTCTAGCCAAAATTCAAAGTGAAATTTTTAGTCTCATAAATTAGGCTCATAAATAAAAAAGAAGCGCTCATTATAGCCAAGCAAAGGCTTTAAGTGTTGCCGCAAGCTTAAATGAAATAACTTCCAAGGTCTTTCATGTTGGTTTAGCATCATGAGTTTAGGTCAGACGCCAGGTTAGAGTTCCCACTAAGTTAATTGTTTAGAAAGTTAGCGATAAATGAGTGGCTGCCATCATTAATTCTGACTATAGAAGAAGTTGTTGTGAGTAATTTTGTTGTTGTTTTTGAAAATGCTAATAGACTGAGATGTAGTGAGATAAATATTCAAAGCTTAAGATTGGCACAACGGATCTAATTTAAAATAAAATAAAGACAAAAACACTAGCAAGAAATTTAAAAAGGACAGGAAATGAATTTCTCTAATAAATCAGTCTTAAGTCCCGCTCTCTACAAAGTTAAAAACACAAAATACTAAATATTCAGTACATATGAAGTATGAAGCATGAAGTATGAAGTATTAAAATCAAAACCAAAATCAAAATCAAAATCAAAATCAAAATCAAAATCAAAATCAAAATCAAAATCAAAATCAAAATCAAAATCAAAATCAAAATCAAAATCAAAATCAAAATCAAAATCAAAATCAAAATCAAAATCAAAATCAAAATCAAAATCAAAATCAAAATCAAAATCAAAATCAAAATCAAAATCAAAATCAAAATCAAAATCAAAATCAAAATCAAAATCAAAATCAAAATCAAAATCAAAATCAAAATCAAAATCAAAATCAAAATCAAAATCAAAATCAAAATCAAAATCAAAATCAAAATCAAAATCAAAATCAAAATCAAAATCAAAATCAAAATCAAAATCAAAATCAAAATCAAAATCAAAATCAAAATCAAAATCAAAATCAAAATCAAAATCAAAATCAAAATCAAAATCAAAATCAAAATCAAAATCAAAATCAAAATCAAAATCAAAATCAAAATCAAAATCAAAATCAAAATCAAAATCAAAATCAAAATCAAAATCAAAATCAAAATCAAAATCAAAATCAAAATCAAAATCAAAATCAAAATCAAAATCAAAATCAAAATCAAAATCAAAATCAAAATCAAAATCAAAATCAAAATCAAAATCAAAATCAAAATCAAAATCAAAATCAAAATCAAAATCAAAATCAAAATCAAAATCAAAATCAAAATCAAAATCAAAATCAAAATCAAAATCAAAATCAAAATCAAAATCAAAATCAAAATCAAAATCAAAATCAAAATCAAAATCAAAATCAAAATCAAAATCAAAATCAAAATCAAAATCAAAATCAAAATCAAAATCAAAATCAAAATCAAAATCAAAATCAAAATCAAAATCAAAATCAAAATCAAAATCAAAATCAAAATCAAAATCAAAATCAAAATCAAAATCAAAATCAAAATCAAAATCAAAATCAAAATCAAAATCAAAATCAAAATCAAAATCAAAATCAAAATCAAAATCAAAATCAAAATCAAAATCAAAATCAAAATCAAAATCAAAATCAAAATCAAAATCAAAATCAAAATCAAAATCAAAATCAAAATGAAAATCAAATCAAAATATAAATAAAAATAAAAATAATAATAATAATAATAATAAAAATATAAAAATTAAAATCAAAATTAAAATAAAAATTTAAAATATAATTAAATATCTATAAAAATAAAAATCAAATCAACTGTATAAAAAAAATTTATAAAAAAAAGATTAAAAAAACTATATAAAAAAAAATGTATTTAAAAAAGAATGTATATATTATATATAAATTATTTATATATTATATATTATATATATTATATTTAAATCAAAATTTAAATAAAAACAGAAAAAAAAAAATAAAAATATGTATAAAAATATACAAAAATATTGTAAAAATAAATTTATTTTTAAGAAATATATAAATAAATATTAAAATTTAAATTGATATAAAAAAATTTAAGAAAATAAAATTAATTTAAAAAAATTGAAATAAAAATAACAACAGAAATTAAAATAAAGTAAAAATAAAAATAAAAATAAAATAAAAATAAAAATAAAAATAAAAATAAAAATAAAAATAAAAATAAAAATAAAAATAAAAATAAAAATAAAAATAAAAATAAAAATAAAAATAAAAATAAAAATAAAAATAAAAATAAAAATATAAATAAAAATAAAAATAATAATAAAAATAAAAATAAAAATAAAAATAAAAATAAAAATAAAAATAAAAAATAAAAATATAAATAAAAATTAAAATAGAAACAGATATCATATCAAAACATATATAAAAATAAGAATAAAAACAAAATTTAAGAAAAATAATAATTAGAAAATATACAAAAAAATAAAATAACAAAAAATAAAAATATGTATTTATAAAAAAATTAATAATAATTATAAAAAAATTAAATTTCGACAAGAAAAAAATTTAAAATTAAAATAAAAAAAGAAAGTATAAATATTAATGTTTTTAAAAATAAAAATATTACTTAAACAAAAATAAAAATAAGCATATAAAAAAAAAATTATATAAAAATAAAAAAAAAATTATAGAAATAAAAATAAAAATACTTGTAAAAATTTAAATAAAAGTTAAAATAAAAATAAAAATATAAATAAAAATAAAATTATATATTAACCAAAACTTAAAAGAAAAATTATAATTAAAATTAAAACTAATATTAAAATTAAAGAAATGTAACAAGAAAAACAACAATAAAAGTAAAAGTAAAAAATAAAAAAATTAAAAATTGAAATTATAATAAAAAAAGTAAAAGTAAAAATAAACAATAAACATAAAAATACAAATACAAATAAAAATTAAAACTTAAATACAAATACAAATACAAATAAAAATCAAAATAAACAAAACATCGAAATCGATATTGACATGATTATTAAAATCGGCATCGAAATCGATTCGACATCGACATCGACATCGACATCATCATCATCATCAAAATCAAAATCGACATTAACATCTACATCATTATTGACTCGACACTTACTCGACATCAACTCGAAATTAACTCGGCATTGACTCGACATCGACATGAAACATCGACTCGTTATCGAAATCGATATCGACATTTTTGTTTACATTTTTTTGAAAATTATAATTCAAATTAAGGACAATAAGAGTAATTAAATTAAATTTTGATGTCTTCATCTGCTATCTTAAAAATCGAAACTTCCTTTTTTCTAACGCCGAGAGAAAATTTAGTCATGTATTTATGTAGCATTTATATCAAAATTTATTTATATATCAAAATTTTTCTAACTACTTTTGGTTCTTCCTGTCGGCATTGCATGGCATCTTCAAAATGTCTTCTTGTTGTGGATTTGGTATTAAAAGTCTAGCCAAAATTCAAAGTGAAATTTTTAGTCTATTGATAAAAAATTCCTTAGAATTAATTGCTTATATTCTCTTTGAATTGTACAAAAATTTTTCAATAATTTATTTATTAAAAAATCTTACTCCCAATCAATACAAAATCGTCCCAATAAAACATACAACTAACAAATGCTTATCTCTTCTCTTTTCAGCGCTTCAAACCAAGTGTACGATTGCAACGATAAGATAAAATACAGATATTCGAAAAGTCATCAAAGACAGCAACCAAGATAACCACAACAAGTTCGATTGATGTACAACGAAATAGCATTTCGTCAACCATCTCTACAACAAACTCAACAATACCACTCACACTATGGAAGACTACATAACAGTTGTCGAAGTCGATGATCCCAGTTCCAAAGACACAAACCAGACACAACAGCAGCGCGCTCAGCTAGTCAGTAGAAGCAACGGAGTAGATGAAGACTCGTCGTTTATAACAGTACTTTCGATCAACAACAACCATAACAACAGCAGCAGCGGCAGCAGAGGCACCAGTCAAACACAACTCAACAACACTGCCAGAAATAGTGACAACAGCAGCGCACAAACAGCGCATAGCGTAGTCACAAACCATGCAAACACTAGCTCTGCGGAAGCGGAAACAGTCATAGTTTATCGCTTACCTGGCGAACGCTTGGGTTTTGGTCTAAAATTTCAAGGCGGCACACGCAGTGCTGAACGCGTGCAGAAGCTCTTTATACAGTCGTGTGCCAAAGATAGTCCCGCATCACGAGTAACCGCCAGCTGGGGTCTTTTGCGGGAAGGTGATGAAATTGTTAGCATTGATGATCGCAAGGTGTGCACAATGACGCGCATAGAATGCGTGCGTGGTCTCAAAGATAATGTGGCAATACGGCTAGAAGTTAGCAATGGTTTTGGTCGCAAACCTGAAGTGGAAGAGGAGTTTGTGGGCATAGCAGGGCAAGAAGTAAACACATTTACAGCCAATAATCTGAGTAATGGACAAATGAAAGTGAGTCCTCCTCCACCGCCACCAGTGCCGCCTAGAAAATTGATGAAACGTAAGAGCAACAAAGACACAGCAGCAGCATTGAATAGCAGCAATAACAGCAACAACGAGTCGGAGAAGCCCTTCACGCCACCACCTGATGCCGAGTATTATATAAATCTCTTTGCAGACGGACATGCTGTCAAGGCAGAATCTGAGTCAGATGATACGGCATCTACAAGATCGACTATAATCGATAAGTTTTCAATTAACTCGAACTACTCATCCGAATCGGATCTGTCTAGCTTTACATCGCTGACCAACGGACAGAGTGTGATCAACAAATCGGAGTTGGCCAAAGTGCTGAAGCCGTTTACGTTGCTAGAGCAGGAATTTAATGTCAATGCAGCTGGGCAGCTAGAGGAGAGTTTGAAGAAGACTGGAGTTGATGCTAGCGCTGATGTAGTGGATACAGTCACCGAGACGCATGTGTCGCAGGCTACATTCATACCGGGCAATAATTATGAAAATATTGAATTTAAGTCCGAGAAGTACAATGACTACGAAAATATAGAGCTGAAGTCACCTGCAACACCCACACCCATGACAATACTAACAACCACAACCACAATTACAACAACAAGTGTTGCCACACCCACACCCACACCTGCACCCACTCCGAAGCCCAGACAGGCTATTCAAGTTGCAGTGGAGAAGTCCTCGCCTCAAGTATCGCCGCCCGTTGAACCCAAGAAGCGTTCAATACTACCTTTACCCCGAAAAATTATCACGCCTACACGCCGACCCATTGAAGTGGAAACTCCTAAAGTGCCAGACTTAGAGCGTGAAGCAATTATGTCAAAAAGCTCTACACCAACCACACCGACAACCGCTGTCATAACTCCCAGCAGTAGCACGCCCACAAAAGAATTTATGACCAAGATACCCAAGGCCATTGCCTCTGTCTTCTCACCAAACTCTCAACGTGTGCTGGAACGCGCCAAAACTGAAGGTGAAATAAAATTACAACAAGGCTCGCATGCCAGTCGTCTAGCTGCCAAGGAGTTGTTGCAGCGGCAGACTTCATTGTTTCTACAAAATGAAGCACGCAGCGCTATAGTGCCGACGGTGACTACAAAAAATACCTTGAAATCCCAAGAGTTACCCTCAAAGTTACACTCACCCATCAAGTCCCGCATACCAGTGGTGCTCTCGCCCAAGCGTTCCTTCGAACTTGACACCTCCGTTGAGCAAAAATTCAGCACCAACAGTCCCTCGAATATACCGCGACGTCTTATGCAAAAGCAAAAATCCGAAACGGATCTAAAACTCAGTCATTATCACAACATATCAAAGGAGTCCAGTCCCACACTGGCCAGCAAACTGCCACTGCAGCGCACAAACTCCGCAGAGTCCAAATTGAAAATTTCCGAACGCACATGTATACCTGTTTTTGGCGGTCACTCCTCTCCATCCGCCTCAACTTCCACTGAGTCACTTACAACAACTACTTCAACCACGCCTACAAAGGTGAAAGGTCCGAAGCCAAAACCACCAGAGCGTGTTCAGTCACTGCCCAAGACACACATACCCAAACTGCATTCGCCAGTTGGTGTTGCCGCTCCAGTAACGGTGACAGTTGTTGAACGCGCAGTAACTACTACAGCTTTACCTTCACCCCCAACTCAAAGTCCCATGCCTACAATGCAAACTTTTAAGCAAACAACTCCCATACGAGTTCAACCGCCCTCAACGCCCCCACAAGCAAAACCCACTACACCACCTTCACCCAGCCGCGAGATACGTTTCAAAATACAAACCTACGAGAGCAAAGTGCTGGAATCTCAACCCAAAACCGGCTACTCCATCGATATTAATGGCAGTCAAAACGACGCCGAAATGCCGAGTCTTTTCAACTTGGTGCGCAAAAATAGCCCCAATTCCCAAAGAAAGGAGCATGAATCCATTGCACCCACAAGCCCCATAAAAATTCAAGTAAAAAAGTTCGAAGCGGAGCTGGAAGTGGCAAAGCCCGAATCCAGCCCACCCGTTGTTGTGGGCAAATGCATCAAGATAAGTGAAACTAATCAAACTTATTACTCCAGTTCCAGCAGCAACAGTAGCAGTGATGATGAGGATGAGACGGAAAAGGATCTTGAAAAAGATTACGAAATGGAAGATGGTGAAAAGCTGGGACCACCAGAGTTGATTAATGGACCGGGTCCTTCGGAGGCATATTTCAATCTATACTGGCACTCGAATATGTTGCCCACCATTGGTGAGGTCGAGGAGGAGTTCTCTTCGTTGGAGCCACAATCGCTGCCAAATGGGTAAGGAAAGAAATTTAATTATTTAAGGGTATTAACAAAAACAAAATGTAGGTTATGTAGGTTATAGTTGGGAACCGAGATATAAAGAAGAAAATTCCGAGAAATTTAGAAAATAAATTTGAAATAGCTTAAGGGAGATAACTATAGGTCTTGGGAAACGGGAACGGGAAATGGGAACTAACCTACATAGTGGTTGATTTAATTCTTTAGCATTTTAATGAACAGAAAACTATTTGAGAACATTGTAGATACTAAGTGTACTGAGAGTAAAAATGAAAAACTCTTGTGCCTGTTAAGCTTTATAAAGAAATGGGTGACTCAAGAACTATGTGAGAAGAATTGATGAAGTTGGTGATTCAATTTAAGAACATTTGAGTGGTAGGTACTGTTAGAAAATGGTTGAGACTTGGTATCACTTTCGGTGACGTTTTTCATAGTTTTTAGGGTAAAGCTTTTATATGTCAGAAAACCTATTGCTTAGAATTGGCGATATATAGCTACCGGACTATACTAAAAAACATGTTTTTAAAAAATAAAAAAAATAAAATTCTGAAAATTTAAGAATTAAGTTTTATTTTTACCTAAATCGTCCATATCAAATAATGTAATTTTTGAGGTTAACTTTTACATAAGTTTAGTTTTTTTTTGTTATTAACCGACTTCATTACTTTTTTGGTCATGACCAATAGTTCGTAACCTACCAATGTATAGCTTGTACCAAAACTCTTTGAGAATTTTGTTGCATTTTGAGAATGGAAAATTCTTTTACAATGCATTATTTGACAAAATCTTATAGCTTGTACCAAAACATTTGGCGAATTTTGATTTTGAGTATTGAGAAAATGTTAATGTAAAATTTTTTTTTTTTTTCATAGAACTTGCAAACTTTAGAAGAAAAAACAAAAATACGTTTTTATACTCTGACAAAGAATGTTTTTTTATTGCTTTTGAAACAAGGATAATCTTTATATACACTTTTTTAACAAAATATGTTCAGGACTTTAATTTACCAACTGTTCTATGGAAGGCTCAGTTCTTCCATAATAACATTTGATCAAATTTTAACCGGATTGCTTCACTGAAATCGCGCGCGTAAACCGAACAGGTTAAAATTTTTTTTTAAGTCGTAACAAACTTCTTTGAATTTCGGTTAGAGTCGACTCAACACATTGGTTAAAAGTCATCGCTCAGCCCCCGTACTCACCAGATTTGGGTCTCTGTGAATTCTATCTGATTTCAAAACTGAAATATTCCCTCCAGGAACGCGCAATGTATCCATTGAGGTTATAAAAAAACTCGCTGGATGGACTAATGTCTATACCGGCTTAGGCCTATGAAAAGTGTATGAAAAATATAAATAAGCTCTGATATGCTTCTATTAGCTCAAAAGAAGCTTATTTTGAAGGCGTTATAAAAAATTTGTATTAACATACATATAAATATTGATTATTTAACCAGTCCGGGTCAAATTTGATCAAAGGTTATATAAATACAGAGGAGAAGACCCTGTTTGGTTTGAAATGTCTAAAGGCTTCCTCTGCTGGGCAGAGTCTACAAGGGAATGAATCCATTTAAAGTTTTATTATTACTTGGTGTTTGGTTTTCAATAATCAGTTTCCAGTTTAAACTCCTTTTGTTATCATCAGTTCGTTTTTCCAAGTTTATTAGAAATTTTTAATTTCTTAGGCGAGAGTGGGAAAAATATCTGCTTTGTGCAGTTTTGCCCTTTTATGGTCAGATTGATTTCCTGTTTCAACTCCGGAATTGTTAGGGGCTTGTTTACATAGACCTTCTTTTTGAGGAATCCCCAAAGGTATCAGCCCAAAATTGTCTAAAGTGACAGTGATCAATGACATAGTCCAATAGACCAAAGTGTACTAAAACAGTACGTTATAAAGACCGAGAAGTGGGTGGGTTTTGCGAACCATCTTCGCAAAATGTTCACTATTTTTGTAATGAATTTTTGCAATTTGTAAGCGTTGCTCAGCCGTGAATTTCTCAATGACTTAACCTTCATGATTGTTGTTGAGAGCTGTCATTAGTTTAGTACTCTGCGCTTGTCAGAAGAAAAGAGGTGCTCGAATCAAAATGTTAGTGACTTTTGGAACATCCTAAGAATTTTTGCAAAAAATTTCTTCTTTCTCTTATGTTGCTCCATTTTATATTCATCCCTTTAATATACTAGGCCGTTCCAGTTGAAAGTTAATTTCTTGAAAAGCGAATTATGTCACTCAGAGATTATTATGGAGTAAGTTGTGGCTGAAGGAGTGGCTTTTGCAGAAGTTACACGGTCCATTAGACAAACTCCCCCATTAAAAATCCATTCCTAAGCCACACTTGTTCGTTTCGGGGTGGGATTATTTTCTTGTTATCTCAATTATGTAGTAAAAGGATAATTATAGAGACGATTTTATGAAAGGAAAATTTGGGAAGAAGGAAAATATTGTAAAGGCGTGCAGAGTTCAGTTTTACTTCAAGGAAAGATGTACTGTATTATAATCATCTAGGTCAATATTTTCCATAAATGGCGGGCCTGTGAAGACTAATTTTGTCCTGCATTTTGATATAATTATGAATTGCAGTTAAACCGAAAATGAAAAAAACGATAGAAACTTCTAAAATGTAAAAAAACGTAATCATAAAAAAATAGTTTTTTCGATTTTTGTGTTTAGAGACCCCAAATCTATAAGAAATATACAATGGGATGCCGTGAACAGAAATTTTTCCTGATTTTGTTACATTGTGTTATTGAATTTTTAAAAGAGCATGTCATCAGTAAATCTGCATAAGAATGGTGAGAGTGGTTCTGTTTGATTAAGAAGTAGGTCATTCAGTAAAAAAATTTGCGCTGACACACCTGCATGAGCGCACAAATTGGACTACTTCTGTCAAAACAAGTGTATCAACACAGTAACTCAGTAGTGTGCTTCAATATAATAACTCAATGTAGCGCCCTTCTCGTGGTGAAAAAAACAGATAGTTCAATAATAATAGTTCCTTAATTAAACTTAATCTCTCCATTTTCCTGCTAAACTATCAACCGTTTCCCAACCAAGCGTCTATTTTGTCCTTAAGAAGGTGTTGACACCTATTTTGAAATTGTTTTGGTTTAATTTTCTCTTAAAGCTTTTCATTTCAATAGTGTTGAGTTTTTCATTTGGGCTAAAATTAATTTGCGCGAGTTTGCTTGAAGCCCAATAAACTTAACACAGTTATTGAAAATATCAATCTTATCGGTAGGTACTGTTTTTGTTTTAGTTTTTTGGGGAACTGATAAGCGAACAGCTTGCAAAAAAATACAAGCTGACAAAACTAAACAAGATAAATGCACATGAAAGCATTTAACAAATTTCAAAAGATAAGCGTACATGACGAACATGAACACGAGAGAATTGCAAGACGGTGAGTGAGTGAGTGAGGAAAGAAGTGAGAGTGAAATACTAGGTGTAATCAAGTACAGAGAGTGATAATGACAGTCACTCGGTAGTTGCTTGAATTCCAATTAGAACAAGTTCAATTTGTAGAAGCGCAAAGACAAGGCTAGGTACGCTTTGTTAACACCATTAATTTCCGTTTGTTGTAGCAGCTTGTTTTTGCCAGGAAGGGTGAGTAGAAGAGTAGGGTGGAGGGTGGTGTAGATACTCAAGTTGAAAAAGAAAATACTAAAATATTTTCTAACATTTCAGGCCCATTGTTATTGTGGATGATTTGACGCAGCAACAACAACAACAACAACAACAACAGCAGCAGCAGCAGCAACAGCTGATAACAATACATAACGAACAAACGAAAAAAGTTGCTGAGAAGCCACAGAAGGAGTTGAAAATAACAGCTGCTGCTACACAGCACTCGACCAAAACTGCAAAAAAACAACAATACATTGGAGTGCCGGTGCTGCCACCAACTGTACCGAATATGGAACTTGAGGCACAGCTAGGCACAACAAACGGTGACAAGGCAACCGACACGAAGTTGCCCTCGGAACGTGTTATAGAAGGCGCAGTCGAGCAGCAAGAGTTAAATGAAAAGAGTGCAACAGAAGGTGTTGAAAAGGCAACAGCAGCAGAATTGGCGCAGCTTGACATTGAAAGTCAAAACAAAGCTAAAGCTGCCAATACCGGCAACAACACCAACACCAATACCACTAACGACCATAACACTCAGCCTAGCGATAAGATAAGAACCGTTAATAACTACACTGATACGACGACAACGGCAACCAAAGCGAATATGAAGCATATTTGCCAAGTAGAGGAAATGCAAAATGGCAATACAATTCAAGCAGAAACAAAAACAACAACAACAACTAATGAAGCAGGTGTACTAATACCCAGCGTTGTCAACGATAGCAACACTGAAACCCAAGCAGCTCCATCAACTTTCAACTTAGTAAATGAGCAGGTGTCAACAGTGACAGTTGAACACGCCAATTCTACAAATAAACACTTAACGGCAGAAACTCAAAAGCAAACAGCAAAAATGCAAGCCAACGAAACAGCAGCAGAAACGAACGAAGTACAACTAAGCGAAACAATATCCGACATCAGCGACGGTACCTCAACCAAGTCTAGCATGTCGACCAAATCGACAACCACCAAACAAACCTCCACCAGCAGCAGCAGCGAGACTCACGAAACAAGAGCAGAACAGCACAAAAAAGTGCAGACAAAAACCACCACCACAAAGGTCATCAAAACCAAGACCAGTTCACATATTATAGAAAACTCCAGTTCTTACGATTCGCTGGATTTACTACCGGCAGAGTTCAAGCATGCCTTGACAGCGAACAAAACCAGCCCAACTGCGACTTTAGACTTTGAGACTGTGTCGCCAAAGCTAGGTCAAAATGCGCCCATAGCTTTTAGTCTGCAGCCGTATAGCGAACGTGTGGGCAATACAAAAGTCACGGTGCTAGAAGAACGTCAGTTTCAGAGCGATCAAAACGCCTACACCGAAATACGCACAAAGTCAGCTGATGGCGAGGAGAAACTTAAGCAAAGCTCAGAGTCGCACAAAGAGCGTGCAGCCTTTAAGAAAATGAGCAGTCAGGATTCTTTAGATGCATTACTAGGTGGCGTTGGTGAGGCTAAAGACCAGCCGATGACGATCACAGCACGAGCTGAGACACGCCTATCGGAGGTAGCTAAAAGTCCAGAAGATAGGCAAAATATTGTACGAGATATTTTGAGCGTATCGGAGAGAGGTAAACAGTTGCAGCACACCAAGGAAGGAGGCGTGGAGTTGATTGAATGTGAACATCAGGTGCAACAGAGCTGCGAGGACATAGAGTTGACTCTAAAAGGCGGTGAAGCGCCTAGTGCGACAGAAAAACCCAGCCTGACCAGAGAACTGGCGGAAGTAATGACCATAACATGCAACGGTGAGCAGGAGGTGACAAAGCGTATGGAGAGCAGTAAAGTTGAGCCCAAAGTAGAGCACAAAGTAGAGCCCAAAATCGAGCCCAAAGTCGAACCCAAAGGCGAGCACAAAAAGGGTGCCAAATTGTTGAAAAAGAGCGACAGCGAAAAGAAACTTGAGCAAGAGGCGCGAAAGCTTATCGAAAGCTATCAAAAAGTAAAGAAAGAGGCGGAGAAACTTTTTCAACTAGCCGACAACGAGGAAGAGGGTTTCGATTTGAGTGGTTTTGAAAACGAAGAAGCGGCAAAAGTCGAAACAGAAACACAAGAAACTAAGGAGACAAAAGAAGAAAAAGCCGCAAAAAATGCACCGGAAATCGAAACACAAACAACTACCGAGGAGAAAGTTGTGAAAAGTGAAAGAGAAACCATGAATATGGTAGAAGATTTTCTTAAAAATGAATGTGAATTTATGCAAAAAGAGCAACAACAGCTGGAAGAGTTGGCCATGAAGAAAAAAACTAAACCTCAAGATTTAAACTTCCAAACAGAAAACTCAAAAAGCTCTATGGAACACGAAGAACTCGTTAATGAGCACGAATATGTGTTGCACAAGAATATTATAACAACTGCAAAGCCAAAAGAGCAAGAAATTAAGGAGAAAAAGGAGTTGAAAAAGCAGTTACCTGCCAAGGAGAAGCTACACCAGATACATACTGAAAAACTGGCAGAGTTAATCAATATTGAAGAGGTGCAGTCACCGCAGCCTACAGAGCCTGCCCTGAAAAATTTTCCTAGTGAAGAAGTTGCTCAAAAGCAACTAGCAAATGCTACAAAATCCGCTAATGCCGATGTGCTGCCACGTCAACAACACCCAACTCCACCCATACCACACAAGCGTGAAATTCGCCCCGAACCGGCGAAACGTGATAAGCTGCAAAATAACGGTGCTGTCACTAAAGCCGAACAAGCAAAATCCACAGCTCAACAAGCAAGTATTGAGGTTAAAAATGCAACACCACCCAAGCCTATGGAACGTATTATTGTAGGTGGTGTGGAACATAAAAACGAACAGCCGTCACCGCCATCACCGCATAGCGCTGACCGACATCAACAACTATTGACAAATGCAACGGCAAAAAGTGCAACAATTACACTGGCCAGCGAAGATCTGCCCATGGAGCATAACAAAACCCACAGTCAGTGGAATAATAATAACAACAAACCATACACCGCGTCGCCACCCATTATACAGCCCTCACAAGTGGACTTAGTTGCAAGTAAATCGGGATCTGGCGTACATTTGGAAACTATCAATTTACCCAATGAACCGCTGGCAAGTGCACAAACACCGCCATTGGTGTCAACCTCATCATCAGCGGATTCCGTTAAGAGTGCCATCGAAGTTTTAGCAGTCGTGCAACATGATGACGATGGTGACGATAATAATGACAATAGTGATGACACAAAGTTGAAGCCAGAGAAGCAGACCTCGTGGCAACGCAAACAGAATGAACAAGGTGAGTGCAGTTTTTTTAATACTTTTTCATTTTATTGTAAATTTGCCAATGAATACAAATATCTTATACAAGAGCCAACTGGCATGACTCTTAAACTTGTCAGGTTTTTTTGCATAACTTGCAAAATATTGCCTAAATCTTCATAATTAAAGTTAAATACAGGATTTGAGGTTTTACAGAAATAAGGTCTTATCATGAAAAAGCCGTAAAACAGCCGGTACATGATTTAAAATTCTTGGTACACGATTGAAAATTCCGGTACACGATTGAAAATTTTTGGTCTTGGTGACACTTTGTGTTAAACTAGTAAGTACCGCAAAATATAAATTTTTTTTTTTACATTTTGCTATTTTGTGACTATAATAAACTAATGATAAAAACCAAAATGAGATATTCATTAAGTGTACGATATATCCGATATTTTGACATAAAAATTTCATTTGAACAATGAGTATTTAAGACTGTAGGCATACCCTAAAGTGTTACCCAAAAACGTTGCATGTGCTTGAAAAATTTTTAAAAAATGTCCCCACACAAACCGCGCTGTTAGCCGTAATTCTACGTCAAAAATTGATTACGAAGAAATTCTATGAAATTTTGAAAAATAATAAGGTCTTATTGTGAATAAACCGTAAATCAACCGGTAAACGATTGAAAATTCTTGGTGACACTTTTATGTGCCGGCATATGTAAATTTTTCTTTTTACGTTTTGCATTGCTATTTTGTGACTTTAATAAAATAGAAATAAAGCCCAAAATAAAATATTCGTTAAGTTTACAATATATCTGATATTTTAGCATATATATTTTTTTTGTACGATGAGTATAAAAGGCTGTAGGCATACTCTAAAGTGTTACCCAAAAACGTTGCATGTGCTTGAAAAATTTTCTAAAAATGACCCCATGCAAACCGCGCTCTTAGACGTACTTCTACGTCAAAAATTTAGTGCTTTTTCGTAGAAAAACAATATTGAAATTATTTGTTCGTCAGTTGTTATCACTTATATGCGATGGAGTTAAACGCTCGGAAATTTATTGATAAGAAAAAGAGAACGATAGTATTAAAAATTCCAAGAAGAACTATTTGTACTATTTTTAAACATTATAAAGAGCATCGAAATAAGCAAAAAACTAATGGGGAAAAAATAACATCCTACATTAATTTACAGAAAATCAACCTAACCTCAATTTAAAATATTAAATTAATCTCAACTCAATTTAAAATATTAACCGACAATGATTGCACTAAAAAAATAAATCAAAGTAGGAAATCAAAGAAGGAACATTGCTCGGTAAACATGGATGGAAGCAGGTTATCAATCTTTCCAAGCTACCCTAAACAAAATTTATCAGCCAAAAAGCGCACTCGCAGTGTACGACAAAGTGTTGAAAGAAATTAAAATTAATTGTGGACGATGTCAAGATTGATATGCAACGACTTTCAGAAGTTTTATGCTGCAGAGAGGAGTTTTGGTGTCTACATAAGATTTGTATGTCAAAATGTTGATCAAATTGGAAATAAGGAGATGGTTCTGGCAATCAATATACAGTTGTGGCCTAAAATTTTGTGCGAACGTGACATGCGCAACGATGTGCTCTGAAATATGCCAAAAAGGATCTTCGATAATGTTTTGACCAGATTTAGAGTCGATTTACTATTCAAAGATAACGATTTAATGGTTTCAAACTTACATTATCAAAGGACTTCACATCGTCTAGCTTTCTTCAGTAACGCTTGACAAAATATGAAAGATTTGTGAAAAAAAACGAGAATAGATGTAATTAAAGTGAAAAAAATTTGAAGTGAAAAACAAAATAGATTTTTGGCTCTCCTGAAAATATAAAAATTTTGAGTTTTGCCTCATTTGTAGATGGGGGTTCTTCATAAGAGAAAAGGAACGAAGAAAGGTTAAATCGTGAGACCACAGCCTGGCCTGGATTCGAACCCGGCACCTATCTGTACGCAGTTTACAGGCTACACTATCACTCGACTACTGGAATCGACAAAAACAATGATAAACAGTTTCCTTCTGCTTGTCTGATCACTGCATATGATCCGTCTATCATTTCAGTAATGCTTATGAAAATTATTTATTAAAACTTTTAGATCCGAACTAGTATCTTAATTTGAATTTTTTCAAGTGTCATGAGTTGATTTTCTAGAGCATATCAAACATTTTCTATAGTGTTTCGCAAAGTCTAGAATTGGCTATAAAGCCTGGTTTTTACTGTCATTTTCAATAGTCAGTTGTTGTCAGTCTAATAAAAATGACAACCTATTATCAATTTTTTTCCATTTGACAATGAAAAAAAGGCAAAACTGATTTCTTCGCATATTTTCAGCAAAAATTGCATATAAGTTGTGATATTTTACAATTTAAACTTTAATGTCAAATCAAAAATGACAAGTGAAAACCAAGCATAAGATAGCTATACCGAAAAAAACCGCCGTAAAATTAAACAAGTTGTCTTTTGTGAAAAAAAATTTACTGAGCTGAAGAGCTTATGTTTAATTATAAAACGTTTTGTGCGACTATCAGTTACAATTTTTGTTGCAGAAAATTAATTTAGAATGTATTTTAAATAAATAAATGCTTAAAAAGTTATAAAAAATGTTTGCAAAAATATTTGATTTTTTCCGCAAAAAATCAAAGTGTAAAATTTTTGGTAAAATTGAATCCCTCATGGAGTACTTGCTATATAAATATTTTAGAAACAAAATGTTATGGATAAAATTACGAGTTATCTGTATCATCCAGCCAAAAAGATTTGTAATAAAAGAGAGTTGTATAGAGTTACTCATTAAGGTGCTCACAAGTGAGTTTAATAAAAGTGAAACTTGTCTCATAACTGTCTGGTACATAGCTAAGGGCAGGCCATAAGAGTCTCTTAAATGGTCTCATAACACTCAGAAAAAAGTTTCTCGGAATATGATAAAAAATATATCATATTAAGAAACAGTTTGTTGATTTAATAATTGCAGAAAAGTATAAAATTAATTATAAATATTAAAAATTATGTAAATTTAAGTTTTCAAATAAATAAAAAAATTTGTTTTTGACCAAATAATTGAAGAAATGCATAAAAAAGTTAAAAATAATGTAAACTAATATTTTGAAATAAATTAAAAAGAAGTTTCTGGCCAAATAATATAAAAAACCAACAAATAAATAAAAAAATATATAAATTAAAATTTTTAAACAACTTAAGAAATAAATTAAAAGAATTAAAAATTATATAAAATCAGATTTTAAAGATATTAATAAATTTATTTAAATATTTTAAGTTTTTGACAAAATAACATAAAAAAGCTTAAAATAAATTATTAAAAATTAAAAATTATGTAAACTGAAATTTTCACAAAAATTAAAAATAAGTTTCAAATTACAAATAATAAAAAAAAGTATAAAAAATATTAAATTAAAAATTATTTATATTATAACTTTTAAAGAAATTCAGAAAAGGTTTTTGAACAAATAATATAAAAAGCATAAAAAAAATTAAAAAAATAAAAATTCTATAAACTTAAATTTTGACATAAATTAAGAAAAAGATTTTTTTGACGAAAAACATAATATAAAAATAGAATAAAATATATTAAAAAAATTAAAAATGATATAAATTAAAACTTTTAATCAAATTAAGCAGAAGTTCTTTGAAATTAAAACTTTTAAATAAATTAAAAAAACGTTTTTTGACCAAATAATATAAGAAATTCATAAAATAAATTTAAGATTATATTAATTAAAATTTTTAAATAACTTAAGAGAAAGTTTTTTGAAAATGGCTTATTATAAAAATATAAGAAAAAAATCTGCACAAAAAGTAAAAGTCCTCAAAAAGAGGCATGATTTATTAGAATTGAGTCAATTAGCATGTTATTCAATTTTAACTTCATACCGAAGCTTGGTTTGTGTCTAAGATAGGACTTTTTTATAAGAACAAATTTTACGACCGATTGAAGCCTTCATTGTAACTTTTTTGTTTCAAGACCGGTTGATTCAAATTTAATAAAATTTCATAAAATATTGGAAATAATGCTAATTTTCATACAAATAAAAATGTAAAAACTGAAAAATAAACAATTTTTTCTTATCTCTCGTTTTGTCTTATAACATAAATTTTCACTTAAAAATTAGTGCCAAGAGACCTGCGAGAATGGCGATGGTGCTGAAGTCTCTCATCTTGCTGTAAATGAAAAATGGAGAGATATGAAAAGCTACATTTTTCGATTTTGTTGACAAAATACAAGAGATGGATCTCGCCATCATAGATCTTCTTGCCATATTGCTTCTCTGCAGCATCACAGAAGAATACGAATCATTCAGAATTGCAGTCAAAACTCAAGCAAAACTACCAGACTCTCGAGCACTAAAAGTCAAGTTTCTTGAGTAAAATGAAGCGCGTACAATCAGAAAAAAGTTTCTCGGAATATGTTAAAAAAGGCATCATATTTAGAGAAAAAAGGTTTAAACTTTGCTCCAGAGAATGCTTTTCTCTAAATGTAATCCTTAAATTCTCTAAAAATGATTAAAATCTACCAAGAAGAAGAGAAAAATATATCGTTTTAAGAGAAGACTTGTTTATTTTTGAGAAAAGATTTGTTTTTATTGAAGAAAATACTTTGCATAGTTCATTTTTTATCAAAATATGGGAACATTTTTTTATATTCAATTAATTTTTTCTCTATAAATGAGAATTTTTTTGTGCGAGAAAAAATTAGAGACATGAAATATATCCCATTTCCCACAAGTGAAGAAATATTTTTTCGAAAATGTGAAAATTTATTCTAATTGAAGAAAAGTTTATTTGAAGAAGAGAATTTTGATATTATCGAAAATAGAGAAATTTTTTATGGAAAAAAGATAGATGTTTTCTGAGTATTTTTATGGCTTATGATATACTATTAATTTTTTTTGGGAATATTTGAGAGCAAAGAGTCTCTTAAATCATCTTTTGGAGAACAGGTTTGAGAGTCAAAATTGAGCTTTCCAAAATGACAACTTCAATAACAAGAATGTTAATTCATAGACTAGACCAATAGTGGCTCAAAAGTTATTAATTTCTATAGATTTTTAATTCACTCTAAGTATGGCATTCTTAAATCTTTTTTATAATCTTTCTTTTTATAACTAACTCTTTCAAGCAAACTCATATAAATATATGATATGTATATGAATATATTCGAATAGCTTCTATAAAACGACATATTCCTTGTTAATTGCTTTCTAAACTTCAGCATAACTAATAATAACTATTGATTTGTTATTTAATTTTACAACCTTTTATAACCCGTCATATTCTATAGAATCCATTTATGTATAGCTTAATATACCATCTTTATTTGTATTATGCACGTTTATTACTGTTTTTATTGCGAATTTTATTCGATTATATATTGACAGTTTATGGCGCTTATCTCGTTCGCTATTTTTTTTTTTTTCATTTTGCACTTTTGCACTGCAAAAAACTATTCATTTCAATGAACTTATTTAATCAAAACAGCCAAAGAGCATCGCTTCGATTTGCGTCAATAAATTGTGCTTGTAACAACGAGAGCAGGTGCTGCCTAAGAGCTGAGTGTGTTTTTTTTGCCACAAGCTCTCATAAAGTTTTTTTTATTATCAGCTGCGATTTCAGGCATGAAACAGCTTAAAAGCAATTATAAAATATTTTGGCAAGTTCGACAGCAAGTTAGCGAGAAGTAACAAGCTACTGAAATTGAACAAAATGTTAAAAGGAAATTTAGTATTTCCATTTTCACACCTCGTTGCTCTTGATTATGCTTTGCCGTGAGCAACGAAAAATACGAGGTGTCAGTTTTTATTAGATTTAACAGTTTAAAATTTGACCTATATTGTTAGATGTTAAAAAGTTGAAGCGGAAAATTGTGAAGTGTGCAAGGAAAATTAATTGAAAACCTTTATGGTTAAGAGAATGTGGATGCTGACACAACAAAGTTATTATTTGTTTTGTCTGAGTAAACATTCTAAGAGAAAGTTTGGTAAAAAATTTTTAAGAATGTTTTTAAGAACTTTTTCAGAAGGTTTTTTAAAAAAAGTTTCATATAAAGCTACCTTTTTGAGGACTTATAGGGTTTTAATAGAATTATCATAAGTATTAAGTTGTCAGAAATTTAATTCAAAATATCATGATAATACAAAAATAAAAAAAACGGCCTAAGCAGAAACTCTATCACTAGACTAGTTGATTGGTATAAAAAAGGTCAAAATTTAAAAATTTCGAGTTATGGCTCTTTTGTAGATGGGGTGCGATATCTTCAATTGAAATGCCTGGTTTCAGTTGAAAATATTTTACCCGTTATATAAAAAATTAATTTTTTCATCATAAACAAGATTTTTAAGGTTTATTCGTGGCTTAGGCTGAAAATATATTTTATACGTTTTATCCGTTGTATCAAAAAATCATTTTATCATCATAAACGACATTGTACACAGTTTGTTTGTAGTTGAGATTGAAAATATATTTTATCTATTGTATCTTTTAAATGAAAAACTCATTTTATCATCATAAACGGCATTTTTTAAGGCTTCTCCGTGGTTTCGGTTGAAAAAATATTTTATCCGCTGAATCAAAAATTCATTTTAGCACCAGAAACTTTATTTTATAAGTTTTATTCGTGGTTTCGGCTGAAAATTTATTTTATCCGCTTTATCCGTTGAATCAAAAATGCATCTTTTTATCATTAACGCCATTTTTAAAGGTCAATATGTGGTTTTTGATTGAAAATGTATTTTATCCGTTGAATAAAAACTTAATTTTGTCATCATAAACGACATTTCATACTGTTTATCCGTTGTTTCGGTTAAAAATAGATGTTATTTGTTTAATCCATTGAATCAAAAATTAATACATCATCATAAACGATATTTTTCAAGGCTCACACAAAAATATATATTATCCGTTGAACCAAAAAATTATTTTTTCATCATTTTATCATCATAAACGGCATTTTTTAAGGCTTCTCCGTGGTTTCGGTTGAAAAAATATTTTATCCGCTGAATCAAAAATTCATTTTAGCATCAGAAACTTTATTTTATAAGGTTTATTCGTGGTTTCGGCTGAAAATTTATTTTATCCGCTTTATCCGTTGAATCAAAAATGCATCTTTTTATCATTAACGCCATTTTTAAAGGTCAATATGTGGTTTTTGATTGAAAATGTATTTTATCCGTTGAATAAAAACTTAATTTTGTCATCATAAACGACATTTCATACTGTTTATCCGTTGTTTCGGTTAAAAATAGATGTTATTTGTTTAATCCATTGAATCAAAAATTAATACATCATCATAAACGATATTTTTCAAGGCTCACACAAAAATATATATTATCCGTTGAACCAAAAAATTATTTTTTCATCAGAAACAACATTTTTTAAGGTTTATCGTGGCTTAGTCTGGAAATATATTTTATCCGCTGTATCAAAAATTAGTTTTATCATCATAAACGGCATTGTATGGAGTTTGTTTGTAGTTGCGATTGCAAACACATTTTATCCGTTACATCTATTCAATAAAAAACGCATTTTATCATCATAAACGGCATCTATTGAGGCTTATCCATGGTTTAGGTTGAAAAAATAGTTTATCCGCTGAAGCAGAAATACATTTTAGCATTAGAAACTATATTTTATAAGGTTTATTCATGGTTTCGGTTTAAAATTTATTTTATCCGCATTATCCATTTGAATCAAAAATTCATCTTTTCATCATTAACGCCATTTTTTAAGCTTAATGTGTGGTTTTTATTGAAAATATATTTTATCGGTTGAATAAAAAATTAAGTTTACCATCATTTAAGACATTTTTGAAAGTTTTTCTATCGTTTCGGTGCAAAATATTTTTTATCCGTTTTATCCGTTGAATCAAAAATTCATTTTATCAATATAAACGACATTTAAAAGGGTTTATCCGTTGTTTTAGTTGAAAATTAATATTTAATTTTTTCATCAGAGACGCCATTTTTTGGGTTTATCCGTGTTTTCCTTAGCAAAATTATGTATTATCCATTTTATCCGTCAAATCAAAAACTTGTTTTATCATCATAAACTAAATTATATAAGGTCGATCCGTGGCTTAGATTAAAAATATATTTTATCCGTTGACTTAGAAATTACTTTTACCATCACAGGCGGCATTATTGAAAGCTTTCCATGGTTTCGATTCCAAATTTATGCTATACGTTTTATCCGTTGAACCAAAAATTAATTTTTTGACCAAAACAGAAATTTTTTAAGGAGGAACATAACATTCGCGGCAGAAAAAACAGACCAGAAAATTTCATAACTCAGTCAAAAACAAACATTTTTCCAAAATTTTTATTATTATTGTAGAGAATTGAACACATTACAAGAACAAAAATTCAAAAAAATGTATTTTTCACTCCAACATGGTTTTATAGAGCTCAAAACTGGCGGCCTCGTGGTTGCACCGCTGGGAGTCGCAAGAATTGTCCGATCTGGAAAAAAAATGTCTTTTTTAAAACTTAAAAAAATTGGTTATCGTATGACAGGAGCTTTTTTTAATTTTTTTTTTCAATTTTTGGTGATGTTCCAAATTTGAAAGTGTGTTTTTTCGAAAAAAATTAAAAAAAAAATTTAAAAAAAAGCTCGCGTCATACGATAGCGAATCAAAAATAAAAAAAAATAAATTTCGTTAAAAAATGAACCCGCTAGTGCCGCAACCAGTACGAAAAACATGGTTTCGAGATAAACGCGTTCAAAGCTTGTGAACAAAGAAAAATGCACTCTCACTAATCTGGCTGTAACTTTTGATCCCGTTGAAATTTTTCCATGAAATTTTTTTTCTTAGAATTTTAAGAATATTAACTAAAATACAAAATTATAGTTTTAAATAAAAAAAAAATCAATTTAAAAAACGACCAATGTCATGTCCCCCGTTAAGGCCTATCCGTGGTTTGGGTTGAAAATCAATTTTATCTGTTGAAATGGAAATTAGTTTAAGCGTCATAAATGGTCAAAATTCATTTCAAGTTATCGGTTGAAAAAATTATTATCCATTTTATCCAAATTGCGCTAATTGTAGCTTATCGTTGACGTAAGTAAAGTATTATTCTATACAATACCTCTCATTCGGCAGAAATCAATGTTATCCTTATAAACTTTCGTTTCATACTAAAATTATTTAATCATCACTTTACCACGAAAATGGAAATTTTCTTTATAAATTCGTATGCAAACAAATTTTGTCGCTTATCCTCATTGATTGTTAAATTAACCATGTTTCAGCTTAAAAATATTTTACGTATTTTTCAGACCATCAAAGCCTTTATCTATTTCAGAGAATGATAATTAAATTTTTTTGTTCAACTATGCAGCAAATATGTGCTAGTTTTGAATTAACTAGCTAGTTTCACTTTTCTACAGCGCAAAATATTCGCAAAATCAATTTAATTTCCATGCAGCTATCAACAAAATTTCAATATCAGTTTTCAATCAATGCAAGCTCATTATATTTATTTGCACATCAAATTCAAAATACACGTAGTTTTAATTAAAATTCTAACAAAAGTGCTTTGCTGCACAATCTTTGCCGCATTGGCCACAAAGCGGATGATGATGCTGGTTATCGCACATCGGTCGACTGCTGGCTATCTGCTAAACAAACAGCCGCGGCGGTAATGAATGAAAACATTTTAATTTTCATTAGTTTTTGCATTTAATTAAAAATCAGCTGGCCACAAACATGCAATAGCACTCAAGAGCAGCAGCAGGAGCAGCATCCTTTTGCCAACACTCGCTGATATCCTTTGGCATAGCAATATAGGCTACATGCACTGTATAATGTGGCGCATAGTAGTGCGCTGTGTGTCGTCCAGCTGTGCCGCTGATAAGAGACACACTTTTTTGTATGATACTTGCTACTTATAGCATTTAAATGTTAAGTTTAACAAGCTTTCGAAAAATCTGTCTTGTTCCAGATAGCATAGAGGCCATTTTTAAGCCCACTGTGCAGCGTATAAAATTCATCTAGTCGTTACACTGACCCATTATTTATGAGCATTGCGCGTTGATAAATTTGTTTGAATTCGCTCTCAAAAAGTAAAAAAAAAAACAAAAAAAAAACGCAAAGTGCTGTGTTGCATTTGAACTGCAAATAAATAGATTATGACTTGATCTGTAAGTTTGTCGTTTGGCATGCGATGACAGCCAGAGTCGCAGCATGTTGCTGCTGCTGTTAGTGCTGCTGTTTGCAGGGTTAAGTCTTAAATTGTGTTTTTGCTGTTTGTTGTGCGCAATTCACGTTTTGCGTACAGCATAAAGCCATTAGCTTTATATTTTTTTTCTTATAAACTGTAAAAGCTGCATAATATTGCATGTTCTCATGCAAATGTAAGCATTTATTATTGACTTGGCAGTGAAAAGCTTTGGGTAAGAAATAGAAGAAAATTAAAAGCTGCACACCACAGGCTGTGCTTAGAATAGAAATGAGTTGATTTTAAATCAACTGCAGTGATAAAAGTTGATTTTCTAAAATTTTCTATTAAAAATCTGTCATTTTGATTAAAAAAACTATGTTAAAAGCTACGAGATTGCGTGCTAAATTATATTTCTGTGGGACACTGGTTCATGTCTCAGCTAATAATGAACATGAATGCAGAACAAAAAAATTTGTATGCCTTTTGCCTGTAAATACTCTTGGAGATGGTGTCAAAAAGAGATCAGTATTGGTGATAGGTACTAATGTTTATATCTCACTTTTTGGATCTTAAGTGACGTTATGTATACTTAAAAATATTTTTGGGGATTTCTCTCTGAGCATATTGCAGGCAACTGAACTCAACACACAAGATTTCCTTGAATTTGTGAAGTGGTGTAATTTACACCACTTGTTTCTGCCATGCTGTGTTACAAGCAAATCATAACATAACATAACTTAACATAACATAACATAACATAACATAACATAACATAACATAACATAACATAACATAACATAACATAACATAACATAACATAACATAACAACATATGTTCGGGTTATTTCATTATTTTGTTTAATTTTTTTCAGTATATATTTTTATTTTTTTTCAGGTTTTCAGTGTTTTAATAATTTTTTTTTTAATTTTCGGTTTTCACGCTGTAGCAGCCTTCTTAACTTATTTTCTCAAAATAATTGTCAACTTTTGAGAATCCAATTAAAAATAAACTTTCAAAAGAAATTTAATGCCTGATTCGTACATTTCTCCACATGACTGCGCACAGGCAGCATTAATCTAAAAATCAAAGTCGTATTTAATTTTTTTTTTTGTTATTTTTTCTTAGAGCTGCAACTTTTTTCAGCACCCAACAAAAAGATTCTCATCTTAACAGCAGCTTCCGAAAAATCAACAACAATAATGCTAACAACAACAGACCCAAAAAAAAAAACAACAGCAAAAAATAAAACGAAAAAAAATTGCAACAGTAGCGAAATTTTGTTGCAGCCATTTCCAAGTAATGTTGACAGAAAATTCAAGTTAGTAGCAACTACAACAACAACAACAACTAATGAAATGAAGACAGGCCCAGCATCTCCCAGCTCAGGCCAAGCCCAGCTGCAATTTCAGCGTATACAGCAATTTCTAGGAAAGCTCATTAGAGACGATGGCCATGCAACATAGCATCATAGTATCATAGCATGGTTTCGGAGTGTGGCGTAAGCTTTATCTTGGAATTAGATTTTTCAATTATCACATTTCCACAAAAGAAGTAGCCAGACAAACAGGCAGGTACACAGGCAGACAAACAGACAGATATAGCTAGATATACCGACATAAATAGTTTTATATATATATATATATATATATGTGTGTAATTTTGCTTAAAACAGTGCTGGTTTGGCTGGTTTAAAAAAAAAAATATTTTTTATGTTGACATTTATGACAGCTGCTACTACATCTGTTGGCAAAAGCAGCTGGAAAAGCAAAAAAGTTTAGAAATGATTTCTTGAAAACTAGCATAAGAAACCACCCACGAGATTTTGCAGCAGTTGTGATGATGTGAGATTGACCTTCAGTGCTTTTGGCACAATTTTGCAAGTTTGCGGCTTAGATTGAAATTTAAAAAATCAGAAGACCTGTATAAGGTAATCAAATAAGTATTAATGCAGTTAAAACAAACAGGTTTCAGGGAAAGTTGTGGCCTTATATCCTTAAAGTTTTGAAACGGAAATTTTTTGTATCAAGACGCTCTGACCTGGAACTCAATCTCATGTTCAAAATAATTGCTTAAGTTATTTTTATAGCTTGTACCAAAATACTTGGCAATTTTGTTTTGCCATTTTGAATAAAATTTTTTCTACTTTTCTTTAATTCAAAACTGTTTTCAAGATAAGAAGAAAAAATATATATTTTCTCTGACTTGAGACTGAGATTTTGTCGAGTTCATGTTAAAAAGAATTGCTAAAGTAACTTTTATAAATTGTACCAAAACAGTTGGAAATTTTTTTTACTAAGTTCTGAATGAAAGAGTTTCCATTTTTCCTTGATTCTGGATAATTTTGAAGATTAGAAGAAAATTATATGTTTTCTCTGGCTTTAGACTGAGATTTTGTCGAGTTCATGTTAAAAATAATTGCTTAAAATGGCTTTTAAAGCTTGTACCATAATAGTTGGAATTTTTTTTTACCAGGTTTATAGTCTAAGATTTTTTATTTAATTTTGAAAAAGCACATATTTCAAGATAAGAAGAAAAATTAAATGTCTTTTGTGTCCTAAAACTTGATTTTGTCTCGCTCTTGTTCAAAATAATTACTTAAGTTACTTTTAGAGCTTGTACCAAAATAGTGGGAATTTTTTTTTCAAGTTTTGTGCCAAACATTTTCTAGTTTTCGTTGATTCAGGAAATTTTTCAGGATAGGAAGAAAAAATGTACGTGTGCTCCGGTTTGAAACGGAAGTTTCATCAAATTCATGTTCAAAATAATTGCTTAAAATACTTTTAATGCTTTTTCCAAAATAGTTGAAAATTTTATATTTGCAATTTGGAGTTAAATTTTTTTTTTTTATTTTTCTTTGATTGCATAAATTTTTACAGATAAGAAGAATATATATATTTGCTTCTGTTTGAGATTGAGATTTTGTCAAACTTCGGTTCAAAATAATAGCTTAAGTTACTTTTATAACCACCAAAATAGTTGGTAATATTTGTATTCCAAAAATTTTATTTAAAGATTTTCTATCTTTTTTGAACAAGGACATTTTTCAATATAAGAAGATTGGATTTTATCTAGCTCTTGTTCAAAAAAATTTGTTTTAGTTACTTTTATAGCTTGTACCAAAATAGTTGACAATTTATTGCAAAAATTTGTTAAATTTTGTTTGATTCAGTAAATTTTTCATTGATCCGGTTTGAGACAGAGAGTCAAGCCCATATTTAAAACAATTGCCTTAGATAACTTTATAGCTTGTACCAAAATAACTGGCAACTTTTTTTTTCGAAATTTTGAAGCCAATATTTGAGTATGACAAGACATATAGTCATACAAACAAGCATAATCAACGGACTTATAATCACGATATGTTATAAGCATTGAAAAGGGACTACAAAGTGGCTTGAAATTTATTGAACAAAATAATAAATCATGATCAGAGATAAATGAGATTTGGTCAAAAAGTAAAAGTGAGGAGACATCAGACTTTGATCAAAGAAATTTATCAAGATTGGAAGAAAATGATTATTTGGAAAGCTTATGTTAAAAAAAGTATTTAGTAATTTTTATAACTTGTTCCAAAATTGTCGGTACTTCTTGGTTTCTAAAAAAAAAATATTTGTGTGGCAGCCACGCACGGTATAAGTGAAACTTTAACCCAAAAAAGTAGAGAGTATAGTTTTTTACTAAAAAAGTGCCATGTCATAAATTTTATATATTTATTTATATCGATATTTCGAAAAGTTCGAAGGTATTGTACCATCAATTAATTATACTATGTTCATCATACCATACCAATAATTTTTATTTCTTGTAAAAACCTTTATCCAAAAATTTAGTGCAGAAAAAGAGCTATTTGCGGCGAATTGATGGTGATTAAAGGTTAATAAATGTGAAGGCACATATTTTGCTTTCAATAATATTTTGTAAAAAAAAAGACAAATGGCAGTTGCTGTTTTAGTGGTGTTCGGCAAGTTTAGATTCCTTGCTATGAAACGATGTAAAATTCATTTCATTGAGATGAGATTTAGATGACAAGTTTGGGCATGATTAAAAGCAGATTCAATGCGTTTAGCTGTAATGCAATACAATAACCATTCTAAAGTGCTTTAAACTTGCCAATAGAAGCAAAAACTTCGAGGTTTAAACGTATTAGTGCGGTTTTACTACCCGTTTCAATTCGCCATATTGCTCTATACGCGACTAATGCGTATACTTCAAAAAAATGGCGGACTCAAACTTTTCTTCGTTAGGTCTGTTTGGCTAGTTTGTACTCAAACCATTTCACCATGGTTTATGGTGAGTTATTTAAATACGTGAAATCGCTGCGTTTCATAAAAGTGTTACATCGGTTTTACTCTTCGTTTAGTTCGCCATATGTTGTTTACGCGGCTAAAGAAGTTTCAATACAAAAAATTATTTTCTTTGATCAAGGAAATTTTAAGTATAAAACATATCTGGTTCGACTTTATATTATTTCATCCCAAGAAGATGACTCCCTAAAAATAAGTATTCGAAAAATAATTGCAAAATCAACCCGAAATCAAGAATACTCAAGTACTTTGCTGTTTTTAAAATATTTACACCAGAATTTGGCTCATCAACTGTTTTCAACTCAACTTGGCTTATTGAATAAAATAAATAAACTTAAATTTTAAAAACCCTGTATTATTGACCCATTTAATGGTCATATTTCAGCAGTAAGTGAAACGATCAACATTCATCTCTCAACCACTTAAACAATATTTAGACTCCATCAGCAGTCAATCAAATTGGAACACTTTGTTGACATGTCATGGCAATCATGGCAGGGCGAATGACTACCAAGCATAAAACATACACAAGGACCTCACTGACTGACTTGCTGAACGTACTGTCTGTTCATCGCTACTCTTGACCTATGCACATGAGAGCGCCTTTGGATACATTTTTTTATGCCAAATGAAAGTGCACATACTTTTGCTTGCTTGCATTTCAACTTTCTGCATTTGTTGTTAACAGCACTGACCGTTCTGTATGTCTGTCTGTCTGTTTGTCTCTCTGTTTGCCTGTTTGTTGGCTGTCAAATAAAGTCAATAATTTCAGCAGAATTGAGCACAATTTCTTGCCAAACTGTCAATCAAAATATGTTTGCATGGAACATGTTTTTTTTTTTATTTCACTTAATTTATTTGCAAAATTTCATGCTAGCGCCATCTGAAGTATTTACTTTGGAAAGCTCAGCAAAACTTTTGGTTAAACAACTGTGTGAGTGTGTGTGTGCATAAATGATAAAGAAGCACTGTTGTAAGCTGATATTTGAGCAAAAATGAGCTGCATATCTGTCAAAATATTTGCTGATGATTGACATTTTTATTGGCACTTTATTGAGTGGATAAATGTTGCGAGTATTCTCGTGTGCAAGGAGTGTGAAATTTTTGAAAATGCTTGAAAAGCTTTAAGGTTAAAATTTAATAATCAATTTCAATTTAAAATATTTAATGTTGAAATGAAGTTAATAATCTTGTGTGGCATGGCAAGGCCAAAAGTACTTGTGATATTTCAAAAAGGTCACATGAAAAAGGACCTGATAACAGCGTGGGGCATCGGTAGTTGAAGGCTAAGCGTGCTTGACTGCCAACTCAGAGGTTCCTAATTCGAATACCGATATAGCCACGGTCATAAGCTTTTACCTTTCTGTAATTCTTTCCTCATTTCTTATCAACTGAAATGAAAAATTTATCAAAATATACGACTTTGGAAGTTGTAGTTGGTGATAGAGAAGTTTGTGGAATGAGATTGCTTAGCAACTCGAATCGACTGAGGTAAAGGTATAATACTTATCTCGGATTCAAATTCGCATACAACGTTCTACACTTGTTCCTACTTATCCATCTCCCTATTTTCGGAACCAAGGCAGACTTGACTGAATAGGTTTGACACTTGAAATCCTTGGTTCAAAGCTAAAAAATAACTTTGTCTGAGCTACAGTTAAAGAAATGAAAGCTCATTTCTTTTTAAAACTGAGACACGAACCAACAACTCTTAGCTTGTAGAACTCGTCGCAATTGAGAAACGGAGCCCTCTCTCGATGAACTCTATAACCGACCTATCAGGACCATCCTACTTTATGCAGCACAAACTTGGACATTGAACATCTCTGATCAAAGGACTTTGAGAGCGTTCGAGAGGAAAATCCTACATAAGATCTGCAAAGTTAATCTTTACGCTTTAACTTGGTTGAGATGTGACTTCGAACTGATTTTAAGCTGACAGACTTGACTTTGACTAAACTACGACTTGACTTCGACCTTGACATGACTACAACATGACTTCGTGCTTACTTCCACTTGACTTAGAGTCGCATTTAAGATGTCTTCGAATCGTTACTTCGGCTGGAACTTGACTTGACTTCGACAGGACATCAATTTGATATCGAATGAAACATGTCTTGTCTTGTTTTGGTGATGAGTTCACCATGACTTATTTACTTGTTCACTTCAACGATTTTTCTTCTATTTGTCCTCAAATTGGCTTCGACTTGACTGTGACTTGACTTAGACTTGACTTAGACTTGGCTGAGACTTGACTTAGACTTGGCTGAGACTTGACTTAGACTTGACTTAGACTTGACTTAGACTTGACTTAGACTTGACTTAGACTTGACTTAGACTTGACTTAGACTTGACTTGGACTTGACTTAGACTTGACTTAGACTTGACTTGGACTTGACTTAGACTTGACTTAAACTTGACTTAGACTTGGCTGAGACTTGACTTAGACTTGACTTAGACTTAACTTAGACTTGACTTAGACTTGACTTAGACTTGACTTAGACTTGACTTAGACTTGACTTAGACTTGACTTAGACTTGACTTAGACTTGACTTAGACTTGACTTAGACTTGACTTAGACTTGACTTAGACTTGACTTAGACTTGACTTAGACTTGACTTAGACTTGACTTAGACTTGACTTAGACTTGACTTAGACTTGACTTAGACTTGACTTAGACTTGACTTAGACTTGACTTAGACTTGACTTAGACTTGACTTAGACTTGACTTAGACTTGACTTAGACTTGACTTAGACTTGACTTAGACTTGACTTAGACTTGACTTAGACTTGACTTAGACTTGACTTAGACTTGACTTAGACTTGACTTAGACTTGACTTAGACTTGACTTAGACTTGACTTAGACTTGAAATAGACTTGACTTAGACTTGACTTAGACTTGACTTAGACTTGACTTAGACTTGACTTAGACTTGACTTAAACTTGACTTAGACTTGACTTAGACTTGACTTGGACTTGACTTAGACTTGACTTAGACTTGACTTGGACTTGACTTAGACTTGACTTAGACTTGACTTAGACTTGACTTAGACTTGACTTAGACTTGACTTAGACTTGACTTAGACTTGACTTAGACTTGACTTAGACTTGACTTAGACTTGACTTAGACTTGACTTAGACTTGACTTAGACTTGACTTAGACTTGACTTAGACTTGACTTAGACTTGACTTAGACTTGACTTAGACTTGACTTAGACTTGACTTAGACTTGACTTAGACTTGACTTAGACTTGACTTAGACTTGACTTAGACTTGACTTAGACTTGACTTAGACTTGACTTAGACTTGACTTAGACTTGACTTAGACTTGACTTAGACTTGACTTAGACTTGACTTAGACTTGACTTAGACTTGACTTAGACTTGACTTAGACTTGACTTAGACTTGACTTAGACTTGACTTAGACTTGACTTAGACTTGACTTAGACTTGACTTAGACTTGACTTAGACTTGACTTAGACTTGACTTAGACTTGACTTAGACTTGACTTAGACTTGACTTAGACTTGACTTAGACTTGACTTAGACTTGACTTAGACTTGACTTAGACTTGACTTAGACTTGACTTAGACTTGACTTAGACTTGACTTAGACTTGACTTAGACTTGACTTAGACTTGACTTAGAGTTGACTTAGACTTGACTTAGACTTGACTTAGAATTGACTTAGACTTGACTTAGACTTGACTTAGACTTGACTAAGACTTGACTTAGACTTGACTTAGACTTGACTTAGACTTGACTTAGACTTGACTTAGACTTGACTTAGACTTGACTTAGACTTGACTTAGACTTGACTTAGACTTGACTTAGACTTGACTTAGACTTGACTTAGACTTGACTTAGACTTGACTTAGACTTGACTTAGACTTGACTTAGACTTGACTTAGACTTGACTTAGACTTGACTTAGACTTGACTTAGACTTGACTTAGACTTGACTTAGACTTGACTTAGACTTGACTTAGACTTGACTTAGACTTGATTTTAACTTATGTAACCCTGAATTGACTTCGACCTGACTGCGATGTGATCTTGATTTGACTATAAATTGACTTCGGATTGAATTTTTCCTTATTAAAAAAAGTATTGTAGAATCTTAACCTATAATACTTTTTCTGAATCAACACATTTTTGTATACCTTTCAAACTTTCCGAGCACTTTTCAACACTACAAATTTTGTATTCTCTGTTAGTCGTTTGTTTTTCTGCTTTTGTCAGTTCAACAAACAATCCTTGAACTTAATTTCTGACCAGCCAACAGCGCACAATTCAAGCGTGACTCATACGCCAACTTCTTCCTGCATCAGCAACATAACTGCTGCCATCAACACCAATAGCAAATGCAACAACAACAATAACAACAACCAACAATAATAGTGGTAACAACAATTGCACATTCATGCAATATGCACTTAACAGCGAAACAAATTAACAACATTTCATGCTTTTTTACAATGTTGTCAACGTGTTGATTGCTCGCATGACTTTATTCGCTAGACAACAACAATAACAACAACTTCAACTGCAAGCAGCAAGAAAATCCCTTTTTTTATGGTTGCAGTTGTGGCAGGATTTGGGCACTACACGAAAAGGAATAAAAGTTAGAGTCAGCTTAAACTGCTGACAGAGGGCGTGCGGCATATAATTATGACAAGCCAAAAAATAAAAAGCTATAAAAAATATATATAAAAGAGAACTAAGAAAAGGTGTAAAAAAGTGTGCAAAACAAATTTAAAAAAAAAACCATTGCCTGTCAGATGTAGCCTTGAGCTGCGCATAATTGAGTTTTGTTGTTGCGCTTTGCAGCAGGATGCACGCCTCTGTGAGCCAGGCTGGAGTTGACGGTGGCCACGGCGTATTCATGCTCTTACCAAAATGAATATTACTTTATTATGGCCAAAGCAGCGCAGGGTTAAGACAACAACAACAACAGCGCAAATAAATCCCACCGCAGAAAAAAGTGTTGCAAACGATTTATGAGCGCGTTGACGTTTTATTAAGTTGGCGTGTCATAAAGTGCGCAAAAGTGTCAGTGAAAGAGACAAAGAGAGAGCGCAAATAAGATAAGATTTAAAAGAAACACAAAACGTGTTGTTCATGAGCGTGAACATAAATAATATAAGTATGTATACCGCCTGAGGCAGGCGGTGTCAGCCTGAAGCTAGCGCAAATAAGGGATCTTTTTATGTTTTTGAACCCTTTTAAGGACTCGGATGAGGACAGCAATTGTTGCTCATGTGGAAACAAATTTATGAACTGCTATATAAGAAAATTATGCCCAGACGCCAGTCTACAAAATTCAAATTCAAAGTAGTCCGCAACAGTTCTTGGCAGTCTCTAAAAGCTTTAACGGTGCTTTTAATGTGAACTGCTTTAATATTTTGCACAACTTTTGCTTGATTTTTTTTTACGATTACTAACGAACACACAAAATCGAGAACAACATAAAACAATCAAAATTCTGATCTCTAACCTTGAGCTTATAATACTTTTCATATGATTGTTAATTCTTAAAAAAACAAAATTTTTTTCTGCGATACAAGCCAATAACTTTGAAAACTTGACCAATTTGCCAGTTAATCGCATTGAGTTGCACAGAATTCAAATAAACTTAATTCTGACACGTTTGGCAATAATAACGTATTCACAGCAACAACACCAAAAAGCTTTATAAAAATGCGTTAAATCTGTTGCCAACCTTTTGGGGCCAGTTCTAAGTCAACAACAATGCGTCATGCAAATTCGTGCGGTTGCAATGATATACAAATAAAATTGACGTGGAGCAAAAAAAGAACAACAACAACAACAACAACAACAATTTGAAGCAATATACAAATTTATGGCAAAACCAAGCATTGGTTAAAACTACGTGCGGTCAACATATGCGAACACGTTGGCTGAAACGATAACGATTTTATGCAGCAAAGCAGTGCAAACTTTGGAGAGCAGTATTAACACACATGCAAGAGTTATGAGCAAAGCGAGAGCCAAATATTTTTCATAAACTTTGTCTCAAAGTGGTCGGTCAGTTAAAATATTAAACAACAATTTGAATGTGATATGAAAAACCAAAAAATATAAGATAATTTGAATTTTTTCTTAAGATTTGAAAATTTACTCCATCTTGAATGAAAGTTTTAATTATTTTTGCAAATATCTAGTACTTTGAACAAAAATTTAACAAAAAAGTGATTCATAGCAATGTTGATGATAGAAATTATGTTGATTTTTACAAAGATAGTTTTATCAAAAAAACTATCTCAGTTATTTTTATTTTATAAAAAATCCCCGCTGTGTAGCGCTTTACAATGTGATTTTGAACATGTTGTGAAAGTTTTAATTAAATCAGTTGAAAAGTGGCTGAGTTATAATAAATACCATTTCAACAAAGCATAATTAAGTTTAAGCTTTCAGTTCACAATTTATAGAAAGTAGTTTAAGCTTTGTATCTAACTGAAGACATTTTTGTTTTAAATCAAAATTGTTGTAAATGTATGTTAACTTTGCCAAATACACTTTTATAAAATAATCGTTCCCAGCTATTTTCATTTTAAAGAAAATCCCCGACGTGTAGCGCTTTATCTTGTGATTTTAAATATGTTACGAAAATTTCAAATAGATCGGCTGAACATTGGGCGAGTTATATTGAATACCATTTCAACAAAACATCACCATCATGTTTCTATAAAGAACTCAGATTATCTTGAAAGAAGTAGTGCATTGCAAATGAGGTCTATAATTATATACAGTGGCTCACAGCTTATTTCGTGCAGACGATGTGTTAAACTTTGAAATGCTATAACTTGGTAACTAGTACTGGTAATGAAAAAATTTAAACGACATTTGTTTGCTAGAAATTATATATTTATATATAAACTTGCATTTCTTTATATAATGGTCTACTAAAAAAATAATAAACAAAAAACTGAAAAAGCAGCAAAATTCAACGCCACAGCTTATTTCGTGCACTCCACTGAATCTTAAGAAAATGTAATATGTTAGTCTTTTTTAATATTTTGTGTGGCCGCCATTTTGTTAAATTACATCTTTAATCCATTTACTGGCTATCCATTTACTCTACTAATTTTTTGTAATATCTGGGGGTATTTGTTGCCATTCCTCCATTAATGCATTTTTTAATTAATTTTTATTGGAAATATTCCGCTTGCGAACGCCACTCTCCAAAATTGCCCACAAAATTTCTATTACATTTAAGTCGGGTGACTGTGCAGGCGGATTCATAAGATGCGGGCAATTCCAAATCAACCATGACTGGACGATTCTCGATTTTTGTTTTGGGTCGTTGTCCTGGTAGAACCGAAATGTCTCTCGTACGCCCAAGGTGTCGATACTTTGAAGCAAATTTTCTTTTATAATATCTAGGTACATTGTCTTGTCCATAATGCCTCCAATAAAAACTAATTTTCCAACGCCCGATGCAGCCATACAGGCCCAAACAATTACGCTGCCGCCACCATGTTTTACTGTAGGCTTGAGATGGTTATTGTTCAGCTCGGTATAAGCCTTACGCCATATATATTGCATTCCTTCGGAGCCAAAAATATTGAACTTAAACTCGTCCGAGAAAATGACGTCATTCCAGAGTGTCCTAGAATATAAAACGTGTTATTTGACGAAGTTCAGTCGACATAACTGATTTTTTTTATTAATATAAGATTTGTTGCGTGTTACTCGACCATTAAACTCGTTGGCCCGCAGCAGATGACGAATTGTTTCGGCACAGCATTTCTTGCCCAACTCCTTCTCAACCTCCGTGGCCAATTTGGGACCCTAAAGCCTCAGATATTCTTCGATTTTTCGCAGAATAAGTTGCTCGTCCGCTTATGTACATATTTTATTAGGAGCATTTCTGGCCTTATCAGCCACACGATTTTCTTGCAAAAAGCGCTGGATGATGTACTGCACTGTAGAGGGTCTCAATTTAACTATTTCAGCTATTTGCGGTTGGATTTTTTTCTTTTTTAAAGTGAAATAAAACTAATTCGTGCTGTTATATTGTTGTGCGACGGCCCATTTTTAAAACAAATCAATTTGTGCACTTAAGGTTTTAAGTCCAGACTAAAAATAACTGTTAACTCCGATCAGAAGAATCACGACATCAGTCAAGATAAAAACAGCGAACGAGAAAAAGAAGATAACGGCATCACGTTCAAAAGCTTACATGTAAAAACAGTGTGCACGAAATAAGCTGTGGCGTTGAATTCTGCTGCTTTTTCAGTTTTTTGTTTATTATCTTTTTAGTAGACTTTTATATAAAGAAATGAAAGTTTATATTTAAATGTATAATTACTAGCAAACAAATGTCGTTTAAATTTTTTCATTACCAGTACTAGTTACCAAGTTATAGCATTTCAAAGTTTAACACATCGTCTGCACGAAATAAGCTGTGAGCCACTGTATATAAAATAGAAGCCTTTTTTACTCATTCTCAACTAGTATGCAAGAGTTATGAGCAGAGCGGGAGCCAAACATTTTTCTTATTTTTTCTTTTTTATAAAATTTGTATGATAGTGTCTGGTCAGTTAGAATACTTAACACAAATTTTGATAGAAAATTAACAATACCAATGCATTTTAAGATAAATTTGAATTTATACCCTAAGTGACGTCTTAATACATAATTCAGAATAATAGTAATTTTTCATCAAAAATCGTTATCGCAAAGCTTGCAATAAAGAATTTCTGCATATTTTCTAAAAATATCAATTCTTTGAACAAAAACTGTTCAAGTTATATAACATATAACAAAAAAACTCTTCAGAAATTTTGTTGAGTTGTTGGTTAATGTTAAACATATGTTGATTTTGCAAAATGCATTTTTATAAAAAAAAACTACCTCAGTCATTTTCTTTTTATAGAAAATCCTTGTCGTGTAGCGCTGTTATTTGTAGTTTTGAAGATTTAACGAAAATTTCATTTAAATCGGCTGAAAATTGGACGAGTTATATTGAATAATATTTTAACAAAACACCGTTTTTCAATTAAAAACTACTAAAAGATAGTTTTACTTTTATTAAATACAGAAGATATATTTATATTTGGTGTTTTAAATGTAAATTTATGTTTATGTATGTTGATTTCTAAATACACTTTTATAAAAAAAAAACTACCCCAATCATTGTCATTTTGCAGGAAATCCCTGACGTGTAGCGTTTCACCTTGTTATTTTGCATATGTTGTGAAAATTTGAACTGAATTGGCCGAAAATTTACCAAGTTATATTAAATATCATTTCAACAAAATATTTCCATCGTGTTCCATTGAAGATTCCAGATTATCTTAAAAGAATTATATAAATGGAGAGTTAAAACTTTTACAAATTTTATTAATGGAATTTTACAACTCAAACAAAAATTTCCCTCTTTGGGACTTTAGTGTTAAGGAAATTTATAAAATATCAAAACAAAATATGTTATAGTTTCTTTTCTATGACCCCCCCCTTTTTTTGCTGCGGTGGTCGTGATCCCAGTGCGCCGAGTACGTTATACCACAAAAGTGTACCAAACAAGAATTAATGAAAATTTCTTATTTATACCATGTATTATTTGGAAGTAAGACTACTCTCAATCTACCCCGTATTTTACTTATTCCATTTAAGGCAAAACAGTTTTTAAGATTTTCAAGTTTGTGTCACGCTGTTACCGGAAAAATGAAAAATTCGTCACAACCATTAATTCGCACATAAATCATAGCAAAGCTTACTCATGACAATTTGTCATCATCATCATCATCATCATCATCATCATCATCATCATCATCATCATCATCGTCATTGGTATCGTGTTTATCGCAGTCATCGTCGTCGTCGTCATCATTATTATTCACATTGACCCACGTCCCACACGCACGCAACCGCAAATCACTGGACAACAACGAAATTTTAGCAGATAACTTGAAATCTACAAAAGTCAATCTGTACAAATACCACAAACTGCAGCTAAAACTGCTTGTTTGGTTTTTTTTTTTCTTTTTTTTTTTTGTTTTGCAAAGAAATATAATCCACACTCAAATCTCGTACATAACTGTCAATGTCATGCGTGTCAGGGATCCTTTGGAGCACGCAGTTAAAATCCCTGCAGCAGCTCATTTTGTATGCAGCACACATGCAGCACGCAGTAATTGCAGCAAGATTGCAATTGCACTCGAAATGAAATAATTTCGCACGCAAGTCGTTATTAACGCGAATTTGTGGCCGTCAGGGTTGCGGTCAGCATTTTAAACCGTTGCACAGCGTACAATAATAGTTCACAAAATGAGAAAAACAAACCATGTTTACAGTTTACAGGCAAGGGTAGGCAAAGGGCGTCTGTAAACAAGATGATAGTTGGAGTTTTGAAAAAAGCTCAAAAAAGCTTCAAGAAGTAAATTACAAAGTTGCAATATTTTGCATGAGTAAACAATATGCTGAAGATTTAGATACAGAAAATTTAGTTTTTTCCCAAAATTTGGGGATTTTATTAATATTTCCTTATAAGAGTTACATATTAAGCACATATAAGTTTCCGTAAAATGCAGGTTTTTTAAATTTTTGGTATTTTATAAGTTCTTGATGAATAATAATTAAATTTTTTGAGCAATTTTATGCGGAATTTTTTATTAATAGTGATAGTGATAAAATTTTTATTTAAAAGAGATTGAATCAATTAAAGTTCGTTGATGTCAGTTTTTGTGTGAAATAAATATCTATTAAAATCCATAACACAATCTTCAGTCCGAAGAAGTTTTTAATGATTTTATGAGTTATTTTAAAAGCTAAAAAGGGTATAAAATAAGTATTTATTATTTTAAATTGCTTGTTTATTGAATTTCGCCGATGAAAACTACAGCATGTAGCTTAAAATACTCCAGAAAAAAAATTTCCACTTCAAACAAAAATTTCCCTTTTATGGGAAAATTTTAAATTTCATTATTTTTCTAAAATTTTTATGATATTAATTTGTATTCGTTTATATAACATTAATTTTATGTAAAGTTTTAAGATAAGGACTGTTTTTAATGGTTTTTCGAATAATTTTAGAAGATCTTATGGCTTATTTGTTGAATTGCACGAGGAAAATATAAGCATTTTGCTTAAAAAACTTTCAAAAATAATTTCTCACTTCAAAAAAAAATTTCCCTTTTTTGGGAAATTTTTCAAATTGCATTTTTATGTTTAATTTTTCATGATACCAGCTAATATTAGTTTATTTATCATTAATTTAATGTATAATTTTCATTAAAAACTTTACAGAAACAAAAAGTGCCTTTAAATCGGTTTATTTATATTTTTTTCATGTTATAAGTTTTTCATGTTACAAACTTAACCTTTCATTTCCAGTGAAAACCCATACTTTTTAAAGCTTAGCAAAATAACAAATATTTTTTAATTACTCTTTTTTTAAGAAATTTTTGAGTTTTTAGCTTTTCTTCCCTAAAAATCACCTCATAAAAGAACAACAAAAGTAGTATGAAGCTTAAAAAATAAATAAATTAAATTTTTTACTTCAAAAAAAAAATTTCTCATTTTGGCACTTTTTTAAAATTTGCAAAATTTGCCAAGTTATGTATAAAATTTTAAAATTTATGTACAATCCACGTTATTTTATATAAAAAAATAGTTTCTTTAAGAAGAAATATTGTCTATAGCCCTTTTTTACAGCAATTTTTGGTGTTTCAATGACATTTTTCACTTTAAATAAAAATTTCCTTTTTTGGGAATTTTTTAAAGTTGCTTTTCTGCCATGTTTTTGATGCCATTTTTAACTTGTTGAAAAATCACATTATTCTAAGTTAAAAAATAAAAATAAAATAAAAAATTATATGCTCTGAGAGCCTGATCAGAGGATATTATGCTGCTTTAGGCCAAAGAATTGTTGACAACTTAATGATATGTAAAATGAAAAACAAAATATTTTTAAAGCTTAGCTTAATTAAAAGAATTGTCTTTTGCTGCCTTTTTTTTATTGCAATTTTTGAAGTTTCACGTTTTTATTACCTAAAACTCGACTCTAAAAAAAGTTAAATGGTGGTTTGAAGCTTAAAAAAATATTCCAATGACATTTTCCACTTCAAACAAAAATTTCCCTCTTTGGGAATTTTTTTAAAATTTGAGTCTTTGCCAAATTTTTTCTAAAATCTACTCATTTAGTGATCATTCATCAAATTTTATGTGAAAAATGTGTTCTTCCCTTTTTTTTCTGGTGAAGCGAAATGAAAAATTTTTTTAAAGCTCTACATTCTGCAGCTTTAAGCTTTTTTGCTTTCAACCAGGCATGCACGTTAACGTTAATTTTAACGGTAACCGAAATATTTTTTTTGAAACGAAATAAAAAAATAACGTTAATTCAAAAAACGAAAAATATTTATTTCGTTTCGGAGAAAACGATATAAAATTTTTTCGTTTTTTTCCCAATCAACCGTTGAAAATAACGTTAATTTCAACAAAAAAATTTCGTTTTTTTTTTGTTTCAGAAGAAATTTTTTTTAGCATAGGAGAAAATTAAAGAAAATTTTTCGTTTTTCAACGAAACGAAATTTGCTTTAATAAATTTTTAACGTTATTTAAAAAACGAAATAATTTTGATAATTTATTTTTCGGTTTCAACGAAACAAAAAAATTTTGTTGATTTCGTTGAGCATGTCTGCTTTCAACTCATTGATTTTGTACTAAAATATAAATTATAATGGTTAAAAACAGCTTTCAAAGTTTAATTTTAGAACTTAAAAATTTTCCTTTTTAGAACTATTTTAAAAATTGGATATTTTGAAAATTTGTTCGTGATATTCTTTAATTTGATGAATATTTAATGAATTTTATCGAAAAAAATCGTTTTCTCAGCGTTAAGTGAAATACAATAAAATCCACTCAAAGCCATTTTGAGTATATCCAGTTTCTTAAGGCTCTATTGCATCTTACATGCTTTCTTTAATACTAAAAACTAAAGCGTGAAGCTTAAAAGAATGTAAGATAAAGTTTCTTACTTCAAACAAAAATTAATCATCTTGCATGCTTTCTTTAATACTAAAAACTAAAGCGTGAAGCCTAAAAGAATGTAAGATAAAGTTTCGTACTTCAAACAAAAATTTCCCTTTTTTGGAAATTTATGAAATTGGAGAATTTTTAAAAGTTTTATGCAATATTTATAAATTTTATGAAAATTTAAAGAATTTTATCTGAAAAATCGTGTCTTTTGATTCAAGAAAATGTTCTCTTACGGGCTTTACGGAGTATATTTTGATGCTTTGAGTTTTTGTTGTTTCTAACTTGTCAATTATTGAGTAAAATTGGCAGTAGAAAACTTTAAAAAATTTTTTATATGAAATTTTCTAACTCAAACAAAAATTTCCTTTTTGGGAATTTTGTAAAATTTGTATTAAATTGAGCAAAATTGGAGGTTAAAACTTTGGTATTTTTTAAAATGCAATTTTGCAACTCAAACAAAAATTTCCCTTTTGGGAATTTTATAAAATTCGAGTGAAATTGAGTAAAATCGGAAGTAAAAATTTAAATAACTTTTTCTAAATGAATTTTTCGACTCAAATAAAAATTTCCCTTTTTGGGACTTTTATAAAATTGAAAAATTTTGCATTAGTTTCATACGAAATTTTTAAATAATTAATTTATTTTAATTATTTATTAAAAAATTCAATAAATTTCATTGCAAAATTCCTTTTTAAACTCTCAAAGCCTTTTAATTGTGTCCTTTTAATTGTAAATCCCGCTGTTTTGAATGTTTTTTGTTTCAAAATCACTTGCTTTAATAGTAAAAACTCAAGCGTGTCACGAAAAATTGCTTAAAATAAAGTGTTTCAATCGATCTAAAATTTCCCTTCTTGGTACTTTTCCCATTATTATGAATTAACTGTCAAAGTTCTGCTTGATTTTTCTTTATTTAATGTTCATTCGACTTATTTTATGTGAAAAACCTCGTAACTTAAGCTTATCCTCATAAAAAATGTGTTCTTAAAGCCCGTCATATAACGGTTTCTGCTGCTCTGAGCTTTTATTGCTTCCAACTCACCAAACTTTGATTGAAATGCGCATTCAGTGCGCAATTTAATTGTGTTACACACGCTTGTGTATTGACTGGTGTTAAATACCATTTTTATTGTTATTAAATTTTTTGCACACCAATGCCAAAAAGTTCATAAATAAATGGTTGTTTTTTTTTTTCGCAAGTCAATTCTTATAACTTTTTATCTGGACGACAATTTCAATCACTGATATTGTTTTTATGTGATGATTTTTTTCTTGTCTCATTTTTGCTTTTTAGTTGTTGTTGATATTTTTGTTGATTTTACATACAAGCCACAAATTAATTGTCGGTTTCAATTAAAGTGTGCGTTACTGTATAAATGTGCTATATGTGTGCTTGTGTGTTGGTTGTGTGATATTAATTAAAAAAGCTTGTTGTATTTATTGACTTGACATGCTGAGCAAAAATAATAAAAAAAAAAGTGTTTTTTAATGGGCAATTTCATTGAATGGTGTGTTAAGTTATATTTCACTAAATGGTGCAACATGCTTTTATAACGAAATTGATTATTATTTAATGAAATTAACTCATTTTATGGGCAGTTGTGGCAAAATTGTGAAAATAATAGTTAGAATGAAATTCTGTTACTTTTTTAAATTAATAATTGTTACTTGTTTAATTATTTTGCAGATATTTTCAAGCTTACAGCATGAACAACTTCTGGCCTGACCAGATTAAGATAAAAAGTTTGAATTTATATATTCGTTTTTTTTTTTTCAAGCCAACTTTGGGCTTATGGCAATTGAGACAACAGCTCAACTGACATCAAAATTCAATAAAATAATTTCTTGTGGCTGTTATATCCTACCTCACAGTAATTTACACTCCATATATCTTGTAATTGACCGCAAATTATCACTGAATAGCTTTTGAAGGTCAAGCTTGAAATCACACGCATCTCTGTGGCTTTTTTTATGCTGGTTGTAAACCAATTTGGCAACATTGTAGAAATAATATCATCAAGAATGGTAACATACAACGAGGCGTCCTTGCACGGCTACGAAATTGCTTAGCAATAATAATGAAGCAGATTTAAAAGTATAATTTCACCATAATTTCGCCATTAGCCACTTCACAGTACATTTAGTTTATAAATAAATCTTAAGCTGCTGAAACACAATCAAAACTTGTATTGTTTTGTTAAATTTTTTTTAGTATTGCATCAATAATACATACAAAGAAATATGAATCAAAATATCAAGCCATGCATGAATTTTTTTCGCCTTAGTTTATATGGTTTAAAAATAATTCCTAGATTTTTGTTTTAATTAAGTTTTAATTTCAACATTTTTGTTTTTAACTTTATAAGAAATAATTCACTTATTCATTGATTTATTTGTAACAAAATAGTTTCGCAACGTTCGATTATTATAAAATTTTACAATTTTCCTTCGAAAATCTTTTTAAAAAAACTCATTATAACATTTTACCTGCAAAAACTTTCTTTTGTAAAATTTTCTTTTTAAAATATCCTCAAAAGTTAGACTCATTGTTGGCATTTTTGTAAACCTTTTTTAAGCAAAAATGAAGCTTTCAACATCACCTTCCATCTTTTTAAAATTTTCCATGAAGCACAAAATTATTAGATATTTTGTGCTTGAAAATTTCCCGTTAAAACTATGTGTGGTGTTTATATAATTACTGTTATTTATTTTACAATTTACACATTTTTAAACAAATACTCTTTTCTCAGATCTAAAAATGAGGTTAAGTAAAAAATTAAGTCACATTAAAAATGTTCCTTCATAAAAGAAATGTATTCACAAAACAAAATATCTCAAGTTTTCATATTTGATAAAAATTATATTACGTAAAGTTAAAACCTGTGACGAGTTTTTCACATCAGATAAAAATTGTCAATTTAAAGGGAAATTTTTTGATCTATTGTGTAAGCTTTTAAATTTTATTTAATTTATTATTGATAAAACAAAAAAAATTTTGAATTTTTCTGAATATAAAATTCAATGTTTTTGTATAAATGAGTTATCCTAAAAATTTCCCTAAAAAGAGAAAATTTTTTTAGTTAGAAAAATTTCCCCAAAAAGGGAAATTTTTTTTTTGGTGGGGGAAATATTTGAAATTAACATATTTTTAAAAATATTGAATATTAAAAATATGGAAAATTTTTAAAATTTGTAAGAGAATGAAAAATTTTATATATGGACTTAATTTTCATACTGAATTTTTCAATTTAAAAGGACACTTTTTACAACTGTGTTACTTATTAGGTTTTAATAAATTTAGTATTGATAAAGCTTGAAGAAATTGAATTTTTCAAAACATAAAATTCAAGGTTTGACATAATTGAGTCATATTTAAAATTTCTCCAAAAAGGGAAATTTTTTTTGCTGAGAGAAATTTTTCAAATGATCATATTTTTAAATTGAATATTTTCAAAGATTCATAATGACTTTTACATCTTTAAGGGAAACTTGTTTAACTATTGTTTTAACTATCAGGTTTTATAAAATTTATTATAGGTAAAAGTTAAAAGAAATAAATTTTTCAGAATATAAAATTAAATTTTTTATAAAATTGAGTCATATTAAAAATTTAATTTGAGACTAAATTTAAATTAATTATAAAATATATATTAATATTAAATTTATTTTTGATAATTGTTGAATTGTCAGATTATCAAATTTAAGGTTTTGTGTAATTGAGTCTTCTTTAAAATTTCCCCAAAAAAGGAAACATTTTTTTAGTGCGGGAAAGTTTTTATGTATCATTTATTTTGAAAAATTTTGAATTTATTAATTTGAGATCTAAATTTTTTCATTTAAAAAATAAATTATTTGATCAATTGTGCTAATTGTTAGGATTAAATAAAAGTTTTTATTGATAAAACCAAAAAATTTTTAATTTTTCAGAAAATACAATTTCAGGTTTTTTGAAATTGAGTCATATTTTAAATTTCCCAAAATAGGAAATTTTTAAAATTTTACTTTTTCAAAAATTTTAATATTCAAAAATGTTTTAGTATGAAAATTTCTCGTTCAAATTTCCCTTTGTAGAATTTCCTTCATATATTTAACGTGTTAGAAAAATTGATTGTTCGAAAAAGCTTCAATTACTTACATTTTTTCACGAAGATTCACAATTTATTATGAAAATTGGTTATATTTGTGGTAGTTTTAATTTAATTGACTTTTAAAAATATCCCATGTGAGGAAAATTTTCTCAACCAAGTCATTAATTAACAGTAAAAGAAATTAAATTTTTCAAAATTTAAAATTTGCATTTTTTTAAAATTGGGTCTTACATAAAATTTGCTGAAAATGGAAAATTTTTTTGGGAGGGAAATTTTGAATATTGACGTACTTCTTATCATAAGACTTTGCCATTAAAGCTAGCCTTTGCATAATTTGTCTCATACATTTAACGGATTTTTTGAAAAAGTTTCGTCTTTTAAAATATTTTACACAAAAATCCACGTAAAATAATGAATATTGCTGGTTTTATTTTTAATTTTTTTTATTGTATCAGAACAAACATTTCTCAAGTAATCCAAGTCATTAACAGCAAAGAAATTAAGTTTTGCAAAATATATAATTTTATTTTTCTATGATTGAGTCATATTTAAAATTTCCCCAAAAAGGGAAATTTTTTTAAGTGAGGGAAATTTTATATTTTAAAATATTATATTTTAAATTTCATATTTTGATAAAAAGTTTGAATATTGACGTTATTCCTATCATAAAAATTTCCCATTAAAGCTAGCCTAATATCCCTCTTATATTTAAATGATTTTTGAACAATTTTCGATAAATTAAATATTTTTCCCAAAAAAAAATAAATAATATTTTGAGATTGATTTTATTTTTGTTTGTTTCATTGTAAACAAAACTTTACTTTCTTTTTGCATAATTTCCCTCATATATTAGATAGACTGTAGAAAAAGGTGCGATTAATTAAGTATTTTCAAAACAAATCCACAACATATTATCAAAATTGGTTATATTTTTGGTTGTTTTAATATAAATCCCTTTTAAAAATAACCCATGTGAAGAAAATTTGCTCAACCAAGTCTATAACAGCAAAAAAAAGTAAATTTTTTGAAATATACAATGTATATTTCTAATGATTGACTCATATTTAAAATTTCCCAAAAAAAGGGAAATTTTTTTAAGTGAGGGAAATTTAACATATTTTGAAAAATTTTGAATTTTGACTTCATTCCTATCATAAAATATTTGTTTTTTAATTTCCTTTTTCAAAAATTTTTTTTCTATGTGTATATTTTTTCAATGTATGGCATTTATATTAACACAAATTAAAAAAATATTGCTTTTCTATAAAAATATTGATGTTTTAAAAGTTTCCCGTGAAGATGTTTGTATTGTTCGTGGTATTAATTTCATTTATTCCTGAATATAATTTATATAATTTTAAGGAAATGGATCGAAATTCACATTTTATTTCAAATGTCCATAAAAAAAAAAAATTCGAAAAATTTCCTTCTATAAAAAGTAGTGTTTTTTTATATATATTATTCTTTCATTGATGATGTATATTTTTTATATCTCTGCAAAAATAGTTGAAAATTCTTATTTTTTTTTTTTATTAAATTTTATTTAATTGTAAAAGAGAAATTATTTTTAAAAATTGCCCTCTTTTTAAATTTTCTTTCATATAACATACTTTTGCCTGGTATGAAAATTTTATCAAATTCGAGTCAGAAATCTTTTTTAAAGGAGCTCAATGTCGATTCTTGAAAAATTTTCTATCAAGATGTTTTTAACGATCTAATCAATTATGTAATTAATTGTTGAAAAAATGTTATCGTAGTGCTATAGTTTAAATAAATACATTTTTTTTTTAAATTTTCCTTTTATAAAATAAATTTCCTTTCACTTCTTTTTCGTTTAAGAAAACTGATAGCTTAAAATTGATTTGATTCGAAAATTTTCTCTAACTTTTGGCTACCTGTAAAAATTTACCTCTACCGAAACAAAGTCTTAAGCCTATTCTAAGCACTTTTCCGCCTTAATTTTTGTACTTTTTCTCACTTATGCTGCAACAACTTTAATGTTTCCTTTTTTTCTTATGTAAATTTCCCTTTTTCATACATAAATCGTTTTTATGTGCCATGATTTATTTCACTGCTTGCTGACAACTCATAAACCAAAATCCTTTAGATTGCGCAAATCACAAATCAAATGGCAATGAAAAAGTCCCTCAGGTTAGCCAGTGTTGAATGGCAATCTTTTGAAGCCTGACTGCGCTAATCCTCAACCAAAGCAGCTATGGAGACACATGATGCGGCTTTAGCTGCTGCTGCTGCTGCTGTTGCCGCTTCCTCTATGTTTGTCTCCCATGGCAGCATGCTTGCAAGCGGCAAAATAAAGGTTTGGCGGTCAAAAGCCTTTAATGTTTTTTCTGGATAGTTTTTTCTGTTTTTTCTTAATGCCTTATCATTATAACGAAGCAAATAAAAGCAAGTATAAAGAAGGGCTTACATTAAACATTGTATAGCAATTGTCGGACTATCTTCAATGTGTGCGCGTCTGTTTGTCTGCCAGTTAGTTTGTACAACTGTCCAAAATGTCTGTTCAACTGTCCAGCATGTGGTACTAAGTTGATTGCACTTAAAAACTGACAACAAGTTAAAGAAGCTGCTGAATCTTATTAGTTTCTGAGTTAAAAACAATGAGGAATTTTAAGGGATTTGCTTTTTTTTCATATGACATCAAGTGCGGAGTCTGAAAGTTGACTTTAAGCTGAGTGAGATGGTAATTTGGTGGTATTAATTTGTGTTTCAGATTAATGTGCTTAAAGATGTCATTCCCCAAGAGACTATATAAAATATAAACTGTTAATTCAAAGCTCTTTAAGCTTTTAAGAAAACAAATTTTAATGAAATTAAAACTTTGTTCAAGCAAAATTTTGTTTCTGTAACCAAATTAATTTTAAATCAAAGAATGAAATTTTTGATTTTATATGAAAAAAAAATCGTTTTAAAAAATTCCCCTCAGTGAAAATTTTTTGTATATTTGTTGGCTTGTCTGCCAACAAATCGCGGGAGATCACAGGTTCATATTTCTGCTGAGACAGTAAATTGGGTTAGTTTTCGTGAAGAAATGGAAATTTTCATGGAGAAATGCAACATCGTTCAAAGTATTATAGTTATAAAATTTCCCTTCAGAAGGGAAATTTGTTTAAAGTGGGGAAATTTGTGAAATTTTCCATATTTTCAAGAATATTCAACAAAATAATGCATAATTTGTCCAAAAAAATTTTTTTTTGTAACTTTTAGGTAATATGATACGAAACGCTAGAGAACCCGGTTTCAGATACTAGCTGATATAGGAAAAATTTGGTACTTTCTTTTCAATTTCGATGAGAAATGAAAAATTTTCATGAAGAAATACAATATTGGTCAAAATAATATAATAGTAAAAATTTCCCTTCAAAAGGGAAATTTATTTAAAGATGGAAAAATCTTAAAATTAATATTATTTTGAAGAATTCTAAGCAAAATAAAACAAAATTTGCAGGTAACATGAAAAAACCACGGGAGATCTCGGATTCAGATCTTAGCTTATATATATAAAAAATTTGGTGCAATTTCGATAAAAAATGAAAAATTTACTCGTAGAAATGCAATTTCGTTCATAATAATATTGTAATAAAAATTTCCCTTCAGAAGGGAAATTTATTTAGAGCGAGGAAATTCTTAAAATTGATTACATTTTTCATAATTGTAAGCAAAATATTACATTAAATGTCTAGGAATTGTCTTTTTAACTTTTAGGTAACATGAAAATAACCCATAGATATTCCAAGTTCAGATCCTAGCGAAGACAGAAAATTTAATATTTTTTTTTAAATCTCATGGGGAAATTTAAAATTTTCATAGAGAAATGTAATTTCATTCAAAATAAAATGATAAAAAAAATTTCCCTTCAGAAGGGAAATTTATTTTTGGTAGAAATTGGAAAATTTTGTGTATTTTCGATAATTTCAAACAATCAATTATGTCTCAACTGTCCATAAAATGCTTTTTTTTAACTTTTATGTAGTATACAAAAAATTTCACATTATAAGGAAATTTATAAACTAGCAACAATTTTTGTGAAATTAGTAAAATTTAATTTATTTTCAATTTGAAAATGATTTATTTTAAATCTTGAGTCTAAAAAAAAAAATTTCCCATCAAAGGGAAATTTTATATATTATATGTTTAAACGGACTTTAGTAGAAGATTCAGCATAACCAAAAATGTTTGCTAGCTAAGGGACTTTTTAAGCAGAATAGTAATCAGTATTAAGAGAATTTTTAAAAAACAGGATATTTTCTATATTGATGAAGTTATTCTATTAAAATTTGTACTTTTGTTGTTTAAAATGTTTTGATGCATTGAGAAAAGATATTCTATTAAATTTTTTTTTTTTTTAGTCAACCTACTACTTTCAGTACAGATGGAAATTACTTTAATACGGGAAATTAATAGTAATAGTTATATATTTGCAAAATGAAAATATTAGAAGCTCAATAATATATTTTTCATTCGAAAAGGGAATTTTTTAATATATTGGGTGTTTTACCGGTATGTTTTTAATAAATTCTGCATAAAACCCAAAAACGCTCAAGTTTAAGAGTGCATTAAATAGTTGTTTTCAAAAATGAGTTATATGTTAAATTTCCCCCAGAGGGGTATTTCGTCATGTTTGGGAAATTTTTGAAATTTCACATGTTTACAAAAATTTTTAGTATTTTAGTTTGTAATTTTTTAAGAAAAAGCTTTTATAACAAATATCAAGCACTTTTTCAAATGGCAACTATAAAATTTTGTGTTTATTTTTAGAATTTCGTTAAAAAATTAAATTTTCTACAAAAATAAGAACATTTATTGAGTGAAGCTAATATTATTTTATGTTTTTTATATTAAAATACAGTTGTATTTTAAGACCTGAGTTATACATAAAATTTCCCTCTAAAGGGAAATTTTTTGAATTAAGGGACATTTTTTAAATTTTATATATTTTCAAAAAATGTTCGTAGAATAGTTTGTTAGACGGTAAGAAAAAGCTTTTATTACGAACTTTAGCTCCTCTTTTGAAATCTTTGCGCAATTATAATTTTTTTGTGTTTATTTTTTAAATAGCTTTGTTGTTCTCTTTGTTGCAAACATACAATAATAGTTTTTCATCTCAAAATTGAGTAACATCAAAAATTTCCCTAAAAGGAAAATTTTGTAGTTGAGCTAAATTTTTAAAATTTAAGCAAAAATTCGTAATTTCTTGAAATTAATTTATGAATTGAATTAATTTATTTAATTATAATATAATTTTTTGTTATATTTTTCATTTCATTATGAACTAATACCAAAAATATTTAAGTTTTTCATATCAAAATAAAGTTAATTTTTGAAATTGAATCATTTTAAAAATTTCCCTAAAAAGGGAAATTTTTCAAATTAGGGAAATTTTTAAAATTTTAGCCATTTTCAAAAGTTGTTGATATTTTCATTGATTTTTTGCTGAGAAAAAGCTTTTCTGTGGGATGTTTAATACTTTGTTTAAGTCCTAGCACAACTCAACATTTATTATGGCTGTTTTTTGGTTCCGTCATTTTCCTGCTACTCTCTGTGCAATCATTCAACCATGCCAAAGAGTTCTAAACGCTTGCTGAGTTATTCATTCTAGTGGTTAAAGTTAGGAATTAAAGAACAACAAAGAAACACTAAAAGAACGCAACTTGTTTGCCATGCTGAGTGGAAAAATCAAATGTCCAGAAAACTGGCGTGCTTAAAAAGACAACAAATAAAGACAAAAACAAGTAAGAAAACAAAAACACAAACTATAAGACAAAAAAAAAAAGCTAAAAGCGAAGGAAAATCAAATGAAATTCAATATGGCAGCACAGACCACACACCAGATCATGGCAGGTAATGGAGTGTAAAGAATGAAATTGCTGACTGCTCTTGATGCGTACACCCAAAAAAAAACGGAGTAAAAAAAGCAATATTTGGGCTCAATTTAACTCTTTTCATGCATGGTATTTAGCTAAAGCTGTAAAAACTATATTTAACTCCGTTTGTGCGTTGAAATTACTCCGAAATTTTACTTTGTTTGGGAAGTCGTGCTAACTCCGTTTGTAGTTGTATTAAGGTTAACAGATTTGCATTGAGAATTATGAAATTTTTCATTTTACTCAAGAAAAAACTTGAGCCAACTCATTTAAATGTAGTATTAAGCTTACAAAAATAAAAAAGTCAACCCACAAAAGAGTCAAATCAAGATTAGTTTTTTAAGTCAATTTATTTTATTTATTTTTTGCTAACATAAGACAACAATGAAAAGAAAAATTAATGTTTACAGAACTATTTCAATGAAATTTTTTGTTTTATTTCATTCAAATTAAGGTTTTTGATGAAACCTAATTTGATTAATAAATGCCAAATTTTATATTTTATACCTAAACACGCACAAATTTTTTAAAATTTTAAAACAAACAAACGGAAAAATTTTTCAACCGAACTCTGTTTCGTGCTCAACAAAACTCCGTTATAGCTTTAAAATACAAAATATAATATTCGTAGATGGTTGAAATAAGCTTTAATAGAGTTAAAATGTCAAATGTATGGAGAAGATGAAGAGTTTATTTGAAACTGCTTCAAATTTAATTTCAGTTTTGAGAATGAATTTGTTCGTAGCAGAAAAAGATTTATATTAACAAATAAAAATATTGGTATAACTCCTTTTAAGTTTTAAAGCGATAAAACGAATTTTACCTCGCAAGAACTTGATTAAATCTCGAAAAAAACTTGAACTAACTCCGCAAATTTTTTCAGTGAAAGTTGCAATAAATTTAAACAGTGTTAATATGACAAATTTTCAGAGAAGACGCAGAGTTAATATGAAGCTGCTGCAGATTTAATTCAAGTTTTGAAAATTAATTGTTTTAAGCAGAAAAAGCTTTGCGTTAAGAAAAAAACAATTGATACAATCCATTTTAAGTTTTACTGCGACAAAACGTATTTAACTATTTAAAAACTATTTCAACTCACGAAAAAACTTGAATTAACATCGCACATTTTTTTCGGTGTAACAACGACAGAGACAGACGGACTACAGAAAACAGCCACTCAGTCAGTCACTCAGTCAGGCACTCAGTCAGTCAGTCCGTCAGTCTATGTGTAGACTCAACTATTGACTCCACAGTTGAGCTGCGTCGTCGCTGAGGCACAATTTGGCCAATACGCTGGCAACATTTTCGTTGCTATTGATTGTTGCTGCCACTAGAATTGAAACCAACAAAATAACACTTAAGTGGCAAACGAGTAGCGCACACAAAACTTGAAAAAAAGTAAATAAATAAAAATAGCAATAAAGCCTTTGAAAAGCTGCAACATTGTTGCCAGAGCTGCATTTTTTTCTTATATTTTTCTTATTTTAGCTCCATGCCTCTTGGTGGCAACTTTTCGTTAACACTTAGCTACCAAATTGAAAAAAACAAAGCAATTTTCAAGAATTTCTTTAATATATGCTGTACAAAAGTCATTAGCTTGCATTTCAAAAATATAAAGTTGTATTCAGCTGTTTGCTTACTTTTAAGTTTTTCTATTTATTTTAATATTTCGTGTCATGTTAAAAATTCCCTTCATTTGAGTTGATTTAAAGTTTGCGTTTGAGCAAAGCTTTTAGGCCTTGTTTGTGCAGCTAATGACGTCTTCATCAACTTGATATATACGATTATTGTGCGCTGACATAAACCAATTAACAACATAGCTATTTAAATTTATCACCATGAAATGAAAAATTCCCTTTTTTTCCATTGCCATATGCCATGTCAAAACATCAAAGCGGCAACATTTTTCAAATAAATCTTGAGTAGATAAATTTTCCGCCAAACATTCGTAGCGCTGAGCTTGCAGCGCCCTATCTTAGAGAACTGTCAAAAGTCATACTATGCGCGCGCACATCTTGTAATCCTTTTAATGCTGTGCAAGGCGCATTCGACATGACTAGCTTTTCCGCGCTTTTTGCTCCTTACGATTGGTATGCTTAGAGTTAAGAGTTAATCTTTATCGCGCGCTTAAGGCTTTAACTGGCATCGATTTTTTTTATTTAAATTGTTGCTATAGCGCACTAATTACCCATGGAAAATATGTGTGGCAAAGGATAAGAACAAGGAGGCGACAGGCGCAGCTTAACCAGCCGAGTCACGCTTAGAAAGCAAATGATTGCTAGCAACTTCATGTTTAGCTTATTGTACTTGTACTTAGCTTTAAGAAAATTAACAGCGCAGTAATTAATGACTATTTCCCTAAGTCTGTCCGTCCGTTTGTCTTTGCCGCAATCTATTTATACGTTCGTTTGTCAAATACTTTGCCGATAACTCGCGCATAAAGAGCAGGCAGCACAAAAGCTGCTCTGTCTGTCATTTAACAGTGATGCTGTGGAGCGAGCAGCAGTGTTCTATGGCAATGTCATGTGCTGGCAATTAAATATTTTGTTGTAGTTTGTAGTTATTGACAAGGCGGCAATAGGGCGAGAAGCCCGTGTGCCCTTATGCTGATGACAGTGTTGTCAATTCGATATGTTCTTGGTTAATTAGCTCAACTTGAAGTTCTTTTGTACCGAATATGATACAGTTAAAATGTCATTGTAAGTAAACTAAATAAGTTTTTATTCATTAGACTCTTTAAGAAATTGTTTTAATATTTAAAAAAAAATTTCCCATTAAACACAAAATAATTTTTTTTCTTCTTAAAAACTTCCCTCTAAAATTAAATATTGTGTATATATCATTTCCGTGGCGGAAACTCCGTCATTAAGTTGAAATTTATACTTTTTCAACAAAACCTTTGTTCACAGTTCTACAAAAAGGGTCCAACTTAAAAATTTAGTGACATTAAAAATTTCCCTTCATAACGAGGATTTATCTACAAAGTTAAATAATATGTTTTTCATACTTTGAGTTGAGCTTCATATCTTGAGTTTCATTAGAGAATGTTTTTGATCTATTGAGTTAATTCTTGGGTTTTAACTCAATAAAATCAGAAAATATTGAATTTTCAAAACATAAAATCTAAGGTTTTTGTATAATTCAGTCATTTTAAAAATTTCCCAACAAATGGACATTTTTTTGGTGAGGGAAATTTAAAAAATTTTATTTATTTTTACAATTTTTAAATATTTACATGACTTTCATCATGAATTTTTCATTTAAAAAGCAAACTTTTTGATCTATTATGTTAATTATTTGGTTTAAACAAGTTTTTTTGTTGATAAAACCAGCAAATATTGAATTTTTATGACTGTAAAATTTATTTTTGTTCACAATTGAGTAATTAAAAAAAATTTCCCCAAAAAGGGAAATTTATTTTATTGAAGGAAATTTTTAAAATTTTATTTATTTTGAGAAATTTTACATATCGACTTAAGTATCAGCATCAATTTTTGGAACTATTGTGTTAGTTAATGGGTTTTTATTGATTTATTATTGATAAAAGCAGCAAAAATTGAAGTTTTATGATTATGAAATTTATGTTCTTTCATAATTGAGTCATATTTAAAATTTCCCAAAAAAGGAAAATTGTTTTAATGAGGGAAATATTAGAAATTTTATTTACTTTTTTGAAAAATTGTACATATTGACTGAAGTTTCTGCATAAGGTTTTAATTAAAAAGAGACATTTTTGAACTATGTGTTAAGTTATGAGTTTTTATTGATTTATTATTGATAAAATTAGCAAATATTGAGGTTTTACGAATATTTTATTTATGTTCTTTAATAATTAGTCATTTTTTAAATTTCCTAAAAAAGGGAAATTTTTAAAGTGGGGGAAATTTTTCAAATTTTTATATATTTTTAAATGTTGAATATTGACTAAGTTTTATTATGAATTTTTCATTTAAAAGGAAAATTTTCGATCTACTATGTTAATTAATTAGTTCTTTTAAGTTTTTATATTGATAAAACCAGCAAATATTGAATTTTTCCGACTATAAAATTTATGTTTGTTTATAATTGAGTCATTTTAAAAATTTCCCAAAAGAGGGAAATTTTTTTTTTTGTAAGGCAAATTTTAAAATATTATTTATTTTTAAAAATTTTGAATATTGACTCAAGTTTCATCATTAATTTTTCATATAAACAGGACAGTTTTAGATCTATTGTCTTAATTTATGGCTTTAAGAAATTTATTATTAGTAAAACCAGCAAATGTTGAATTTTTCTGAAAAAAAATAATTTTTTTTTTCATAATTTAGTCATTTTGTAAATGTCTTCAAAAAGGGACATTTTTTAAAGAGGGAAATTTTTAAAACTTTAAATATTTTGAACAATTTTTTAATACAAATTTAAATTAAATCATGAAATTTTCGTTCGAAAAGGAAACTTTATAACTATTGCGTTAATTTTTACATTTTAATAAATTTATTATTGATAAAACTTGAAAAAATTGATTTTTCCAGAATATTAAATTTATGGTTTTGTATAAGTGAATCATATATAAAATTTTCCCAAAATGTGAATTTTTTTTTGTTGTGGGAAATTTTTTAAATTTTTTATGTTTTGAAAAATTTCGAATGTTGGCTTAAATTTCATTATGAAGTTTTTGAAAAATCTTTTATATTGACTTAAGCTCATCATAAATTTCATTAAAATATTAATCTTTATCTATTGTGTTCATTATTAGGTTTAATAAATTTATTATTGATAAAACCTGCAAATATTAAATTCTAATGTATATAAAATTTATGTTTGTTTATAATTAAGACATTTTAAAAATTTTCCAAAAATGGACATTTTTTTTTTTTTTGGGAAGGAAATTTTGAAAATTTTAACTTTTTGAAGAATTTTTAATATTGTCTAAAGTTTCAGAATGAATTCTTCATTTAAAAAGGAAATTTTGAAACTATTGTGCTAATTAGTGGTTTAAATAAATTTATTATTGATAAAACTTTAAATAATGGAATTTTTGAGGATATAAAATAAAAGGTTGTATATAATTGGGTCAAATTTAAAATTTCCCCAAAACGTGAAATTTTTTATAGTGAGAAAAATGTTTAAAATTTTGTTTATTTTGAAAAATTTTGTTCATTGAATTTTGTTTCATCAAGAATTTTTAATTTAAAAACGAAAGTTTTTTATCTTTTGTTTCAAATATTAAGTATTATTAAATTTATTAATAAAAACCAAAAAATATTGAATTTTTTTAGATAACAAACGAATGTTTTTTATTATTGAGTTATTTTTAAAATTTCCCAAAAAAGGGAAATTTTTTATTGAGGGAAATTTTTAAAATTTTACACATATTTTAAAATTTTGAGAATTGGCTAAAGTCTTATCATGAAAATTACCAATTAAAATTCCCCTTGGCATAATTTCCTTACTCTATTTAAGTATTGGTTAAAGTTTTATCATGCAAATTTTTCATACAAATTCTCCTTTGCATTATTTTCCTCATATATTTGACGGATTTTTAGAAAAAGCTTCGTTTAATTAAATAATTCCCGCAATATACTAAAAAATGCTGGTTCTGTTTTTGGTTGAATTATTGTAACTCCATTTTGAAAATATCCCATGCAAAGAAAATTTGCTGAAACAACCAACTCCTGTTATTAACAATAAAAAAAATAAATTTTTAAAATATAAAATTTATTTATTTTGATTCCTCTGAAAAATTTCCAAGAAAAAAAATTTATTTTATTGAGGGAAATTTTAAAAATTTTACATATTTTGTTAAGTTTTGATTAGTGACTTAATGAAAATTTCCTATTAAAGTTAGCGTTTGTATAATTTCCTTCACATATTGAACGGATTTTAAGATTTTTCAGATGTTATAAGCAAATGTTTTTTTAAAATTTTCCTTTAGTGAAAAATTTTGAACAATGACATAAGTTTTATCATCAAAATTTCCAATAAAAGTTAACCTTTGCATTATTGCCCTCATTTGTTTGAAAGATTTTTCGAAAAAGGTCGGATTGAATAGATATTTTTGACAAAAATTCACAACATTTCTTAAATATTAGTTCTATTTTTGTTTGTGTTAAAAATCAACTAATTTTTTAATGTATAAAGTTTATATTTTTGAGACATATTTAAAATTTCCCTAAAAAGGGAAATTTTTTTAGTAAGGTAAATTTTCAAAATTGTACATATTTTGATAAATTTTGACTATTGACTTTAGGTTTATCATCAAAATTTACCATTAAAATTAACCTTTGCATAATTTTTTCTCATATATTAAACTGATTTTTTGATCTTACTAAACATAAAATGTTTATTTTGGGATAATTGAGTCATATGTAAAATTTCCTCAAAGAGGGAAATTTTTTTGGTAAGGGAAAATTTTAAAATTTTTCTTTTTTGAGCAGTGACTTTAGTTTTATCGTCAGATTTTCCCATTAAAGTTAACCTTTGTATAATTTCCCTCATTTTTTTTAAAAGATTTAATAGATATATTTGACAAAAATCCACAACATTTCTTAAATATTGGTTCTATTTTGTTGGTTTTATTTTCCATTACAAAAATGTTTTTGAAAGATTTAATAGATATTTTTGACAAAAATCCACAACATTTCTTAAATATTGGTTGTATTTTGTTGGTTTTATTTTCCATTTCAAACATGTACCTTGCGAAGAAAATTTTCAGAAGAAAACCAAATAATTAAGAGTAAAAGAAATTATATATATTTTTAAAATCTAAAATTAATACTTTTAAAGTCATATTTAAAATTTCCTTAAAAAGGGAAATTTTTTTGAATAAGGGAAATTTAAAAAATTTTTCAGATATTGAAAAATTTAGATTATTTACTTAGGAAAATTTCCCTTTACAGTTAGCCTTTTCATAACTTTGTTCATATATTCAACGGATTTATAGATTTTTCAAAATATAATTCATGTCTTCCCCAAAAAATGAAATTTTTTAGTGAGGAAAATTTTAAAAATTTTGGATATTGTGAAAGATTTTGAATATTATGCATACTTTCCCTCATTTACTTTAGACATCATTAGAAAACGATCCGATTAAATAAATATTTTTTCCAAAACCCCGCCACGTTTCTTGAAAATTGCTTCTATTGAACTACAGAAATTCATAGAAATACACTGAATCGAAAAAGTGCACAATAATTTTGAATTTTTTCAATGTCTCCAAGAATTGTATTCATAAGTTTGGTTCAGTAACGTGAGCCGCATGAAATTTTCATGATATCAATGCAAATAATTTACAAAAGAAAAAGCACAAGAGCATGAATAAAAAAAGTGTGTTCAAGATACATAAACAAATAAAAAATTATGTTATTTCCATGAAAAAATACAAGAGGAACATGAATCATTCATAATTTATGTAAATAATACTCATAAAACTCAGGTAGACCTAATGTAGTTCTGTTTTATGTAGAAAGTGCTTTTGACTGCCTTACGTTTTAAGCTTTCTTCCTAGTTTTAAGTATAAGTCAGAATTAAGCTTTAAACATCAACAAACTTGACAATGTTTTTCTAATTTTTTTCTTTACTTTATTTCCAGGTATGTACACTTCTAATAATGCTGCCTTAAAACTACATATGTTAATATATATTTTCCATAAAGTCTCTGTGTAAGTATAAAACATATTATATTCAGTTTAAATTCTCTCAATCCTTACTTTCCCCTCTTCATCTCTAAATTCTGTTAGAACTTAAGCTTATTACACTTCACTAATTAATTTAATACATAAAAATTTCTGCTAAATGACAACACTTCAAAAGCTACACACCCCTCACGTTCTCTATTTAGCACTTTCACTGTCACTACTTTCATCCTTGCTGCTATTTTTGTCAGCATTTCTCCATGTTTATTTCTATTAAAACGGTTCAATTTTGTTAGCATATCGAATTTCGGTGTTATTTCAACTAGTTATGTTTCAATGGTAACTATGTTTTGTTTATTTTTGAAAGACTTCAACAAAATTGTAGTTTTTTTTATACTGTTTTCACTAATATTTTTGTGCTTGTTTTGTTACATTTTTTGTAAGATTGTTGTTGAAAATAATACAAAAAGTATTAAAATCCGCCGTGAGCATTTTACTTCAATAAAGCTATTAGCTGGCAAGCGGAAAATACATTTCTGCTTACATCCCGTTTGCTACAGGCTGTTGGTTTTACAGTTCTCTCAAAGTCCTGTCCAATACTTCGTATATTTTTTTTAAAAGCACCATTTTGTTCTTGTATGCTCTCAACATCCTGTTTTTCATTTCCTGATTATATTTTTTTTTTATATTTTGCTGAACATTTTGTTGTGCTATTTTTATTTATTTTCTTTTCAAGCTTTGTTTTCAGTTTTTTTTTGTTAAAACCTTTAATGCTAGTTTCCGAAATTTAAGCAGCTATTTTCAAGTTCGGTAGACATATTAAATTTAAATCTTTTGCTTAGAAATTAAAGGATCACTTAAGAAAAACATATAAAAATAAAAATATAAAAGTATAAAATATAACAATATAAAAATATAAAAATTAAATAATATAAAAATATAAAAATATAAAAATATAAAAATATAAAAATATAAAAATATAAAAATATAAAAATATAAAAATATAAAAATATAAAAATATAAAAATATAAAAATATAAAAATATAAAAATATAAAATTATAAAAATATAAAAATATAAAAATATTAAAATATAAAAATATAAAAATATAAAAATATAAAAATATAAAAATATAAAAATATAAAAATATAAAAATATAAAAATATAAAAATATAAAAATATAAAAATATAAAAATATAAAAATATAAAAATATAAAAATATAAAAATATAAAAATATAAAAATATAAAAATATAAAAATATAAAAATATAAAAATATAAAAATATAAAAATATAAAAATATAAAAATATAAAAATATAAAAATATAAAAATATAAAAATATAAAAATATAAAAATATAAAAATATAAAAATATAAAAATATAAAAATATAAAAATATAAAAATATAAAAATATAAAAATATAAAAATATAAAAATATAAAAATATAAAAATATAAAAATATAAAAATATAAAAATATAAAAATATAAAAATATAAAAATATAAAAATATAAAAATATAAAAATATAAAAATATAAAAATATAAAAATTTAAAAATATAAAAATATAAAAATATAAAAATATAAAAATATAAAAATATAAAAATATAAAAATATAAAAATATAAAAATATAAAAATATAAAAATATAAAAATATAAAAATATAAAAATATAAAAATATAAAAATATAAAAATATAAAAATATAAAAATATAAAAATATAAAAATATAAAAATATAAAAATATAAAAATATAAAAATATAAAAATATAAAAATATAAAAATATAAAAATATAAAAATATAAAAATATAAAAATATAAAAATATAAAATATAAAAATATAACAATATAAAAATATAAAAATATAAAAATATAAAAATATAAAAATATAAAAATATAAAAATATAAAAATATAAAAATATAAAAATATAAAAATATAAAAATATAAAAATATAAAAATATAAAAATATAAAAATATAAAAATATAAAAATATAAAAATATAAAAATATAAAAATATAAAAATATAAAAATATAAAAATATAAAAATATAAAAATATAAAAATATAAAAATATAAAAATATAAAAATATAAAAATATAAAAATATAAAAATATAAATACATAAAAATATAAATACATAAAAATATAAATACATAAAAATATAAAAATATAAAAATATAAAAATATAAAAATATAAAAATATAAAAATATAAAAATATAAAAATATAAAAATATAAAAATATAAAAATATAAAAATATAAAAATATAAAAATATAAAAATATAAAAATATAAAAATATAAAAATATAAAAATATAAAAATATAAAAATATAAAAATATAAAAATATAAAAATATAAAAATATAAAAATATAAAAATATAAAAATATAAAAATATAAAAATATAAAAATATAAAAATATAAAAATATAAAAATATAAAAATATAAAAATATAAAAATATAAAAATATAAAAATATAAAAATATAAAAATATAAAAATATAAAAATATAAAAATATAAAAATATAAAAATATAAAAATATAAAAATATAAAAATATAAAAATATAAAAATATAAAAATATAAAAATATAAAAATATAAAAATATAAAAATATAAATACATAAAAATATAAATACATAAAAATATAAATACATAAAAATATAAAAATATAAAAATATAAAAATATAAAAATATAAAAATATAAAAATATAAAAATATAAAAATATAAAAATATAAAAATATAAAAATATAAAAATATAAAAATATAAAAATATAAAAATATAAAAATATAAAAATATAAAAATATAAAAATATAAAAATATAAAAATATAAAAATATAAAAATATAAAAATATAAAAATATAAAAATATAAAAATATAAAAATATAAAAATATAAAAATATAAAAATATAAAAAAAAGATTTGTAGAAAAGCAATAATTTTTAAAAGCTTTTGGCTTTCTAATAAAGCATTTCAAAAGCGTGATTCAAAAGAATAATCAAGCAAATGTTCAAAAAGCTTTTAAAATGCTTAATACTTTCAATCATAAATTAATTTAAATAAATAGAAACATAAAAAACGCACAAAAAAGCTGTAAGCTACAAATGATACTTAAGTTTCTTTCAAAAACAACTTAGAAAAATTAAAAAACAACGAAGCTTTTGAAAATTTAAAGTCTTCCTTAATGATTTGGAATAAATTAATGTAATAAACAGAATAAAAGAAGTTTTCAACAAAGGAGTTTAATAATTTAAAAGGAGAATAATTTAAAAGCTTTTGAACAATGTGAAGCTTTTGTAGATCTTACAGCTTTTGAAATATAGCTTTAATAGATTTTAAGGCTTTCGTAAGCTGTGCAAAAGCTTAATGCCCAGTAAAAATATAAAAAAATGTACACCCAATAAGAAGCTTTTCAGAAGCTTTTTATAATCATTAAATAAATAAAAATATAAAACAAATCTTTTAGCTAAAATCAAGAATAAGTTAGTTTTCAAAAATGTTTGCTTTTGTATCAAACAAAATATACTCAAAAAAGCTTTTGAGAAGCTTAAAGTTTGTAATCATAAGTTAAATTAATTAAATAAGAAACATAAAAAAAATCTTTAAGCTTAAATGATTACTTATTAAGTTTTCAAAAAAAAAACTTTGAAAAATTAAAAAAAGTTTAAATGGTGTTAAAATAGCACCAATTTAAAATTTTTTTGAACAAATAAAGCTTTTGAAAAACTAAAGTTTTGCAAAAGCTTTGGAAAAAATTCAAGAATTTGGAATAAATTAAAAAATTTCAAAACTTTTGAAGAGCTCAAAGTTTTTGAAGAGTGTTAAGCTTTTGGAAAACTTAATGCTTTTGAAGAGCTTAAAGCTTTTTATTGATAATTTAACTAAAATAAATAAAAAAGGGTTTCATGCATGTACAAACAAGCGTAAAGCTCTTTTTGGGAAAGAGCTTTTTAAATTTTGAAAAGCTTTTGCATAATGATAACATTTAATTTTAAATATGACTTTAATTTTTTAAGTATTTTTTAAATATGACTAAGTTTTAGATATTTTGAATATTTTTTAAGAAACTTAATGAAGCACAATACTTTAAATCTAAGGTATTGAGGCATATTTTGAGTTGAATATGAAAGAAAGCTATTTTTTGAGCATTAATTAAAAAATCTGTAACAAAATAACTGCAATGAGCATTTAATTGAAACTCAGCTTATTGAAAAGAAGCTTATTTTACGATAATGTGTTCGTTATAGTATAGAACATCACAACAACTGCAACATTGGTTGCAACGTAAAATATTTAGTTTTGTCTCACTGCAGCGTTGTTGTCTTGTAACACGCTTCAAACCACCAGAGAGAATTGCATTTGCAAGAAATAAAAAGCAAATCTTAAAACTTTAAGCTATCTTCGCAAGCATATGTACGTTCATCACCAGTAACCATCATTTGCAGCGTCTGCTGCCTGCCTGCCTGACTGTCTTCCTACCGCTTGCATTGCATGTCGTTGAGATCGTGCGCGATCGCAGATTCTTGGAACATCATGCAACCACATGCTGTGTGCTTCTAGTTGCTGATCGTTTTTCGATCACTTAACGAATTGGCAGCTTCAAATGCCAACCAGCAGCGGTTGCAGCAGCTTTTGTTGCAACGCAGTTAGAGTCAAAGCCACGGTAGCCAGCCAAGTGGTATTGAACTTGAATTTGAAAGTATTTCGCTGGCTTTTTTTGTGCTTTATTTTTATTATTTTGTGTCAACTAAAAGAAGGTTCCTTTGCGATAGCAATAGCAGCTACAACAACAGCAACATCATCAGAAGCAGCAAAAAGTACATGTCGCCGTTCACGTTGATCTGTTGTTAAATGTCCCTGGCGATGTCATCAATATCAAGGAAAGCATCAGTGTCATTGTTGCTGTTGTCGTTGTTGTTTGTTGTTTTTGTTTGTTGTTGTTGTTGTTGTTGCTATTTTATTGCCTTTGTATAAAATACAAGCGGTAGCCAGCAACTAGTGGCAAAACACAAAATACTTGCTGGTTGCTTGAAAATTCTTAGCAATAACTAGTCGTTATTCTTGAGCGCTAGTTTTATGACCCTCATGGCAAGAAAGAGCTTTTCAGAATTTTCTTAAGCTAATTTTTTTGTAAATATTTAATATAAAAGTGCAGTTTCTTGAACTTTTAAATTTGTATAAAACAGGAAAGCTTTTGATATAAACAAAATGATGATGATTTCAGCAAAAACATACAATAAGAGTACCTCCAAAATTTAAAAAGTGCTTCTTTACTCGGTTCGTACTAAAGAACGAAGCATGTTTCAAGAGTCACATAAAGCTCTTTTAAAATTTTGTAGATCTTCTTATGTAAATGTTTTTGGTTTTAATAACCAAACTCGTAAAAGCTTTATTTATTTTATTTTCATCAATTTCTCATCAAATCCTTTTGATTCTTATACTTCACATGTACCTTTTCGTCAACTTTTACAGCAATATTTTTACAGTTTCTTCTCAAGTTTTGTTTTAAATTTTTTTTGTGCTTTCTTCAATTGCAAAAATTCTTCATTGCCCATGAAAGCTCTTCATTCTCTCCTTTTATACAAAGAATTTACAAACTATGTTCGCCAATGGCATTTTTTTTTAGTCTCTGTAAACTTACAACTCTTTACAGCAATTAAGAAAAAGTTACAGCACAAAAACCTTTAAGAAATTTTCCACATAACTATTCGTCGAAATTCTATTTGGCTTTAAAAACAGTTATAAAAAGAAATAGCTTCTTCTGACTGTCGCTTGAAGGTATGACTGTTGAGAACATACATAGATGGCGCCACTAATTACACATTCCACTCGTACTTTTAAGGCAGCAAAGTGGCGTTAAATGCTACCAAATGGCCAACAACTGTGTTGCCAGACTGCGAGTGAGTAAATGTGTACGAATGCTCAGGTGTCAGTAGCTAGCTGTGGTGGAATAAGAAAAGCTTAGGCATAAAGCAAAATGCAAAATGTTTAGCGCCACTGTCAAAAGTTATGAAAAAGTTCGCTGTTTTGCAGTTAACACTCTTCAATAGGATTAAGAATGATATTAAATAGTTTTAAGAACGTTCTTAAAAAAATTTAAACTGCTTTTTAAAGTACTTAACTTAAGTATTTATAAAGCTTTTGTTAGTTCCAATAAAGATTTCTTAGTTTTAAGAAAGCTTCTGTACAGCCTTAAGGCAGCGTTTCGAAAAACTTGATTTTTGTTTAGTTAAGCTTCAAGAAAGCCTTTGTTAAGCACTAATAAAGCTTTTATAAAGATGAAAGAAAGCCTTCAGAAAGCTTTATAAAGTTTTTAAAGCTTGAAGAGAGCTTATATTTATTTTTACCAAAGCTTTTATAAAGATTTTGAAGTTCAAGAAGATAGTTCTTAAAGCTAAGCAAAGATTTTGTGAAATATAAGGAAAGCTGTTATAATTATTTAAGAAAGCTGTTGTTAAAACTTTATAAGCTTTTATAAAGGTTAAAGAAAGCATTTTTAAAGGTTTAAGAAAGCTTATATAAAGGATGAAGAAAGCTTAAATAAAGGTTTAAGAAAGTTTTTATAAAAGTTGAAGAAAGCTCATATAAATTCTAGCAAATCTTTCATAAAGCTAAAGCTTTTCCTAAATGAAAAGTTGTATTCAACTTTAGAAAAGTTTTTATTAAGTTGTAGAAAAGATCAAGGAAAAGTTTTATAAACTTTTAGGAAAGAATTTATAAAGCTTTAGAAAAGATTAAATAAAACTTAAAGAATAATTAATACTAATAATAATAATAAAAAACTTTTAAAAAGCTTTTAAAAATCTTCAGAAAAGCTTCAGAAAAAATTTTATAAAGCTGTATGAGAGCTTAAGAAAAGCTTTTATTAAGCTTTTAATAATATTGAAGAAAGATTCAAAAAACTTTAATAAAATAAAATTTTAAAGCTTTGAATAAGCTTAAATTATCTTTTTTAAGGAAACTTTAATCTTATTTTACTCGACATAAGACTTTCTTACATTCTTGAAGAATGCTCTTTTCAGCTTAAATAAAGCTTTTTAATGTTTTTATTAAGCTTTTTAAGCTCAATAAATCTATGTAAATGAGGCTTCATTTAAGCTAAAATATAACCAGAAATTAGTTTTTAAAACAATTTAATAAAGATTTTGTAAAAACTGTCAAAGCTTTTGTGAAGCTTCAGAAAACTTTTTGAAGATAAAGCTTTTAATAACTTTAAGAATTTTTAAAAGCTTGAAAAAAGCTATTGTTAAACTTAAGTAAGCTTTAGTTAAGAAATTTTTCTAAAACTTTAATATAATTTTGGTTAAACTTTAAGAAAGCTTTTGAAAGCTTTTAAAAGCTTAAAGAAAGATTTTAAGTACTTTAAAGCTGAGAGTAGCTTTCGTTACACTTAAGTAAGTTTTAGTTTAGAAATTTTTGTAAAACTAAAAAAATTTTTGGTCAAACTTTAAAAAAGATATTGAAAATTTTTTTTAAGGACTTTTAAAAAGCTTCAAAAGAGCTTTTAAGAAGCTTTAAAAAGTCTTAAAAAGACTTAATAAAGAGCTCTAGTTAGCTTTAACAAAGCTTATAAAGTCTTTAAGATTTTGTAAAAGCTTTTAAGAAAACTCCTAACACTTATTAAAGCTTAAAGACGGCTTTTATAAGCTTTTGCTTAGCTTTTGTTAAGAAATATTTTCTAAACTTTAACACATTTTTGGTTAAACTTTAAGAAAGCTTTTAAATATCTTCAAAGAGCTTTCTAAAACCTAAAGAAAGCTTTTTAAGAAGTTTTAAAAGCTTTTGAAGAGCTTAAATAAGCTTTAATAAAACTCTTAAAAGACTAATGAACTTTATAAGCTTCATCAAACGTTTTTAACTTGTTCTTACGTTCAAAAGAATCATAAAGAAACATTTTTTAAAGCTTAGAATAGCTTTCGTTACACTTAAGTAAGTTTTTATTGAAGAAATTTTTGTAAAACTTTAATACATTTTTGGTTAAACTTTAAAAAAGCTATTGAAAATATTATTAAAGAATTTTAAAAAGTTAAATAAAGCTTTATAGAAGCTTTAATAATTTTTAAAAATTAATAAAACTCTTATTGAATGTTTTTAATAGATAAAGTAAGCGTCAACAATGCTATTAAAAGCTTTCAGATTTTTCAAAAGCTTTAAGAAAGCTAACTTACGCTTTTTAACGCTTAAGGAAAGCTTTTTTAAAGTTTTAGTTAAGCTTTTGTTGAGGTATGTTTGTAAAAGTTTACTACAAACTTTAATAAAGCTTTTGAAAATACTTTTAATTACTAATAACAACCTAAAAAAAGATTCTTTAAGATGTCTTAAAAGCCTTAAGAAAGCTTTTGATGAGCTTTCAAAAGCTAAATCAAGCTTTTAAAAGCTTTAAGAACTTTATATACTTCAATTAATCTTTGTTAATTATTTTAAACTTAAATAAAGCTTATGTAAAGCTTAAATAAAGTTTTTTATATGCTTGAAGAAAGCCTTTGTTAAGCTTAAATAATGTTTTAAATGTAAAAGTTTTATGTAGATTTATGCAAGCTTTTGTAAAATTTTATGAAAGCTTTTGCTTAGCTTTATGAAATCTAATTATTTAAAAGTTACAGTAGCTTTAAAAACCTTATGGAAGCTTTTGAAAAGCTTTCTTTAAGCTTATGAAAGCATTTCAAAAACTTTTAAAGAGCTTTTGAAAAAATTAAAGAAAGCTTTTATGAAAATTGAAAGCTAACTTAAAGCCTTAAGAAAGCTTTTAAGCGCTGTTAGAATTTGTTAAAAGTTTCATGTACTTTTACAAGCTTTAAGAAGCTTTAACGCTTTTAAAGCGTAAAGACAGCTTTTGTAAAGCTTTAGTGAGCTACTGCTAATTTTTAAAAAACCTTTTGTTAAGCTTTAATAAAACTTAATGCCCAAAATAACAAATATTTAAGTTTTCTGAAACATGCTTTGATCTCTCCACACTCTTAGAAGCTTTTTTTACACACATCCGCTCAGAATTATTGCATAACTTGCAGACTTTGATGCTGACTAGATAGAACATTACTCCATAACCTTCGCTCGTAATGACATTAATCGTGGCTTACATAACTACAATATTTCTACATGCGAACTGCACACGAACTGATTTCATAAGAAAAAAATTGCAAGTGCAATCATAATGAACATCATTAAAAAATAATGAAAAAAAAAAACAACACCAAAGTGTTGGGCAGAGCGGGCACAAGCATCAAGAAGAGCGCAGCGGCACAAGCTCCCCTTAAATGTGCGCATGTGTGGCGTGTGCATAATTATGTTATAGGTATTGACAACAAGTTATGTCATAGCGGAAGTAAAAGAACAAAAATAAAAAAAAAATAAAAAATTAAAGCATTTACTGCACAGCTAAACTTTGCACAAAACATTGAAAAAGCTATGAAAAAAGCTTTTATGATCTCTTTTGAATTTTCAAGAGATGGAATGATTTAAAAAGCTCATTTTGTTACTTCCAGAAAGAGATCATAAAAGCAATCACATGCACAAAAAAGCTCAATATTTGTTAAATAAAATCAAAAACCAACAATTAGAAGATTTCTCAATTTTTAAAAAAGCTTTTTTAGTATGTCAGTGAGAGGTAAAACTGGCTTCGTTCCTCGTTCTGCACTAGTTTCGTGCAAAAGAACAAAGCGTATTTCACTTCTCGCTGGCACACAAAAAAGCTCTTTAAAAATTAGGGAGGTCTTCTTATGGTATTTTTTTTAATTAAAATTACTTCAAAAGCTCTACGTTTGTCAACATTTTATGCATCAAATTTCTTGAATAAGCTTAAAGCTTGTTTTATGGGCTCAGAATTTCTGTGCCATACATTATAAAGTTCGGTTTTCAGCTAAAGCTCTTAACAAACTATTCTCTGCGCATAACTTCAGTGTTGATGTTGTTGTTGTTGTCACTGTTCTTGGAGTGCTACAGCTACATGGAGACTTCAAATTTTTTTTGGTCTTAGAAACCAAACAAGTCCAATTTAGCGACAATAATAACAACAACAAAAACAACAACAACAACAGCAGCAACAACAAAGTATAAAAAACAATAAAAACTTTACTCAATGTATTGCCAACATTAGACGCTGCAGCAAGAATAGCAAGAATTCAATGACCAGCAACAATTGCAAAAAAAAAACAAACAACAACAACAATAAAAATGAGAGAAATTCTTAACAGAGCACCAGCATGCAGTGCAGGCAGCAACAATCCTAACAAGCTTTTGCTAACAATGCCAATAACAACAACAACAAGTACCACCAGAGCAACAAGCACAGAGTTACAGTAGCCTTTTATTTGAACAGCAACAATAGTTACAACAAAAACAACAACAGCATTTTTCTACGACTATTTATAATGTTGCTGCTGCTGCTGCTGTTGCTGTTGTTGCTGAGTAAACGTTATGTTTTTGTTGTTGTTTTGTTAGTAGTTGACTGTTAAAGAAAAAAGTTCAAACGATGTAAGAATCAGCAAAAAGCGACAACACTGCGACAACTAGATGTTGTTGGTTTTTGTTGCTATTGCTGTTGTTGCTGTTGTTGCCGCTGCAATGTAAAGAAGCTGCAATAAACGCGTTTCTTGACGTTTCTTAAGTAGAAAATAAAACAACATTGCAACCACAATAAAAAACAACAACAATAATAAACGATTGTATGAAACGGCAACGCAAAACACGACATTGAACATTACAATAACAACAACAACAACAATAACAACAATAAAATAGCAACAACTACTAAAACAACAATAATAGCCACCAGCATCATCAGCTTCGATTTTATACGATCGCAACAACAACAAAAACAACAAGAACAACAATAGCAACAAGCCGCCATATCAAGCCACAATAAAAAAACAAAATAAAACAAAGAAGTAGAAAAATTAACAAGAATTTAAAAAATAATAAAAGAACCAAAAACAGCAGCAATGTTTTCACCAACTAAACCCGAAACAAAAAAAAAAAATACAAAAACTGTTCATTATGCAAAACTCTTTTTTTTCGGGATAAACCGAATGAAGACAACACGATTGAATTTTTGTATGCAAAAAAAAAGCTTTTGTCATGTCCACAAAAAAAATCATTTTTTGGTAGCTTGCCAAAAAAGGGTTTTTCTGTTTTACGAACTGCCTGTGAACAGGCTGCGGCATGCTGAGTTATAAGCTGTATAGTCACAGCTAACCCGCAGCGTTATAAGGTGTTGAATTCCAGGCAGCTTTAATTGAGTGATCAACCCTGACCGTTGGATGGATGGGTCAGCCAAAAAATTCCATAAAAAAAACAAACCGCCTTCGTTGCTGATAACTATCAACTTCGCTTAGAACTTTGCTGCCAACATTTTGTTTACTCCTCATACATGTGTGTGCTTTAAGCTTTTTTTTGTTTGCAAAGAGCTTTTATTTGAGAGAAATTATTTTGAGAAATCAGTTTTAAAATTGGTTTGCAGACATAAAATAAAGAGAAAAGCTTTAAAATGTGTTAATAAAAAGTTACCATTGGAAACTTTTTACAATTGAATGTCAAAAAAGTTATGTTAAAGTTTTTCTGACAAAATTTAAAAATTTTTTTTTAAATACTTAAATCTTTACGAGCTTAAATTTCAAAAATACTTAAATTATTTATGAAAGCTCAAACTTTTATGAAGTATTGAAAAATTGTATAAAACTTTTACAAATACTTTAAAAATTTAAAACAACGTTAACATCTATATTATAATGCAAGCTTTCATAGAGATTTTAAGAAACATAAAACATATTCTATAAAGCTTTAAGATAAATTTCCTACAAAGTTTTAAAATCCTTTCAAATTAATATATTTTTAAAAGCTTTCTAAAAGCTGTCGAAAGAACTTCTGTGACATATTAAAAATAATTTTTTATAAATCTGTCTTAAAATTTTATAGGTTTTTTTAAAAAAATTCAGGAAAGCTTTCAAAAGATTTTATGTTTTAATGAAAGCTTTGCTTAGACATAATTAGAACTATTAAATTCTTTTAAATTCTATTAAATATTCAAACAATATTCTATAAAGCCTCAAGTTATCATTTCTACAAAGCTTTCAAATGGATTGAAATAAATATCTATAAAAAAGTTTTTTAAAGCTCAAACATAATTTCTATGATTTATCGAAAAAAAAATCAATAAAGATTTCAAAAGCTTCTTGAGTTTTTATGAAAGCTTTACTTTTAAAAATCTTCTATAACATACTAAAAATAGTTTTAACAAAGTTTTTTTTTAAAAATGTATAGTTTCTGTGAAAAAATCAGCAAAGCTTTCAAAAGCTTTTGTGTCTTTATGAAAACTTTACTTTGAAATGCGACAGAAATTTTATTAAGTTTTCAAAAAATATTTCATAAAGCCTTAAGCTAACATTTCTACAAAGCTTTCAAAGAGGTTCAAATAAATAGCCATTGATTTCTCAAACCTCAAATAGAACTTTTTTTTTAAAAAAAGAGTTTTTAAAAAGCTTTTTTAAAAATATCTAGTTTTATTGAAAAAATCAACAAAGCTTTTAAAAGCTATCGTTTTTTTTCTTAAAGTTTTACTTTAAAATGTGACAAAAATTTTATTAAATATTAAAAAAAAATCTGATAACGCTTAAAGCTTACAATTCTACAAAGCTCTCAAATAGGTTCAAATAAATATTTATACAAAATCTTTCTCAAATAGAACATCTTCGACACATTAAAAAGTTTTTTCTGAAGCTTTTTTAAAAATGTTAAGTTTAATTGAAAAAATGAACAAAGTTTTCCAAAGCTTTTCTTTTAAATTTGACAGAAATTTTATTAAAAAATTCAAAAAACATTTTATTGAGCTTAAAGATAAATTTTTTATAAAGCTTTAAAATACTTTCATATTTATAGCTTAACAAAACCTAACTCAAAGCAAAAAAATAATTGTTGTGACATATTAAAAAGAATTTTTATAAATCTGTCTTAAAATTTTATGCTTTTTTCGAAAAAAAACTAAAAAGCTTTCAAAATATTTTGTATTTTAATGAAAGCTTAACCTTTAATTTCTAAAGATATAACAATTTATTTAACAAAGATTTGAACAATCATTTTAAAAAACATTAAAATCGATTGTACATCTATGTATTAAAGCTGTTATAAAAAATATTTTTATAAAAATTGCTTGAATCTTTAAAAAGCTTCAAAAACAAAACATTCTTTAGAATTTTAAATATTTTACAAAGCTTTTTAAATTTAAAAACTCATAAAGAGCTTTTTACTGTACAAGCTTTTATTAAGATTTTAACTTAAAAAACTATAATAAAGCTTTAAAAAGCATAAAACTTCTTTCTCAAAGCTTTTATAAAGCTTAGTTTGATTAACAAATAAAACTTAAAAATATATTTGAGAAGACTTAAAATATTCTGTTATAAAAAAATTTAAAAAGCTCGCATGCAGCTATCAAATATACATCAAAAGCCGTTTAAAACACCTTAAAAATCCTTAAAAAAATTTAATAAATCTTTTAAAAACCTTATAAGCTTCAAATCATATGAAGACCTTTGTAAATTCAAAAGCACATAATGAGCTTTATATATAAAAGCTTTTATAAAGATTTTAACTTCAGCTTGCATTATAGAGCTCTGACGAAGCTTTAAAAAGTTTCAAAAGCTTCAAAAAACTTTCGCAAGGCTTTTTCTTTAAAAGCTTATACGCCGGTTTTAACTTAAAAAACTTAAATATAGCTTACGTTGTAAAGCTAATGTTATAAAGCTTTCATAAGCTTCAAAAGTTTACTCAAAGCTTTTCTAAAGCTAAGCTTGGCTTAAAAATACAATTTAAACACATATTTTAAATGACTTAAAATATTCAGTTATACAAAAAATTTTAAAAGTTTTAAGGTCCTCGAATAAAGCTATAAAAAATATTTATCAAAGCCATTTTTTTAATGGTTTTTACCTTTGCTAATCTTTATGAAAGGTTTAAAAAAATAATAAATCTTTCGTCAAATTTTTAAGAAAAATTTTATTAATCTTTAATAAGCTCCATAAATATATGAAAAGCTTTTTAAATTAGAAGTTCATATAAAGCTTTTTGCTTTTAAATCTTTAAGTAAGATTTTAAAAAAAAACTGAAATAAAGTTTAAAAAGGCCTACTCAAAACTGTAATTAGTCTTAGCTTTGTTAAAAATAACAGTTAAAAATACATTTTAAAAAAGTAAAAATACTCTTTTTTAAAAAAATCAGTAAAGCTCCCATTAAGCTATCTCATAGAGATAAATATACATCAAAATCCGTTTAAGCCTTCGTACATATTTATGAAAGTTTTAAAAAATTCAATAAACCTTGCGATAGTTTTTGAAATTCATAAATATTTTGTAAGCTTTAAAATATATGAAGAGCTTTTTAATATAAAAGCTCATAAAAAGCTTTAAAAAGATTAAAACTTAACAAATTATGATCAAGATTTTATAATAAAGCTCCAATAAAGTTTTAAAAAGCTTACTTGAAGCTTTTGTAAAAATAGGCTTGTTTTTAAATATAAGATACATATATTTTAGAAAATGCAAATTTATGTTATAAAAAAAATGCTTATGTTTAAAATTGTAGTTGTAAAATTTCATAAAGTTTAAATAAGCTTAAAATTTTTTTCATATTAAGATTAAATAAATCTTTAATTTAAAAGCTCAAAGAGCTTTTCACATTTAAAGCTTTTAAAAAATGTTAACTTAAAACCTATAATAAAGCATTCAAATTATTTAAAAAGCTTATATTAAGCTTTTTTTAAATCTTTTACAAAGCTTTTTTCAAAGATTTTATTTTTATGATTTTTTGAAGCTTTGCTTGGATAAAGCTTACATAAAACTACTTCTGAAAACTTAATCGAACTTCCAAAAGTTATTTTCATTTAAAATATAAATTGAAATTTAAAACGTATTTTCGTTTTAAATTTAATTATTGTTATTGTTTTAAATTCTGTTTCATTGAAATAAAGCTTGAACAAGTTTTTCCTTATAAATCTTATTAAAAACTTTTATATTGAAAACTTTATAAAAGGTCTTTACTTAAAAAGTGTTTTTTTAATTATTTTTAAAAGCTCTTATTAAACACTGCAATTATAAATCGCTAATTAAGTTACAAAATACTTACATAAATCTTTTAGAAATTTTGTTAAAGTAATTTTTTGGAAATGTCTTGGGATAACAAACTATAAATTTAAGTTAAAAATTTGCTTGTTTTTACTTTACATGCTTTTATTAAATAAAATTAGTTTTGAAAAGTTTTTACTTATAAAAAGCTATTACATCTAAAAGATTATAAAAAGCTTTTTGCTTTAAAAGCGTTACTAAGGATTTTACCTTAAAAAGTTCTTATTGAGCTTATAAGAAATTTGTAATTAAGCTTAAAAAAAGCTCTTAAAAAAGTTATAAAAAAAGCTCTAAAAAGCTTTTATAATACTTTTTTAAAGCTTATATTACACTGTGACGCAATATTCAACTTTTTGACTCCAAACAAAAAAACACTTATCCCAGCCGAAAGTACTCGATGAGAGGAGAAAAGTAATTTCTGGATTTTGCTAGATTGGTTGCCGTTCGTTTTTTATGAGCCTCTATAGTTTTTTCGCCAAATTCGATTTTGAGCACTTTTTTGCAATTTTCTTCTATTTTTCGCATGGCCATAGCTCGAAAAATGCTGTGAATTTTTTTTTTGCAGTCTTCAGCAAAGTTGTAGCTCTTGACTCGGCCAACAAAAACGCTGAATATATTAAGTCGGAAAAATTTCATCTTCATGCTCAAAACCCCAAAAATGTCGAAAAAATTACCACTTTTTTCACCGATTTTGTCCGTTTTTCGACTACAGCTCTTGAACTATTGAAAATTTTACCAAACAATCAAGTGAAGAAATGTAGCCTATAAAATTATGAACAACTTTCCATTACATACTAACTTCATACGACCACTCCTTGATACGGATTTTTACATACAAATGTAGATATAGCAAAGCCTCCATACAAACTATAGAGGCTCATAAAAAACGAACGGCAACCAATCTAGCAAAATCCAAAAATTACTTTTCTCCTCTCATCGAGTACTTTCGGCTGGGATAAGTGTTTTTTTGTTTTGAATTTTTGTGTTGCACTGTGTTATCTTGTAAATGCTTTTCCTTCTAACTTCTCATGACTTGAAACTTGAAATTTTTGGAACTTGGAAATTTTCTTGCATATAAAATATAAATTCAAATAAATTTTAACAAAGTTTTTAGACCGGTTTTTGTTACTAAAGTTGCTACTATTTACACCGTTTTTGTTCAACAACTTTTATAAATTTCACACCATCCGACAAAAACATCAGCTCAATTCAGTAGCAACGAATGATCTGCTGCTATTTAAAGTCTTTGACACTTCATTTGAACAGCAAATAAAAAGTGCTGCAGTATAAAATCAGGTTGAAATCGGAGAAGACGATTTTTTTCTTTAACTGAATTCATCAACATGGCGCACGATGCTGCTGCTGCTGAATTGCCGATCGTCAATGCATTGAATGCCAAATCGAGCCCAAGTGTTGAATGGCGTCGCGTCGTAAAACTTGTATTCATCATCATCATCTTCAAATACGACGGCAGCGTCTAGACTTCATTATAAGAAATATTCTTAGAATAAAAAAAAAAAAAATAATACAGAGGAGTAACAAAAAAGCGGAGCAGCAGCAGCAGAAAACTAGCAAACAGCAATACAATAAAACATAACAGAAAAGAAAATACAAACACCACAACATGCCGTGCTGAACGCACGAACATTCCGACAATTTAAAATGCTAACAAACTGTCATTAAAATAATAAAAGATATACAAATAAAAGCTTTACAACGCCAAGCATAAAAACCGGCCATCATCATTCAACAGTCAAGTGGTGCTGGAGAACGGAGGTATTAGTGTCAACTCACACCTTGGCAGCAACCATGACTGGACTGGAGTACCTCAAGCAGCTCCTCATGAACATCATGAATGTGTGTTGACAATAAATGCAAAATTTTTTGGCACCACTCAAGAGAACCAGAACAACAACAACAACAGAAACAACAGCTTAGAACTTAAAAAAAAAGCGCTGAAAAAAGTGCTTCAAACTTCTTTGACGTTAATTAAAAAAAAAAAAAAACCAAAAAGATTGCATACTCACTGGCGCTGTGTGTGGCTAAAACGAAGTTGCGGCAACAGCTGCTGCTGAGGATCGTTTAAGGATAAATAAAAAGAAGTAAACAAAATATCAACAACAACAACAACTTCACAACAACAAACGATGAATGAAATTTTACACTTTATAGCTTAGAAAATGAGTTGTGTTTTGCTGTTTTTTTTTTGTTGTTTTTTTATCTCTGCAGGACCACCAAAGTTGCAAACTTAATTTTTGGTAGAATGTCTAGAGTTTCAAAATGAAAGAGTTTAGCTTTGAAGTGTAAAAAAAAAATAAAAGAGTAAAAGTAGGCCGCAGATTTGCAAAAGAGCTTTAAACTGAATTTGAACGTTATTTAAATGCTTCAAGAATTTATTTTAGCTTGTTTTAATAACATTTTTATTTAAAAGCATTAATTTTCTTTCAGTAGCTTTCGGTATTACCATATATGAGTATTTTATAAAAAGCTTTCTGATGTGTTTTTTGCAGCAACATTTTCATTATTTTTTATACAAATTTTTTCAAGATGTTGGTGGCTTAAAAATAAAAAAAAACATACATTAACAAGACCTCCAAAATTTTAAGAGCTTTTGACAAGAACATGTCTTGTTCTTCGTTCCGTACTTGTTGCGTTCTAAAGCAGGAAGCATTTAAAAAAAGACTTCTATCACTGGCATGCCAAAAAAAGCTTTTTTAAAATTTTCGAGGTATTCTCATTGTATATTTTTGAATATAAATCTAAAAGCTTTCTTTTAAAACATATACAAAAATTTTCAAAAATATCTTGAATTTTTAATTAATCGAACATTTTACGATTTATAACATTTATAGAAACAGCTTTCATTTAAAATTTTTCTAATAAATACTGCAAACGAAAAAAGCTTTTTGCAACATTTATTGTGAAAAATATTTTAATATATATTATAAAATTTTGATTTTAAAACAATCAAGTTAAGGCTTTAAAAAAATTTAAAGCTGTAAAAAGCTTTCCAAAAGTTTATTAATTTTTAAAATAAGAAAAGTTTTAAGATTTATGGGCTTTATAAAAACAGATGTAAGGCCTTTAAGTAGATGTTTTGACATTTTTACAATTTATTAGTAATAGAAGCTTTTGAGAACCTTAACTAAATACAAAATTTTCCAAAATTTTAATATATAAAAGCTTTTACAAATTTTTTAATAAAAGCATAAGAGAAGGTTCTCTAATAAAAACTTTTCAAAAGCTTTTATGTATATAAAAAAACAAATATTTTCAGAAGCTTTTTTAAATAAAAATATTTGTACAGCTATTAAAAAGAAAAAGTTTTGAGACACTTTAAAAAATAAGAACGTTTTTAGAAACTTTTATAAAGAAAAGCTTATGAGAAGTTGTCATAAATAAAAGATTTGATGAGCTTTTATTAACATAATAGTATTATTATAATACTAGAGTTTCTTTGATCCATTAACGACGAACACCAGATATTTCGAATGATTTATAAAATTAAAGCTTTTCACAAAATTTTAAGCTAAAAAAGCTTTCCAACAATTCATTACATTTTTAAAATATCTACAGTTATAATAAGAAGATAAGAAGTTTTTTTAACATTTAAAACATGTGTTATCAATAAAAGCTTTTGAGAAGCTTTACTTAATAAAAAATTTTCAAAAGTTTTTATAAATAAAAGCATTTCAAAAACTTTTTTCCATAACAGCTTTAAAGAATTTTTTCAATAAAAGCATTACAGAAGGTTTTGCTATTAAAAACTTTCAAAAGCTTTTATAAATAAAATAATATAAAAGCTTTTCAGAAGCTGGTACATAAAAAGCTTTTGAGCAGCTTTTAAAAATAAACAATTTTGTAAAGCTTTTATGTATAAAAAATTTGGAAAAACTTTTATAAAGAAAAGCTTTTGAGAAGTTGTCATAAATAAAAGCTTTTAAGATGCTTTAATTAAAAAATATATAAAAGTTTTTTCTTTTAAATCTTGAATTTTTAAGTCAATATCAAGAACAGCTTTTCAGAAATTTTTTTAAATAAATTGGTTTTATAAATAAAAACTTTTACAAAGCTTTTGTTAATGAACTAAAATAAAAGCTTTTTTAGAGGCTTTGGTATAAAAACACTTTTGAGAAGCTTTTATGGAAAAACTTTTGAGAAGCTTTTTCAAATCGAAGCTTAAAAGAAGCTTTTAAAAATAAAAAATTTTGACAAAGTCCTATTATTTTGGGTTAAACCTCGTTCAAATCTATTTTATTTTTTGTTTCATGTATTTACAGTTTAATGATTTTTAAAAACTTTTTTTGTATAACTTTTTTTTAATTCAAAAATTTTTATAATAGGCGTTTGAGAAGTTTTTAAACGAAAGCTTTTGACAAGCTTTTCTATTTAAGAGTTTTTGAAAAGTTTTTGTCAATAAGGGACTTTTGCAAGCTTTTGCGCAAAAAACCTTTTGACAGGTTTCTATAAATGAAAAGCACTTTTAAATTTTTTTTATATAATTTTGGAAAATTATTAAATATTTTTATGAACAAAGGCTTTTGAAAAGTTTTCAAACGAAAGCTTTTAACATGGTATGCTTTTGTATTTAATTAAAAGCCTTTGAAAAGCGTTTATGAACAATATCTTTTGAAAATCATTTATAAATAAAAGCTTTTGATAAGCTTTTATAAGCTAATGCGAAGTTTCTTATAAATTAAAGCTTTTGACAAGATTTAAGAATGCTTTTAATAAGCTTTTGAAAAGCTTTTATAAATAAAATATTTTGAGAAAGTTTTGTTAACAAAAAAATTTAACAAACCTTTATAAAGAAACGATTGTGAGAAATTATCATATATGAAAGCTTTTCAGAAAATTTTATTAACTAAAAGGTACTTTTGAAATACTTAAATTTTTTAAAGTTTTAAGTATTTAATTTTTCGAATTTTTTTTTTTTTTGTATAATTTTATATAAATTTTTATATAAATAAAGGCTTTTGGGAATTTTTTGAAACGAAAGCTTTTGAAAAGCTTTCATAAATAAAATTTTTTGACAGTGTTTTGTAAATAAAACACTTTTTAAAAGCTTTTGCAAGTAAAAGTTTTAGAAAAGCTTTTATAAACAAAAAGCTTTTCTAAAGTTTTTTTAAATAATTAAAATTTTTTAAATAAAGACTTTGAGAAATTTTAAAACCAAAGTTTCTGAAGAGCCTTTATAAATATAAACATTTAAATATGTTATTTAAACAAAAGCTTTGGACAAGGTTTCATATATAAAAGCTTTTGACAAGCTTTAATAAATTAAAATTTTTGAAATAATTTGAAAATTAAAGCTTGTTACAAGCTTTTGTAAATAAAAGCTGTTGACAAGTTTTTATAAAAAAAGCTGTTTTAAATTTTTTTAAATCATTACATTTTTCATAAATAAGCTCTTCTTCATAAATAAGTTTTTAAGCGAATGCTTCTGACAACCCTTTATAAATAAAACCATTTGACGAATTTTTTAAAATAGAAGCTTTTAGCAAGGTTTTATATATAAAAACTTTTGACAATTTTTAATAAATAAAAGCTTTTGAAAAGTTTTTATAAATACAAGTTTTTGGCAAGCTTTTACAAAGAAAAGCTTTTGAAAAGCTTTTATTAATAAAAACTTGTGACAAGCTTTAAAAAACCTTTTGCAAACTTCAACGAATAAAAGCTTTGGACAAGTTATTATAAATACAAGCTAAAAAAGCCCTTTGCAAACTTAAATAAATAAAAGCTTTGGACAAGTCGTTATAAATACAAGCTCTTGACAAGTTTTTACAAAGAAAAGCTTTTCATGTTTCATGTTGCTTTTCACAGTTTATAAATGAATTTAACAACAAGATTTAAAAAACAAAACTTTTAGGAAATTTTATAAATAAGGGCCTTTGAGAAGCTTTTACAAATAAAAGCTTTTCAGAGGCTTTTATATAGAAGTCTCTTATGTATAAAGGCTTTTGAAAAGTTTTTTAAATGATATTTAAATAAATTGAGCTTGTGGAAAAGCTTTTATAAATAACTTTTTTTAAAAAGCTTTTATAAATAAAAGTTTTCAAGAAGATTTTTTGACTATAATGTTTTGAGAAGCTTTTATAACTAAAAGTATATCGGATAATTTTTTAAAATATATGTTGTTAAAAATTCAAGCTTTTTGGAAGACTGAAAAATGAAGACAAAATTGAAAAATTTGAATTTAATCTCTAATGAATATGTTCATTTTTTATACCAATGACTATCGTTTAAAGTTTCTCATTGAGACTAATTAACGTAAGCTACATTTTAAATAACAGTCATATTCTCCAAAACTTTTGGAGTTAATTTACTCAAGTCCTCAAATAAGTTTTGGAATCTTTGAATGCAGAGTAGCACTTCAAACATGAGAGCTTCTCATCTTACAATCTATGCAAGCAATGAACTTGTGAGCTTTTCTTAAATCAAAATGTGATACTATCTGCTAATATCACTTGAAAGCTTTCGCACAAGCAACTGCACAAAATATTAAAACGAAAACTGCTGTCTTATCGAAACTTGTTAGCAAGCTTAAGAACAACACTTAAATTGTTGTGCATTCTTTTTGTTGCTGCTGCTGCTGCGCGCTTCTTTGTTGCTGTTGTTCCATGTATTAAGATGTTGATGTTTCTTGGTTCGTGGTTCGCTGTAGTGCACATTAATATCTTCTTCGTGAGATTGTTTGTGATAATTATTTGAAGTTTTTGTTGTTGTGCTTCTTTTTGCACATTATTGTGCAAAAGAAATAAGAAAAATAAAAAATAAAGAAGCTTATGTTTGTTTCTCTTGTTTCCTGCATTCATCATACAACTTGACATGCTCTTCATTCCACTTTTTCTGAATTGTTTAAAAATGCAATATTTGCTGTGGGTTTTGTTTGTTTTTTCTTAATTTTTAAGGTGAGAATGCACTGCACTGTTTTTATATGAAGTGTTGTTTTATATGAATTATGTTAGTGTTGACAACATTGGGCGGTAGTGCGAAAATGTGCAAATGACAGACAGTTTAACAGATTTTATTAAAAAAAAAACACATACAATTCTTAAATGCAAAAAAAGAAAAAGTGCATAATTGTTTTCTTAAAAATATGAAGTAACACGCATCTATATTTAAGACTATACAACTTTGCTGTATAACAAAAAGCTTTCAATACAATTGATTTTAAGTGCTTTTTACGCAAAAGTCGTTAAAATATTTAACTTTAAATATAAAAAATGGTTCAACATCATAAAAGAATTGCAGTAAGTTGTATGCAAATTAAATTTTCAATGGAAAATAAGCCTATTTGTTATAATAGTACAAAGAAGTTTTCGCAAGAACGTAGAGTTTTTAATGACTTTGTGTCTTTAGTTGTAAAAACTGTACAAATTACATTTTGCAGAACAACAAAAAATTAAGTCTAAAAAATTTAATGAGTTTTATGTGCTGAAAATATGTTTTGTTAAATATTAATACAGTATAAAAAGCTGCGGAATTTTTTTGTTCGAAAAAATTACTAGCTAAATAATATAAACAAATTAAAAAGGCACGCTGAAAAGCTTTTTAAACCAAATGTTTTGTATAAAATAAGTAAAATAAATAAGCAATTAGCTGACAAAATAATAATAAAGCCTGAAATTGCATGTATTTAAAGTTAATTAAAGCATGTTAACAGCTTTTTATAATTAACAGATTGTGAATTTGCCTCTTAACTGTACGTAAAGCTTTTACTAAAAAAAAAATACAATTTCTGCGTACAGCAATAAATAAAAGTGTTTTAAAATGCAAATTTTGTTTAACTTTTCATTAAATTGCATATTTATCAAAAGCTCTAAAAAAAAGCTTTTTAAAATTTGAAATTTTTTTATATAAACAACATGCTTATTGATGTAAAGAATGATGAGTCACAAAAATTTGAAGTTTTTTTTTTAAATTGTCGTTTTTAAAAAGCTTTTTCTAATAAAGTAGCTTTTAAATATTTATTGTTGTACACAAAAATAGGCCATTTTAACTTTAAAGCTAGAAAAAATAATTTTGTAAATAGGAGCTTTTTTTTATATGCAGCTCATTCAAAGGTTAAACGATTTTACAAACTTTCAAAAGCTGTTATAAAAACAAAACGGCTTTTAGATATTTGTGTTTATGAACTTTTTCATATACATTAACTTATTAACTTTTGACTTTTTTTCATTATAATAAATTTTTCTTAAAAGCTTTTCACGAAGCTTTTTAAAACTTGAAAAGCTTTAAATTTTTTTTTATTTCAACTATAAGAAAAATGATTTAAAGTACTTCGAGACATTACATTTTATATTTTCATAAATTTTGCAAATGTTTTATTTGATTTTTCACAAAAGCTTTACTAGGAGCTTTTAAAAGCTTAACTTTTATATTAGTAAATTTTACTTTTAATTAATTAATTCTGTAAGTTCTTAATATAATGAAATTTTTCTCAAAAGCTTTTAGCAAAGCTCCATAAAGCTTTTCAAAGCTTTTGCTAAACCATATTTAGTTTTTAAATTCAAACAAAAGGCGGATTGTTGTGAAGTAATTTTAGAAAAAAGGTATGACTTTTGTGTGGAATAGCAATTCTTCAAAAGCTTTTATATTACACACATTATTAAGCTTAAAAATATATATATTTAAATCAGAACGTATTATATTTTAATGTATAAGCCTGCAAACATATTATTCTTAAATAAATTTTTGCTTGACGCTCTTTGAAAAATTAATCGCATTTAGAAATCTTTAAAAAAAGTTTTCTTTTAAAAAGAAATTTAGAAAGCTTTTAACAAAATACACAAAAACACTTATATTTGCTTAAAAATTGGTTCAATGCCGGAATCTATTTTTGGAAAATTAAATATATTTTCCATTAATTTAAATTTTTTTTATAAGCTTTTGGTAAAGCTCTATTAAAACTTAAAAAGGTCTATGTATTTTTATATGCATGCTATTTAAATAAGATTTACATTAATATCATGCAAGTAAAAGGTTTGTGCAAAAAATGTATTAATGCAAAAGTATTATTTTGTATGTATGTATTTTGCAAAAGCTTTTACGAACTTACGGAATACAATTTTCTTTTTTTTTAATTTATTGAATTTTTAATTGAAATTCAAAATACGTATACTTAATTTCAAAACCTAGAAAAGCAAGATTTGTATTATAGCTTTTATAAGTTATTCTCAATACAAGCTAAATTGAAAGCTTTTGTAATAAGCAAGCGGCTCATTTTTGCTTAAAACGGCCATTTTTAAATATTTTAGTGCAAAACTTTTTTGTAAATTCACAGATTTTTTCAAAAATATCATTTCGCTTAAAAGCTTTTAATAAAGCTTTCTGAAAATTCCGAAGAATTAATTATTGCTTTTAGTTTAAACAATTAGCAGCTTATTTTTCATTGCATTCAAACTCAAAAAAAGTGTTTTTTATGCAACTTCAATTTTTAAAAGCTTTTATGAACTTTAAGAGAGCTTATAAATTAATAAAAAACGGTAAAATTTAATGAAGAAAGCTGAAAAAAATACAAAAATTACTTTTTGACTTTATTTTTATTTGAACTTTAAAATGAAATATAAATGTCTTTTGAAATGTAAAATCCAAAAAAATAAATTCTTGAAAGCTTTTATTAAAAACAAGTGGTTTTCATGTATTTAAAGAATTTTTTTTTATTAATTCAGTCTTTTGTAACAAATTTTTCTTTATATTTAAGTTTTATTGAAAGATTTTGCTAAAGCTTTTCAAAAAGCTACGAAAGCTTTTTAAGTTTTTCGTGTTTAAATAACAAACAGCGTAATTGGTGGTGACCGTGGCATGCAGGCTAAGTGTATGGCTTAGCATGCTCGGAGCCCGGGTTCGATCCCCAGCCGCGGCGAAAAGTTTTTTTCAATAACAAATTTTTCTGATCGGTCACCACCTCTCTGCAGACAATGGCAAACCTCAGAGAGTAAATAATGCCATGTAAAGCTTCTTGAGAACATGAGCCGTTCGGAGTCGGCATAAAACATGTAGGTCCAGTTCTCGGTCAATTGAGTGCAAACATTTAATAACACACACAACACAATTGATCATAAGAAGCTCGGTCAAAGTCCTTTCAAGGGCTGAAATGGCCAATTTGTTTTGTTTGTTATTTAAAGTGCATTCAGAAATAACAAATGTGGTTTTTATGAATTTACAGTTTTTTAAAGCTTTTACAAACTTACATAGTTTCAAAATGTTTACTTTCAAAAGCTTTTATGAACTAACAGAGCTTTCAAATTAATTAAAAAATGCCAAATTAAATTTCAAAACATGTAAAAACAAACTTTAGCCTTAATTTTTGTATTCAGCGTTTTGAAAAGTATAACACACTTACAAATTCTTGAAAGCTTTCATATATTTTCAGAAAATGAATCCAAAATACAGTCTATTATAGCAAAATTTTTCTTTAAATTTAAGTTTTATTAAAAGATTTTGGCAAAGCTTTTAAAAAAGCTTCAAATGCTTTTCAGTTTTTTGTGTAAAATAACAAACAGCGTGCTAAATAATTCATTCAGAAGTAGCAAATGTGATTTTTCATGAAATTACAGTTTCCCAAAAGCTTTTACGAACTTTCAGAGCTTAAAAATGTGTATTTTCAAAAGCTTATGTGAACTTACACAACTTTCAAATTAATTAAAAATGGCCAAATTAAATTTTAAAAGATGTAAAAACAAACTCTTTGCCTTAATTATTGTATTCAACGTTTTGAAAAGTAATACTCACTCATAAATTCGTGAAAGCTTTTATAAAAAACAAGCGGCTTATATGAATTTTAAGAAATTTATTCAAAACTGCAGTTTGTTTTGCCAGACATAATAAATTTGTTCATAAAATTCAATTTTTCTTGAAATCTTTTGGTAAAGCTTTCAAAAAGCTTTGAAAGCTTTTAAGTTCTTGTGTGTTTAAATGACAAGCAGAGTTATTTAAAGTGCATTTAAAATGAATATATGTAACTTTTCATGAAATTGCAGTTTTTCAAAAGCTTTCACGAACTTCCAGAGCTTAAAAATGTTTGTTTAAAATATGAACCTAGCGTATATAATGATAAAAGTTAAGTTGAAAAACTTTTGGCCTAAGTTTTTTTTTAGATTTTCATTAAATTTAATTTTTATATAAAGCTTTGGCTAAAGCTTTCAGAAAGCTTTTTAATTTTTTTTTATTTTTATAGAACAAGCAGAATAAAAACTGTGATTTTTCATAAAATTGCATTGCATTTTTTTAAAAAGCTTTTAAGAACTTCAAGAGCTAATAAGGTTCTTTACAAAACATAAATCGAGCACATATGATGTCAAAAGCTATGAACACAAACTTTTTAAGAATCAATTTTAATTTCAGTTTTTTGAGGAGCAAGTTTAATAAAAAAGCTAGTAAAAGCTCTTGAAAAACAAACGGCTATTATGTGTTTTAAGCAGCAAAACTCAAATAAGAGGCCACAAAGCCTTCCCTTTTCACTTCATTTAAAGTGCTCACGACTTTGTTTAATGCAAACTGCAAAGCTCTGCAAATAGCGCATTGCTACTATAGTACAAGTATTGCTATTTATATGTAGAGATCATGAAGAGCACAATGCAAAAAAAAGAAGAACCTTTAACTAGCTAAAGAAAAGTGAAAGATCGATTTTTGTTGCATGCCATTAAGATAACATTTTTATGGCATTCAAAGAGCTAGCAAGATCAGCCAGCAAAACATAGAACCCGATTGCTAAAGCTACTGACTCTACTGCTGCTGCTGCAAAGTCAGAAGCATAGAACGCAAAGAACCTTAAGTTAGGGCAAATATAAAAATAAACACACTGCCAAGCAACGAACCACATAACCGCCAAGCAGCAAACATTTCAACCAAGTGTCATTGACTATAGCGCATTCTAGCCACAAAGAACATCAGGTTGTTGTTCTGCTACAAGTTGTTGCTTTAATTGCGGAACTCTGTGATATTGTATAACTAAGTATTGCTTGTGGTGGTGGCTAGATGGCCAAGAAAGTGTTTTTTTTTTCCAATAGTTTCAATGATTAAAAATTGCAACGTTTATATGAAAAGCTTTTAAAAATTTTACAATTTAGCCAGTTGAGCCAGTTGATCCAACTGAGCCACCAGCTGGGCACCACAGCTTTGAAGTCACAAATTTTGTACTGCTGTAGCGGGTTCAGCAAAATTAAGGTTTGGCTGTAGTGCAACCTTCACTGAGGGCGATCATTATATTTATGTATAGCTACATATCTGCAAGATAAGCTCTGGCTAAATTATTAGAAACCATTATTAATTTCGTTGATGTTGTTGTGTACTTGTTGCTTTTTTTAGTTTTTTTTTTTTTTTTGTTAAAAAAAATCGATCTCAAAAAAAAGCTTGCTTGACTTTAATGCCACTAAAATCATTATTTTAAACCGAATATTAAAAATATGCTGGCTTGTCTTAAAAAAAAAAAGCTGCAACTCAAGCTTATTTCAATTCAAAAATATAACAAAACACACTTAATTTCAATAAATGCAGACAAGCCTCCTTTAATTGTTCAAGGCAAAATACCCAAACGTGCGCTGAACTTCTTTTTAATGTTTTTATTAAATAAGTTGAAGTTATATATATAAAAAAAAATTTTGCTTAAATAGCGCTAAAAATAGCAAAATAAACAATTTTATATTGAATAAAAATAATCTATAAACAATACCACAAAACAAAAAAAAAACACAAAAAAAATAAAAACCAAACAAAAAGAAAAAGCAATGAGGAAGTTTAAGGTTACAACAGAAGTCAACAACAACAACAACACTGCCAGCACATAAACTGCAGAAATTATGAAGACAAAAAAACAAAACTGGGCTCGTCAATCATTCGCCGTAAGTTGGTTAAAAAGCAAAAAAGCTGAGTTGAATTTCTGTTAAACTTTTTGCAATGCTTTTGAATTTCTCAAAGGCAACAACAACGCAAAAGCAACAAGCCAACAAAGGCTCATAAAAACTGCATTACTTAATGAAGTGTAAATAAATTAAACAATAAAATCGAAGCTAAGCAAAAGAAAAAAAAAACATTTATAAAAAACAGCTTTAGGCTACGGCAACAGCAAAGATAGCTTAATTAAATAAAACTTAATTGGTTACTTGTTGTTTGTTGCCAAAGCTTTACAGATGTTTTCGTGGCATGGCTAAATGAATTGCATGAAAAGTTGTGCAAAATTTCATAATTGTATGAGTTTCAAGTTAAGCTTTTTGATTAAAAACTTAGCAACGTTTTTAGAGAGAAAATCTCTTCATGTGCAAAGAACTGCTCTAAACAATGTTGCAAACATACGATTTGCAAGTTTTACAAACTTTTAGTTGAAGGTCAGAAAAATATACTTTTTAACCTTTAAGAGCTGTACAAGCTCAAGCTTTTATTTAAAAATTAAAAGCTTTTATTATAATAAAAGTTTTTCATGCAGTGTCAAACTCTCATTTGTGCAGAGAAAATAGCGTTATTTTGCTTATATTAAGCGTTTTTAAAGCGACTCCTATAAATTGAAGAAAGAAAAGCTTTTAATGGTTACACGACTTCTTTTTTTTATAAATTTTTTACAAAGCTTTTACAAATTTTCAATTTTTAACACGAAATAATAAATATCTATAAAACTCTTGAAAACTTTCTAGCAATATAATTTTTTGGTAAATGTAAAAGCTTTTATAGCTTAGTAGGAAAAACTGTCATTTACGTTGAGAAACTATAATTATTATCAATTATTAAAAAAAAATTAAGACAAGTGGCCTTTGCAACTTAAAGAGACGAAAGCTTTTATTGATTTAAGAGCCTGCTGTTAGCACAGAATAATCTTAAGATTTTAAAAGCTTTTAGATTGATTCTAACAACGAAATTTTCTGCCTAACCTTTAAAGCTTTTAAGCGCAAGCTTTCATTTAAGTAACCAAAATAGTTTCAAATTGCTAAAGCTTTTAATAATTTCTTAAACTCTCTTTCATGTTGAGAAAATACAGTTTTTCAGCCTAAAAAATACATAACCATATTAAACTTTTTGAAAGCAAATCAACAACCTGTAAAGAGAAAAGCTTTTAATGGTTATACAATACTTCTGTGAACATTGATTACTTAAACATAAGACATTTAAATTTTTGAAAATTTTTACAATTTTAACAAAAATAAAACTTTGTAAACCTCTTAAAAAATGTTTGAGCAAACAACTGTCATGATAAATAGTAAAGCTTTTAAAGCTTAGTAAGAAAACTTGTCATTTATGTCAAGAAAATGTTAATACAACCAAAATTTAAAGCACAAATTGTTGAAGAGGACTTAGAAACTTTAAATGACGAAAGCTTGTATTGATTTAAAGGCCTTCTGTTAAGACAGATTGAAATTAAAATTCTGAGAGCTTTTCTGCTATTTCAAAATGAACTTAATTTTTATTTTAGCGTTATGAAAATTAGTGCCCACAACTCACAAATTCTTGAAAGCTTTTATAAAAACTAAACGATTTTAACAAACTTATCCTTAACTGAAACCTGTTTTATTAAATTAAGTGATTTCTTTAGCAAAATTAATTTTTAGTTTTTTTATGTTTAAATAATAAACAGAAAAATTTAAAGTGCATTAAGAAGTAAAAGATATTATTTTTTTAATGGAATTGCAACTTTTCACAAGCTTTAAGAGCTTCATCTTTTATAAATAACAAGTGAATGATAAAAAACTTATTCAAAACTGAAGTTGGTTTGAATAAAAAAAATTAATTTTTCTTGAACGCTTTTTTGATTTTTGTGCTTAAATAACAAGCATAGTCATTTAAAGTACAGTGAGAAGTAGAATATGTGATTTTTAATGTAATTGCAGCTTTTAAAAAGCTTAACGAGCTTCATCTTTTATAAAAGCAAGTGTATGTTACAAAACTTATTCAAAACTGAAGTCTGTTTGAATACAAATAGTTTCTTCTTCAGTAAAATTATATTTTCTTGAAAGCTTTTAACAAAGCTTTAAAAAAGCTTAAAAAGCTTTTTTGATTTTTGTATTTAAATAACAAGCGGAGTAATTAATAGTACATTTAGAAGTAAAATAAGTAGTTTTTAGTGGAATTTTAGCTTTACGAGCCTTATTTTTTATGAAAAGCAAGTGTGTATTACAAAACTTTTTTCAAAACTAAAGTCTGTTTTGAATAAAAATAGTAAATTCTTCGGTTAAATAAGTTTTTCTTGAAGAAGTAAAATATGTGAATTTTTAATGGAATTGCAGTTTCTGAGAAGCTTTCCGAACTTAAGCTTTTATAAAAAAAAGCTATTTTAATAAAGCTTTTATGTTTTTGTGAGTGTAAAAAGAAGCAGAGTAATTTGAAGTGCATTTAGATATAATTTATGTGTTTTTCAGTTTTTAAAAGCTTTTACGAACTTCAGTTTTAATAAAAACAAGTGATTAAAAAAAAAACTTTTTCAAAACGGACGTTTTCCTGCAGCCTTTTTAAATAAATATAATGAATTTTTCAATAAAATTAATTTTTCTTGAAAGCTGTAAGTAAAGCTTTTAAAAAAATCTTCAAAACTTTCATGTTTTTTGTGTTTAAATAACAACAAAAGTGCTTAAAAATTCATTCAGATATAAGTTATGTAATTTTTCAGTTATTTGAAAGCTTTTTTGAACTTCAGCTTTTATAAAAAACAAGCAATTTTTAAAAAACTTATTCAAAACTGCAGTCGTTTTTAGTTAATATAATTAATTTTTCAATAAAATAAATTTTTCTTGAAAGCTCTTATATGATTTTTTGAAAGGCATCCAGTTTTTTGAAAGCTTTGAAAACTTTGGCTTTTATAAAAAACAAGTGTTTTGAAAAAAACGTGTTCAAAAAATCTGTTCAAGTAATTAAAGTAATATTTTAGTAAAATTAATTTGTCTTGAAAGCCTTTACAAAATCTTTTGAAAAGCTTCAAAAACTTTTTGTTATCTTGTGTTTAAATAACACGCCTAGTTATTTTAAGTGCATTGATAAGCTAAATATGTGTTTTTTAATGAAACTGCACTTTTCAGCAGCGATTTTTTAAAAGTTTATTTAAAACTCAAGTCTGCTGAAGTAAATATAGTAATTGGTCAGTAAAATTAATATTTCTTGAAAGCTTTTAGTAAAGTTTTTAGAAAGTGTCGAAAGCTTTTAAAAATATTTTGTGTTTAAACTGCAACTGGAGTGAGTTTTTAATGATATCGCAGCTTATAAAAGCTTTACGAACTTCAGCTTTTATAAAAAACAAGTGATTTAAAATAATTATTCAAACCTAAGCCTGTGTGACCACACAAAGCTAATTTTTTATTAAAGATTATTGTTTTGAAATCTTTTAGTAAAGCTTTAAAAAGCTTCAGGAACTTTTATGTTTTTTGTGTTTAAATAACAATCACAGTCATCTAGAGTGCATTCAGAAGTGATATTTGGGATTTTTCAATAGAATTGCTTTTTTTAAAAGCTTTACGAACTTTAGATTTTATAAAATACGAGCGGTTTTTAAAAAAACATATTCAAAAATTAAAACTGCTTAAGGACATACACTTAATTGTTCAATTAAATTAATTTTTCTTAAAAGCTTTTAGTAAAGCTTTGAAAAAGCTTCAAGAGCTTTTGTGGTTTCTTATGCTAAAATAAATTATATTTAATTTAAATTTCATTCAGAAATGATATATGTACTTTTTCAGTTTATTAAAAGCTTCACGAACTTTAGCTTTTATAAAGAACGAGCGTTTTTGAAAAACTTATAATATTGCAAATTGTGCAGAAAAATTATATTTGAAAGTTTTCGCAAAAGCTTTTAAAAAAACTTCAAGGTTTTGAAACTTTTTTAAGTTTAAGTAACATTTAGAAAAACAAATGGGATTTTTCTTAGAATTGCAGTTATTCAAAAGCTTTTACGAACTTGCAGAGCTTTAAATGTTTTACTGTGAGACACAAACAGCGCATTTTTTATTTCAATTGATTTTTAACTTTTGCAAACATTAACTATTTGTTAAATTTAATATTTTCTGCAGCAAATTGAAATCTTTTGAGACAAAAACTTTGGCATTGTTTTTTCAATTTTAGCTTAACAAAAGAGCTTTTGGTAATTGCAACAGAAATAAATGCCATAAAAAGCAAAATTTACTAAATTTTCTTTAACAAATAGCTTAACATTAAGCTTTATTTATAAAAAGCTTTATGAAAGCTTCATTATTTGAAATAAGTTACAAAAAACTAAATAAATTTTTATTTTAAAGTTCTTTTTTTTTATTTTAAAAAAGCCGATTTTATAAAATTTGGCTAAAGCTTTTAGTTCAATTGTTACATAGCTTGCTGTACAATATAGTTTTAAGGCAAACGCGGAAGTTTTTCATTGTTTTACACAAAAAGCAAAATTTTTTTTAAATTTAAAATTATTTTAACTAGTTTTGTCTAACGATGACGTTCAAAGATATCATCATAATTCTTCAGAATTGCCTTAACTCGTCCATCTCAACAAAAAAGGCCCCTCACTACTCGTTATTATTAATTCTTATTCATAGACTATTTGAAGATCACATAAATTTTTCAATTAAAATAACAAATCACTGATTTTATCTATTGAGAAGCAGCGGCCGAAAAATAAATAAATGCCGTCTATAGGCAATGAATGAAAAAATAAACACTTTGTCGAAAAAATGTCGAATATTGAGCACAGCCTGAGCGCACAGCGCCGTCATTGAGTGCCACTTGATTATATCTTTTATATATTTTTGGGCATTTAATTGACAATGATTTGAATGAAGGTCAAAATGTTTGAATATAAACGGCAATTCAATTAAATATTTTTCGGAGTCTTACTAAAATAATAATAATTCATAACGAAAGCTTTAATTGAAGATCGACAAATAAGCAATGAAATAATAAAGATGCGGTGCGCAAATTAATATTAATTTATTTGGGTTCATGTGTTTAAAAATAAATTGTTGCTGAATGCCAACAATTTTTTTTTTTTTTGTCAAACCCAAAATGAACATTGAATCAAAGTGTTTTTTGTAACTAATAATTGTCTTTCAAGCAACAAAGTTTGTTCTCACCATAAACTTATCTAAGATTTCACAAAAACAGGAAATAAGCTGAAAATAGCTTCGACAAAAGACAAAATAACTTTCCATCTTGTTTCTTTTGAAACAACACTTTATTCGACCAAAAAATAAATTCAATTTTATTGCCCTCAGCTGTCGATTCAATTTCATTTAAGCCGATATATAGAACATTTTTCATTTTTAAAGCTTTGTTATTAAATCCACCTTTATTTATTGCTGTTAATAACAGTTCTTGATCTTCATGATCCTCATCGTTGGTGGGTTCTTTATAAAAAAAAAAAAAATATATATTACCCTTATGAGCTTCTTGTGCTTTTTAATTATTTCGATACTGGTAGAAAAAAAACAACAATATTACGCACAAAATTTTTAATTTCTAACACAGTTCAATGATCTTTAATATTCAATATCCATTACAAATAGTTCTTTGCAACAATTGCTTATGATGACTATCGTAAACGAACGACAGCCAGTCACTTGAGATTAATTGAATTTTTGTTTTTTTTTTTGTTCCATCTCCCACTGTTACTTCAATTTGTCATTTGTAATAGATATTTAAAATTTTTCATGCCAAAAATTCGACTGATCATGCTGATGATCGGCAAAGCTTTTGCTTAACATTTTGATTGAATTTTATTTACAACTTTTTCAAGATATTGTTTAACCCACTAGACTGGAGAAAGCTCAATTTATGCAGATTTGCGTCATTTTTAGCGGCATGAACAGACAATTTAAAAAACGTTCAAGTGATCCTGATGTATAGCAAAACAACACTTACTTAAAATTACAATTTAAAATAAAGAATCTGTATCTAAGATATCAAAAAATAAATTTTTTTATATAAGCTCTGCTCTATATAATGTCTAGAGTAAAACTAAGAGCTATATGTTATACATTAAGTTATAGTGTCAAACTACGCTGCTTTAACTAACAATGATTTTGTTAAAAAATGCTTTAAAAATGTAAAGCTTTTAGACATTTTTGTATTAAAATTTATTTTTAAGTCCTCTTAAAAGTATTTTACGACATGTTGTTGCATAAAACATATTTTCAGAAAAAGCTTCAAAAAGCTCAGAAAAAGCTTTTTGATTTTCGATCTCAAGAGTGATCAAATTTTGTTTTTAATGCATGCAGTTTCGACCTAACAGCTTTTTAATGCTTTTTATATGCGTCACTAAAAGCTTTATAAGAACAAAAGTTCTGTAACAGCTGCTTTGAGTAGAAAACTTTTATGTAATACGCCTACTTTTTGCTTAAAGAAGTGTCAAAGTTGAACTTTATAAAACATACAAGGTGTCTTAAATCACCTTAAGCTTTCAGAAACATGCCTGATGAGCTTTACAAATGTATTGCTTTTAAATCACTTGTATTTAAAGCCCAATTTAAGCATTTTTGTAGCAAGTTTTGATTATTTAAACGCATTGAACAGCTTTGAAGAAAAAGCTTTTAAAAGCTCTGAAAAATCTTTTGTTATTTTTGTAGTTTTGAAGCATATATGAGTATCCGACTTTATGAGAGATACAGGTTTTCGTTTAAATCGAAGAAAAAAGTTAAAGTTTTTCAAATTTAAAAGTTTAACATTTTACAGAGCTTTTTGAAAATTATTTTTCAAAATTTAATTTATTTGTTTTTATAAATAATAATATACAAATATTTTAGAGCTTTTTGAAAATTGTTTTTAAAAATAACAATAAAAAAAATAAAATATAAATAATTTTAGAGCTTTTGAAATTATTTTTCCAAATTTAAAAAAAATATTTTTGCGAATATTAAATGAGTGCAGCTTTTTCAACTATTTGCGTCAAAAATTAATCATTTGTAAAACATTTTGTTAAATCATTTTGTAAGTATATTTCGATAAATACTAACTTTTGACAAAAAAATTAAAGCTCCTAAAAGCTTTTATTTACGTGTGAAGTACAAAATTTTTTCTTACTTTATTTATATTTTAAATAATTTTAAATATTTTCTTACTTTATATTTGATAAAAATTGCTATCCCAATGATGAAATTTGGTTTAAAAAAAAGCTTTAAAAAGTTTCTTTTCTGCTTTTGACACTTTATACTATATGTATTTATAGTTTAATAATGACATTTTGCAAGTTTTTTCGACAAGTGAGTATTTAAGACAGATTTTGAGAAAAAGCTTTTAAAAGCTCTAAAAAAGCTTTTGTATATTCATAAAGTTTTAAAGATTTTCTAACCTCGTGATTGCATGATCGATAAAATTTGCCTTACAAATGATGTAATTTGGCTAAAAAAAGTTAGCTTCTCCAGCATTTAAGGCTTAATGCTTAAAAAGCTCGTTTCTTCAGCATTTTGCAATATTTTCTTAATTATTTTCTTAAAAAACATGATTTATGAAAAAAACATGAAAAGCTCTATAAAGCCTTAAAAGCTTTTTTATTGAAAAAAGCTCTGAAAGTTCTGCGAAAATTATAATGTTTTACTTTTACAAGCTTTCTTGGTTATTTTTGTGAAATTTTTCAAAATTAACATCACATGATGTACAAAATGTTTAGGTTTTGTAGAAAACTGCCTTTAATTGTAAAGCTTTTTCGACTATTTGAATAAAAAACAGATAACATTAAGCCATTTTGAAAGTGTGTTCTGACAAGTGAGTACTTAAGATAGGTTTTTGAGAAAAAGCTTTTAAAAGCTCTAGAAAGCTTTTGTGTATTCTTGAAGATTTATAGCTTTTCTGACTTTCTGATTGCATTATAAATAAAATTCGCTTTACCAATGACGAAATTAAGCTTAAAAAAATGCTTAAAGCTTAAAAAATTTGTGTTTCCAGCATTTTACAATACTTTCTGTTCAATATTCTTCAGATAATATCATTTCAGAAAAAAAAACATAAAAAGCTCTTAAAAGTTTTAAAAGCTTTTCATTAATAAAGCTCTAAAATTGCTGAAAAAATCCTACTGCTTGACTTTTATTCATTAATGGTTTGAAAAATTTCAAAATTAACATTAATTGGTACACCAAATTAAAAGATTTTTTTAAAAGCTGTCTTCAAATATGTAATGCTTTTTCATTATCTGCATTTAAAATTAAAATTAAGTCATTTTGCAAATATTTTTCCATATGTGAGTACTTAAGACAGGATTTTGAGAAAAAGCTTTTAAAAGCTCTAAAAAAGCTTTTGTATATTCTTGAAGTTTTAAAGTTTATCTGACTTTCTGATTGCAAAATTGATAAAATTTGCCTTGCCAATGACAAAATTTAGCGCAGAAACAGCTTTAAAGGAAAAATTTTCCAGCTTTTTGCAATATTTTCTTATCAATGCTCTTCAGAAAAAATTATTTCAGGAATAAAAATAAGAAAGCTCTAAAAAGCTTTTAATTGAAAATGCTCGAAAAGTTCTCTTTAAAGCATAATGCTAAACGTTTCCAAACTTTTACGGGTTTTTGCTTTGAATAGTGTTCAAAGTTAAGAAATTTTTGTTTTAAAATTAGTTTTAAAAAAGTACACGCTGGACTTTCATTTAGTTATTTTCTGTTATTTATGGAAAAATATGTCCTATAAAGTCTTCACAAATAGCACGTATATGTCATAACGGGTTAAACAGTTGAAATATCTTGAGACAAATCGTGCTCTGATAAGTTTTTTCTAAAACATATTTCTCAGTCACACATAATCAAGCATCAAAAATTGTAAAGATTTGCTTAGATGACAGTGCAAAAAATATTTGGCTACTCTTATCTCAAGTGAAGCAATTTGAAGAAAGTAATACGCATTAAAAAGTTTTCTTAAGAAAAGCAAATGAACTGCTCATAAATATATTCAACTTCAATAAAATTAGAAATTCGAAACTTTTAACCTTTCGCCAACTTCTTGTTTTTTTATAGCTTTTATTTATAGATAAACTTGAACTATTAAGATGTTCCATATGTTACACAGCAATAAAGTTTTTGCGCAAATTATTTTTTCTTTTAACTAAAATTCAGGTCAGTCAGCGAAAAAAAAAATAAATAAAAAAACAGGTATAGCTAGCTATATAAAAATTGATCACTTTTTAACATAAATTCGGCCAAGATTGCATGCAAATTTTGCAAATTTCTGTTACTTGATTTATTTAATTATCATGCAGCGAAAAAGAAATAAAGAAATTTCCTTGAGAAAAAACTATGCACGATTGAAATCTGTACAAATATTTCTCACGCTGCTGGTTATGCCAAAATTCATACAAACTTGTTGAGCGAATTTGACAGCTTTATGTGGCTGCTCTACGCTTTTGCGGGGCTGAACTTGACTTTAACATTTTTGTGACAAAAAAAAATTAAAAAAATTGTTTTGCTCTGAAAGCTTGAACTTTAAAATTAGCAAGCGCGGGTTGTGCTTGGTTTTAACCATAAAACAACATCATTAACATAACTTTTTGACTAATTAATATGTTTTTTAAATAAGGCAACAAAAAAAAACTATTAGCATTAAGCAAATATTTAAACAAATTACAAAATTCAAAATAAACTAATTAATAGTTAAAATAACTAAAAAATTTGTTTTCGAAATAAGAATTTGCTCATTATAAACGAAACTTTTTTTGACATAAAATGTTTAGAAAAATTTAAGCACCCTCCACTTCCGTTTTCAACAAAAAATTCCTTATGCAAAAAATCTTAAATACTCCGTTCCTTAATAAGCCACTCGCTTTTTTTGCTTATATAAACCGCTGTCTGTTAATTCTTGCTTTAATAAAAATGCTATCCAACATGTTCGTTCAAACAACAGCAAACAAGTTACGGAGCTTATGATCCCTATGTAACTGCTGGTGTACCCTACAGACTGTTCCTATGACTTATACTTAAGGCTTTAGCTTTTATGAGCGCCTCGACGATTGATTTTAAAATAACAAAGCACTGTTTTAAGCTTTTTTTTTAGTATGAAAAGAATACCTAGATTTATAACTAACAAAAAATACATGTGAAAAATTACACAGTAATTATGAATTTTTACGTGATCTTCATGAATCGCTTTCATGAATTACAATAATTACATTACATAAACTAATTACTTGTGTCACATGAACTCATCATGATATCAATGTTAAAGATACACAAAAGAAAACAGCAGAAGAATATGAATATTTCATAAGGTTAGTATTTTAAGTTTATAAAGTGTGTGTAAAATATACTTAAATGCCATGTAAAATACATGGGGAATATGAATCATTCATAGTTTTTGTGAATAAAATTTAATAAATTCTAAATTCTAATTAAACTATCAGTACAAAAAAGTTGTAAAGAATTTTAATGAGATGGCATGACTAGTATTTCATTGAATCGGTCAATGTTGCAACCAACTTCATTTTGAAACCTCATCATTAGACTTTCCTTTGCAGCTATTCCTTGTTAAGCTATTCCTATCACAAACTTATTTCGAAGATTGTTCCTTTTTAAGCAGCCAATGAATCATGGTATTGGAATCGAAATTCTAATAATTATTTAATTAAAATTTGTGTACTTACACAAGCAAGATACGAACCTACGTCCTCCACATGCCAGTCATTCACATTTCCACTGAGATATGGGTAACGATAATTTAATGGAAGCAAAACATATTTAAGTACTGCTCATCTCAAAAGCAGTCTGAAAATTTGACTTTTCTCCGGATTCGAACCCCCGTGATATGTTTTAAAAACTCATCACTCAAGCATTCGACCATCAAGGCAATGCATTTTTTTGTTTCGTTTTCAATATAAAATCACAAAAAATGTAGATTCGAACAATTCAATGTTTGAAATATGAATGCGTTTGCTTAAAAAAATCATGCTACATTTCCCTGTGACTAAAGACGTGTTAAAAGTGGTGATTTTAATACCAATGGCTACGATGAATACGAGGATGGCTATATTGGATGAAGGACTCGTGCCAAACATAAGAACTCGCAAAAGAACTGGGAGTGGCGAAACAAGCCATATCTGTACGCTCAAGAGCCATGAGAATGATCCTAAAGATAGGATATTGGGTGCTGTATAAATCGAAGCCGAGAGATGTCGAACGCCATTTTTCACATGGGAATAGCTGATGCAATGGCAAAAAATAAAAGGTTTTTTGCATCGTATTGTGACTGATAATGAGAAATGGCCCCGGCTATACACAAATATCGAAGCCAAAGCCCAGTATTCACAGTGACAAGGTCAAGCTTGTGTTTGGTGAGACCAATTGAGTTAGGTGTACTATAAGCTGCTACAACTAGGTGAAACTATGCACAAGGCTACTCTTACGAACTAAATTGATGCATTTGAGCAGAGAATTGAAGCAAAAATAGCTAGAATTCGAGCAAACGCTCGGCCATTTGTTGCGTAGCCGGTAAAAACATATCTTAACGGGGGACATGACATTGGCCGTTTTTGTAAATTGACTTAAATTGATTAAATTTTTTATAGTTTTGTATTTTAGTAAATATTCTTAAGATTCTAAAAAAAACAAATTTCATGGAAAAATTCTAACGGGTTCAAAAGTTACAGCCGGATAAGTGAGAGCGCATTTTTAATTTTCGCTTTTTTTTTCTTTGTTCACAAACATTGAACGCGTTTATCTCGAAACCATGTTTTTCGTACTGGTTGCGACGGGTTAATTTTTTGACTAAATTTTTTTTTATTGTATTTTTGATTCTTTTTATTTTTTAAATTTATTATTTAAATTTTAAGTTTAAATTTATTTTTGTATACTTGATTTGCTATTGTATGACGCGAGCTTTTTTTAAAGTTTTTTAAATTTTTTTTTAATTTTTTTCTGAATTTAAAGTCAATATTTTTTTCGAAAAAACACACTTTCAAATTTGAAACATCACCATTTAAAAAAATTTTTTAAAAATAAGCTCCTGTCACACGAAAAAGTGATTTTTTTTTCCAGATCGGACAATTTTTGCGACTCCCAGCGCTGCAACCACGAGGCCCCATTTGTTTTTTCTGCAGCCAGTTTGGAGCTCTATTAAACCATGTTGAAGTGAAAAATATATTTTTTTGAATTTTGTTTATTCTTGTAATTTGTTCAATTCTCTACAATAATAAAAAAAAAAAATATTGGAAAAATGTTTGTTTTTGACTGAGTTATGAATTTTTAAAAAAAGGTCTGTTTTCTCTGCCGCGAATGTTATGTCCCCCCTTAAGAACTCTGCTGTGTACAATAGATTCTAAGGATAAGATTTTCTCAAAAATCTGACACCAAATTCCAGTGACAAAATAAAATTTTCTAATATCTTAATCCATACTATTACATAAAACAGTAAAATATATTTGACATGTGAAGGGTAAACTCATAGACCACTGTATAGATGTCAATAAAAATATTACTTACAGCAACTTGAACCTTCTTGAATGGACATAGGCTATATTGAATTGCGATATCTTATTTAGAAAAAAAGATTTAATCAAAGTCCTAACAATGAAAATTTTTATTTGGAGTTAAAAAAAATAAATTAAAATTAATTACTCAAATTTGGAACAGTTTAAATAATTTTTATGTTGGTACATGTTTAGTTAGTATAACTTAAAAAGATTGTCTCTCAGGCTCTTAGACCTAGAAAAGGTGATGATGTCTGGTCAATGCTGGGCTGTGCAGAGATAATGTGTTGAGGAGGACTTATTCAGAAGTCTTTATTGGGGGTGTTTAATCTTCTAGCGTGCTATTCGATTAGGCTGTGTTTTAGAATATTGATTTCTTACCTTCTTAGGGGAAGAATTACTCAAGTTCTTTTCACCAGTTTAGTTTTGGGTTGCTAAACTTGACGTCCTCTAGCATGTTCTTACCGTAGACCACTTATTGTTGTTTCTTTGAAGGGATAGTTCATTTCTGAGTAGTGGTGAAAGTTATACCTCCTACCTTATTCTACATTGGTCAATAATGAATTGGTATGTTAAAATGGTGACCGTGGCATGCAGGTTAAGGTGCTTAGCATGCTCGGAGCCCGGGTTCGATTCCCAGCCGCGTCCAAAAGTTTTTTCAATAAAAAATTTTTCTGATCGGTCACCACCTTTCTGCAGACAATGGCAAACCTCAGAGAGTAAATAATGTCATGTAAAGCTTCTTGAGAACATGAACTTTAGCCGTTCGGAGTCGGCATAAAACATGTAGGTCCAGTTCTCGGTCAATTGTGTGCAATCATTTAATAACACACACAACACAATTGATCATAAGAAGCTCCGTCAAAGTCCTTTCAAGGGCTGAAATGGCCCATTTGTTTTTTTGTTTTTTTATGTTAAAATGGCTCCAGAGAGTTTGCCTGATTTGCAGTTTCCTGGAAAGTCTTGATGTCAATAAAGGAAGATTTAGAGGTGCTCAGATAGCTGGAATAAGAAAACTTGGTAAAAATTTGAAAATTAAACAGGGCAAACCGGTTAAAACAGCAAAAGTTTTTGGTGTAAATGGTAGGTATGAGAATAGGTCTTAAAGTATTATTTTACTCCCGAGAGGCGTGGCACTTTTTCAAGAACTCAAATTTCGGTTTAACTTTCGACCCATAAGTCTTACATCAATGAAATTCGGTATGAATATACTATTCAGTCGAATAAACTTACTATTAAGTCATGCCCTTCCACTGGAAAATTCAAGAGAATTTTGAAAAGGGGGCGTGGCAACGGCCATACAATTAAATTTTCTGTTATCTATTAGATTTTGAGCTAAAAGTCGGATATCAATGAAACTCAGTATTAAGTAACTTCTGGCCAGGTCTTTTAATTCTAAAACTGATACAGGGATTTGAAACAGGGCGTGGCTCGCCCCATGCTAGTCAAATTTTTGATACAGAATAGCTTTGGAAGTAAAAGTCACAGAACATTTAAACTCAGATTGGAGTTTCCTTTTGGTGGTGTCATGCTACTGAGAAACTAGTACATTTATTGTGCAAGGAGTGTGACCCCGCCCATATAAGACATATTTTTTTAAATTGAACAGCTATGGAATAATAGTAATAGATCAAAGAAACAAGATTTGAAGTTACTATTCAGTGATATGCTACTACTCGGAAATACTCGGAAGCTAGACCGCGTATTTGATAAGTGGGGGTGTGGCTCCGCCCATAAAAGACAATGTTTTATATTGAACAGCTTTTAAAATAAGGGTCACAGAATATTGAAAGTCAGAGTGGGGTTATTTTTTGTTGTTAGCCTTCTACTGGGAGAAAGGAACTGGGAGACTGGGAACTGGGAGAAGCAGATCAGCTTATCTGAAATATTTTAAATTATTTCATATATTTTTATTATCATAACGTTATAGAATGCTTTTTGTTGAAATATTTTTTGTTTTTATTGTTTCTAAAACATCTGTAGCTTATGAATATCAAGTAAAATTTTTGCCACAGCACTCATGCTCTGCGTTGCTCTACACTTCTCTTAACTGCTCCGCTATCACTTCACTTGCTCAAACAAAATGTTGCAAAAAACAAAAACAAAAACCTGGCTTGAACAGCATGTATCCAACAGATACATACACTTGCTTGCTCAGCACGATCGGGTGCGCTAAACTTGGTTGCTGGTTGCGAGCTCCACAATATGTTGGACTAGAACTTCTTTTTTTCGTGCGTTTGCTCTTCCGCCGTTGCCTGCCTGCCTGCCGTTGTTTCTCTGCTTAAAATTCTTTGCACTTTTTTTTGTGCTAAAGCAAAAACTACAGCAACAAAGATGGCGACAACGACGGTGCTGTTGGAACTTTTCAGAGCGTTGTACTCCTTCGCGAGCAAGTCAAGCTTTGGGACAGGAAGCAAAATTTCAGTGAACAAACGAACGTCTTTTCAAAAGGTTGGTTGACGCGCTCCTGCTAAGAACGAAACTGGCAACGAGGAATAAAAAGACGCGTATGTGTAGTGGTTGCAACTTATACAAAATTTCTAGTTTTTTTAAATAAAATATATAAAATTGTTGTGGGCAGCAGTTTCGAAGAAATTAAAGCAAATAATTTAAACACAAATTCTTAAACATAAAAATTTTGCAAAAAGTTATAAAAATCAATAGTTTATGGCTAAAACAAAGCTTAAAGCTGCATAGATTTTAAAAATAATAAAAACAAATCAAGAACTTAAAGCTGTTTGTATTTTAAATAAAACAAAATATTTATCTAAATTTTAATTTATACAAAACAAAAAGTTATTGCAAAAAATAAGCAAAATATGCATAACATTTAAGTTGACAAAAACAAAAAAAAAATAAAACATAAAAAAACAGAAGCTTCAAATTGAATAGCTAATAAGTAGATATAAAAATAACAACTTAAGCAAATAAAATAAGTGCTTAAAACTACTAAAAAAAAAAACAAATTTAAAAATAAATATGACAAATGTTTTTGTTAACAAACTTGAAACATTAACGTGCAGTCGTCTATGCTGGAAACTAAGGCTATAAAAGATACTATCTTTATAGTTGCTTTAAATAATGCAAAATATAACAAATGAAAATATTTTTTATATATAATATAATACAAAATATTAAAAAACTGTAATTATAAGATTAAAAAAAAAAATTTATTAATATATATAATTTTTTATATACTAAATAAATTCACAAAGTTGAACTGTAGACTTCTGCCAAAAGTATCTCTTGCCGTTTATGCAGTATCTAAACATGTAACACAACTTGTGCTTGCATTAAATATGTTTGATCTGCCTGGCGATACTTAAATAATATATATTTAATATCTTAAAAAAGTTCTTGTCTTAAAAAAACTGCTTAATTAAAAACGTGTATTTAAACTATTCAAGCCTTAAAGTTCGTGTTAGACTCACTTCAACTGCTAGCTGCACAAATGTATCGCATGCGCATCGCTGCACTCAACATCAAGCAAGGTAAATAAAGTTAACGCAATTTGTTTAACGTATTTGTTTTCAATTATTTTATTTTTAATTGTTTTTTTTTAATTTTGTTTTTTTTTTTTAATTAAATTTTTGCCTATGAGTAATTCTGACAGATACATATTTATTTATACTTCTTTTTTTTAATTTTATTTTATTACAATTTTTTTCTATTAACACTTAACATTGCACTGTTTTATTACGAACCACAATCTGTGTGTTATGTTTTTTTTTTAAAAAATCAAATTTGCATTTTTCTTTTGAAAAATTAATTTCATTGCTTGTTAGTCATTTTGTTCAAAGCACTTTAAATGATACTCTTGATTTTTTTTCTATTTAGGCTGGAAACTTTTAACTTCTAAAGTTGTCTTTGCTTTAGTCATTGTTTTTGTTGCCAGCACTTTTATATTGAATTCAACATTTTTGTCAAAATAAAAAGTATAATCTTACGTGTGATCTACAAATTTTGTATAGTTCAAATCAATCAGTGGTGACCGTGGCATGCAGGTTAAGTGTGTGGCTTAGCATGCTTGGAGCCCGAGTTCGATCGCAAGCCGCGGCGAAAAGTTTTTTCAATAAAAAATTTTTCTGATCGGTCACCACCTCCCTGCAGACAATGGCAAACCACAGAGAGTAAATAATGCCATGTAAAGCTTCTTGAGAACATCAACTTTAGCCGTTCGGAGTCGGCATAAAATATGTAGGTCCAGTTCTCGGTCAATTGTGTGCAAACATTTAATAACACACACAACACAATTGATCATAAGAAGCTCGGTCAAAGTCCTTTCAAGGGCTGAAATGGCCAATTTTTGTTTTTTTTTTTTTTTTTCAAATCAACACCAGGTATAGCAACTCTGAGATTACATTTAAATTTTTTTTTAATATCGGATACCTCAGAATCGTCAAGAGACAATCAAAGTTGATCAACCAAAATTTAATATAAATAATGGGATTTCAATTTTTTTTTCAAAATCATGAAACCTATAAGAGTATACTTGCTTAAATAAGCTAGAAGACTTATTATAAAAGTATTAACAAAAAAATATTGAAAAATAACTAGACATGTATGAATATATAGATTTTGTCTTATTCATAATTCTTCAAGATTCTGATCTTCAAAATTTTTGTGACAAATTAATAGTTGCGAGTCTAAAAGCAAGAATTTTGTAGAATATATAAATGAATATTACAACAGTAACTTAACCCATTTTGTACTAATATCCGATATATTAGATATCGTTCTGAAGTTTTGAGGAATAGCACTACAGAACTTCCTGCTCACAGAAAAAAGCACATAATTTGTATGGATGTTACACAATATTGAGTTTTCGCAAGAGTAATTTTCAAAATAGCGTCTTTAAGAAGTGTTTTTGATTTTTTGAATACAAAATTTTTTTGAATTGCCATGTTTTCTCAAACTAAATTCAAGATTTAAAAAAAGAAAATTAGTTCATTTAAATATTTGGTCATATTCTAGCTGGAGTCATTTTTGCACGTACTTTATATTAGGAACTTTGCAACCCTGGTAACATAAATTTCAATAAAAAATAAAGCAAACTTAAGGAGAAAATTCGAAATTATCGTTTGGTGTATCATTTCTATCTTTTGAATTTTTAGTTATTTTAATAATATTTATCAAAGTTTGTGTTCGATAATATCGCACTCCCTGTGGGCCAGCATCATCAGCTCGTGTGTGGACCAACAAAAACGCCAGCCTTTCATTGGAGGTCTTTAAAATAACTTTCAAGGGAGCACTCTTAAAAGCTAACGAGAGCTTTTTTAAGTACAAAATCCGTTGATAATATGTTCAAAGTTTCGCTTATAAAATTTTAATTTTTTTCTAAAAAATAATTTTTGAAAGCCCTAGAAAGTTTTTGTTTCTCCAAGTGATAAGAATAATTTTAAAAATATGAAATTACACATAAAATTGTTCGGTTTTGGGTTCGCTAAATCCGAATCTGAAGTCAGAATTTTCGGGTCACCCTAGGTTTTCGAGCTACAGGGGAGGCATAACCCTAATCCCCTACTGTTAATGAAATCAATATCATAAAATTTGTATGGAAGCCCCTATACGGAGGGGTCGGAGGAGATGGGTTTCAAGGCAAAAATGTTCCTCTTGAAAAAGTAATGGGGGTCAGTCATATTGATTTCCTTAAAAGTAGAGGGTTAGGGTTCAGCCTTCCCTATAGCTCGAAAACCTAGGGTGACCCGAAAATTCTGACTTCAGATTCGGATTCAGCGAATCCAAAACCTTAGGAAACCGTTGTGAAACCTCTTGGAATTTTTAAAAACTTCAGTTTTGTTGTACAGTGTTATTAGAAGCTTTCAAAAGCTTGTGTTTTTCTCAAAGCCTTCGAAAGTTTTTGTTTCTCCAAATTGTAAAAATAGCTTTAAAGTTTAAATTATTTTTAAATTAAAAGTTAAAATTATTTTAAAAGTTTATAAGTAATTTTTAAAAAGCTTTCAAAAGTTTCTCGAAATAATAAAAATAATTTAAAATATAAAATTACACGTAAAATAAAAAAAAAAAGTTTTGGTTTCTCTAAATTGTAAAAATAGTTTTAAGGTTTAAATAAGTAATTATAATTTTTAAAAATAATAATTAATTAAAAAAATAAGTTTTTAATGCTTTCAAAAGCTTGTCTCTTTCTCAAAGCCTTCGAAAGTTTTTGTTTAACAAAATTTTATGAACAGCCTACAAAAAGCTTTTACAGCTTTCAAAACAAATTTTGTTAATTCGTAGCAATAAAATTTAATTCTTAACAAAACAGAGACTGTTGAATGGGTTAAAAACTCTGATGAAAGAAGATTTTAAAGAACAAAAGCTGCTGCTAATTTGTAAAAATTTTCGTATTTAAATTTTTTTTTTTAAAAAAAATCTAAAAAAAAAAAAATTATAAGAATAATTGTAAAATATAAAATTGCATTAAAAATCTTAATTTTCTATGTTTAATGTTTTCCTGAAAGCTTTCGAAAATTTATGTTTCTCCAAGTTAAAAAAAAAATTAGTTTTGAACATAAAATTATAATTTTGTCTAAACTTTTTCTAAAAAACTTTTAAAAAGCTTTCAAAAGCTCTTTGTTGTTTATAAAAGCTTTCGAAAGCTTATGTCTCTCCAAATTTTTTAACAACACATGATCTTGTGGAGCTTTAAAAATATTTATATTTCCTTAATCCAAAAAAAAAAAAAAAAATTAAGTTTTTTAAAAAAAAAAACAGAACATTCTAATAAATTAAATAAACTAAAAAGTGTTATGTAACTAAATATTTATATATTTTGTTTACAAGAACTCTTGAAATTTTCAAAAGCTTTTTATGAAAAAAGCTTTAAGCCAATTTTTGTATATAAAATTATTCTTGTTTTTAAATGATCTAAATTTTTACTTCATGAACTTTAAAACTTTCTCAATAATTGTTATTCTTTATTTTAAAAGCTTTCAAAAGTTTGATGCTTCTTCTTAATTTTTAAATAACATCAAATCACTTTATATATATTATAAATAAGCTTTTCGAATGTAAAATCTTAAATTTATCTTAACTTATCGATATATTATTGAATTTTTTTCAAAAGCTTTCATAAGCTTTAGGTAATTTTTCTTTTGAGAGCTTTCGAAAGTTTTCCGTTCCTTCCAAACAAAATAATTTTTTTTTATTCTTAATGAATTAAATCAATTAACCAAGATTTTTATGATGCTCTTAAAATTTTTAAGTCGATTTTTTGTAGACAAAATGTCTTCAAAGCTTACGAATGATTTTTCAAAAGACAAGAAATTTTAACATTTGTAATAAATTTCTCTCATGAAATTAAAATGTTGCATAACAAATGTTTTTGAAAGCTTTTAAAAGCTTAAAGTTTCACTGGAAGGCTTTTCGATGCTTTCGAAGTTTATTTTAAAGCTTTCAGACTCTTCTATTTTCCTATGAATGCTTTCAAAATGCTTAAGCTGTCAAAAGCTTTAAAATATTTCAAAAACTATTCGAAGAATTTGAATACCTGGATTGTGAAAGCTTTGATATTTTATTCTAACCGAAAAACTTGGGTATGTTTGTTTTTACGAAAATTTTGGTGAACAAATGTTGTTTAAAAAATTTCACACCGAACAATAACCTAATTATCTGTTTCACCATTATTGCCCTTGTTCAGCTCCAACAGACAGGAGATCAACTAAAGCTTTTAGCTCATTCCTCTCAAAATACATACAGTTTGTGATAAACGTAGCGACAACAGCAAATGTTGACCCAGAAAATTTAAATTTTTTTTTTAATACATCTCTTATACTAGCACTTCGTTCGTTTGTTGCTGATGCTGTTTGTGAAAATTATTTCGTTACTTATGTCTGCTCTTTGATCGATTGTAGAATTTAAATATTTTTTCACATAGCACTTCTAAGCTTTGGCAAAATTTTGTGGCTTTCATGTTGGCCAACATATACGGCAACAACAATTTTTTATTTTTTTTTTTTTTTTTGTCTGATGCTTGTGATGCCTGCCCTCAAAGCGCCCAGCCAGTCGTTCCAAAGTACGTTTATTGCAGCGAAAAAGCCTTTCATTCACATTTCGTTGTGGCTGCATTTGCGGCAAAACGACAACAACGATGCATTCAAACAACAACAACAACAACAACAATAACAATAGCATTTACAACAAACCTTACCATCACAACAACAGCACAAGAATTGAAGTTCAAAGTCGTGAACAAAGCGCAGCCCACAAAGAAGGTCATGGACGCGATTCTCTGCGGCTGCCAACGCCATCGTCATACCAAACAAAAATTTGCATAAATTGTGCATTATTGTTTATTTTTTTTTTCTTATTTTTTTTTTTCGAAATAAATCGTTTTTCTTGCCATATTTAATAGTTAGAATGTTTAAATATTTATAAAGAAAAGCGTAGAAAAACTGCTAATAATTCTTATTTTATCTGGCCACTACAACAAATTAATTCCGCACGCAATTCTTGGCTGGCTGGCGGCTATTAACGACTTGTTTGGGTGCCATTTTGGTGTAGAATACTGCATGTACCGCTATATGTTCAACGGTTGTTTTCCCTTTTTTTTTCCTGCTGCTTGTTTTCTTGACTAAAGCAGCAACAAGATTGCCAGGCGGTCAAATGATTGTCTACATTGCGCATGCGTGCAGCTAAAATGCACGCCGCTTGCAACATTCAAGCACTGAAGAGCTATCAACTTCAATCGCTGTCTGTCTGTCTGAGTGTCTGTCGTTTGTGCGTGTGCTTGTGTTGAACGATTGCGTAAAGCATGCGTTGCCAACAGCCGCAGTTAATCAATTTTCAACGACTCTTGATTTTCTTCCTGATCTAGATCAAGCTTTGCGATTGCGTTCTTTTTACTGTTGTGCGTTGACTTGCGATAACATACGTTGTTGTTGTTGCTGTTGTTGCCTTGCATTCTTTTTGTTGTCGCTTAATGATGCGCTTGCGTCAGGTTGCATTTGGTAGGTAAGCAATCAAGTGGCAACGCTGTACATTGAACTCTCTTGTTTGGCGTTTATGTATAGCTAGCTACAAGAACGTCTTCGAGTAGTCAACATAATCGATGGATGTTTTGGTATAAAAAAGCCATCAAAACGTTGCAAAAGAATTATGTCGCCATGTAATCAACACAAACTTTTTGCTTTAAAAACTATTAATAGCTTAATAAAACGTTAAAACTTAATTAACTTGGCATAAATTAGACAGAATTTACCGCAAAGATACAACTCAATGTTTGGTAAACGTAGATTTTTTACAAAAGTGTACAAGCTCGAGTTAATATAGATTTGATTGCGCTATAGAATATGTGATTTAGAGATTTTTACTTACAGTTAAATATTTGATATAATCTAAGTTTGAAAAAAATATGATTTATTTCTATGTGTAGAAAAAGTAACGCTTATAGACGGCATATTGGTAAAGCTTTTTTTTATTGGCAAAGATTGAAAGCTTTCTTAAATAAATAGCTATCTGTTTATAAAAATGCAAATATTTGTATTTAAACACTTTTATTGAAAATAGATTAAAGTTAAAAAAAAGCTTTGCATGATTTTTTTAACAAAAGTTAGCATTCACTTCATTTTTAAAAAGATTTAGATAAAAATTTTGATCTTTTAGTGTTTTTCTTCATAAATAAATTCGTTTACATTAAAAAAGCTTTTAAAGAGCTTTAAGCTTTCAAAAGCTTTTACACACTATGTTGATAAAATTGAAACAATTTTCAAGGAATATTTAATAAAGCTTGAAAAATATTTTACACAAAGGCTTTATGGCAAAGCTTTCACACAATTTTTTATAAAGCTTTAAACGCTTTCGAACATTATTTTGTACCGAAAGCAATTTTCTAAGTTTTTTAAAAAATCTTGTTAAATTTTTATACAAAGCTTTGGAGAGCTAAAAGCTTGCAAACGTTATTATTTATCGAGAAACAATTTCCTAAGTTTGGCGTAAAAAGCTTGAAAAGGCTTTAATAAAAGCTTTAAAAAGCTTTTTATGGAAAGTTGGCATATGATGAAACGACTTGACTATTTTGAATAAACTTGAGCTTTAAGCTTTAACAAGCTTTCAAACGTTATTTTTTATCATAAAACAATTTTCTTTTATTTGGTGAAAGAAAATGGCAAAATCTTTTATAAAAGCTTACAAAAGTTTTTTTTTTTGTAAATTTTATTCTTGATGGTACGTCTTTACTATTAAGAATAAACTTGAACTCTAAGCTTTTACACGCTTTCAAGCGTTTTTTTATCGAGAAACAATTTTTTTTTATTTTATGAAAAAAGCTGGGAAAAGCTTTCAAAAGCTTTTTCTGGAAATTCGACATATGATCCTTTTTGATTTTGATTCCAAATAAATTTGAAGTTTTAGAGCGCAATCGTTGGTTAATTAGTTCTAATAATATATAAGCACAGTGCTCTATGCTATCAGAGCAGAAAAGCTTTTGTCAAATTCTGGCTAAAATAAATTTTTTATTTTTTATAATTTTAAGTGTTTATTGTATGGTTTTTTATCTGCAAATTTCGTCTTCAGAAAGCATCAAAATCGTCGAAAAAAACAACTTTATAGAAAATATTTTTTTTCAAAAGCTTTTATAAATAGTTTTTTTTTATAAAAAAAAAAATGAAGTAAATCTGGTAGAAAAATTTCACATAAAAACGCTTTAGCAAGCTGTTAAAAGCTTGGTCTTGTAAAATTAAACTGTTTTTAATTTATAAATTATTTAAATAATTTTAATAATTTTATTTTTTTTTATCGTTGCTAAAGCTTATTAAGTTCTCTAAATTTGTAATTTTTTTACTTTTGGAAAAGTTAATAAAAAAAATATTTTAATTTAAGTTGTAGATTTTTAGCTGATTTTTTTTAATATATTATTTTTTTTTTTTAAAAACAACCGATAAATCACTACATATTTTAAAAACTTTAAAAAGCTCTTAAAAGCTTGTTCTTAGAAACTGTTTTTTCTAATTTTAATGATGATTGTAAACTATTTTTTACATCTAAAGCTCAAGAAATGAAAAATCACCTTAAATTAAAAAAGCTCACATAAAAGCTTTTACCATTTAATGGCTGAACATACATTTTTTTTTTGTTTTTTGACTGTGAATGCTTAGCGTGTGATTCTACTTGGGCAACTGTTATTTAAGCTTAGCTTAGAACACAAAACAGCTTTGGATAAAATAAAAGCTTTAGAAAATATTCTCTTTTCTTAAAAAATATTTATGAAAATCATCAATCACTAAAAATTCATGAAAATTTCTTATACAAAATTCTGAGGAAAGCTTTTTATGAAAGCTCATCGAAAGCTTCAAAAAGCTTTTTGTTGTAAATTAAAATAATTTTCAGTTCTATTAATATTTACACTCAGCAAAAGCTTAAGAAATAAAAAATCACCACTCATGTGAAAAGCTCACACATGTGCTTTTGCCATTTATTGGCCGAACATAAATGTTTTCGGTTGTTTTTTACTGTGAAAGCTGAACATGAGTTGTTTTATGTGCAACTGTTGTTTAAGCTTAGTTTTGCACACAAAACAGCTTTGGAGAAAATTACAGCTTTGGAAAAAATATTCTTCTCTTAAAAAAAAATCTCGAAAATCATCATTCACAAAAAATTCATTTAAATTTCGGTTGCTACATCCGGACGGAAGCTTTTTATAAAAGCTCATCGATAGCTTTGAAAAGCTCTTTGGTGTAAACTTAAATTATTTTCAATTTAGTTAATATTTACACTCAACAAAAAGCTTTTAAGCTCAATTATTGCTTAAACAGCCCTTATAATATAAAAACATATTTTCTGCGCATAAAAGCTTTTACATTTTCAGGATAAAAGCTTTTGCATAAATTTTTTTAATTTCAAATTATTTTAATTATTCCTATTTGATATAATTTTGAAAACTCATCGCCTGGTTTCTAATCTGTAAAAGCCGTTTAATGGAAGCATTGTTCTGTGAAAAAAGCTTTAGAAAAAATAAAAGTTTTTAAGAGCTTTTAGAAATATTTTTTTGCATTATATACAAATATTCAATATAAATTGAGCAAATCTGGTTGAAAGCTTTCTTATAAAAAAGGCTTAAAAAAGCTCTAAAAGGTTTGCTCTTGAAAACTTAAACAATTTTGTTTATTCAGTTTTTATTTTGAATTAAACTTAAAAAAATCTGGTTGATAACAAATAAATTCTTTCAAATTATAAAAGCTGCTCATAAAAGCTTTCACCATTTTTTGTATCCTAATATTAATGCTTTCTTTTATAAAAGCTCTGATAAAGGTTTTAAAATCTTTTCTTGTTAGCTAAAGTAATTTTCAATTTTATTAATATTTGCACTTAACTTAAAGCTTTCAAGGCTTTATAATATAAAAGCGCAAGTTCTGCGCATAAAAGCTTTTACATTTTCTGACTTAAATAAATGTTTTTTATTTCAAACTATTTAATTCATTCCTATTTTTTCATAATTTTAAATGCTCATCGCATGGTTTCTAATTTGTAAATGTCGTTTTAAGAAATCATTGGTCTGATAAAAAGAGCTTTAGAGAAAATAAAAGTATTTAAGAGCTTTCTTAAATAGTCTATTTTGTATAAAAAAAAAAATATTTAATATAAATTTTGCAAATCTGTTTGAAAGCTTTCCAATAAAAATGCTTGAAAAAGCTCTAAAAAGCTTGTTCTTGAAAATGTGAACTATTAAATTCCAAAATTCTTTTGAATTAAAGCTGACAAATTTTTGCTTGTTAGCAAATAAATTAATTCTTATAATAAAAACTGCACAATATTTCTGACAACAAAACAGCTTTGGAGAAAATAAAAGCTTTTGGAAATGTTTTATTTTTGTAGGAAATATTTATGAAAATCGTGAATTTATTCAAATTAATGAAAATTTCGGATACAAAATAAGGTCCAAAGCTTTTAACAAAAAGCTCAGCAAAAGCTTTAAGAAACTCAGTAAGATAATTTAAAATATTTGGTTGTGTTTTAAAACATTTTTTAATTAAATAAATATTTACACTTAACTAAAAGCTTTTAAGCTCAACTATTGGTCAATCAGCTTTTAAAATATAAAAACACGTCTTCTTCCCAAAAACGTTTTTCTGGCTTATAATAGTTCTGGTTTATAATAATAAATATCCCTATTTTCAAAATTTTGAATGTTCATCGCATGGTTTCTAACCCATAAATTCAGCTTGAAGCAAGCGTTTGTCTTACAAAAAAGCTTTAAACTAAATAATAGAGCTAAGAGCTTTTAAATATAGTTTGATGCATTAAAAAACAATTATGAATAAAAATTTAACAAAATTTGGTTAAAAAGTTTTCTTATAAAAAAGCTCGAAACATCTCTTTACAATTTTTTTTTTTTTTGAAAATTTAAAGTCTTTCAATTTAAAACTTTCTTTGAGCCTAATAACTGATAAAATTACTTCTATTTATTAAAGCTGCAAATAAAAGCTTTAACAATTTTTTGGCTGAAAGTGAATTTTTTCAATTTGGTTGTAACTATAAACGCTCAACGAGAGCTTATGTCAGTGTAAATGTAGATTAAGCTTTATTTTGCACACAAAACAACTTTGAAGAAAATAAAAGCTTTAAAAACTTTCTTTTTTAAGACTTTGTTCATGGAAATTTACAAAATCTGGTTGAAAACTTTTGATAAAAGTTTTGAAAAAGCTTTTATGAGCTTTCTATAAAAAGCTCAGCAAAAGCTTTCATGAGCTTTTCCTTGTTAATTGAAATAATTTTGAATTTTATAGAAATGTTGACTCAACTAAAAGCTTCTAAACCTATTTTATGGCCAATCAGCTCTTATAAAAAAAAACTCATTTTCTGCTCATAAAAGCTTTTGCCATTTGTTGTCTAAAAATAAGGATTTTTCTATTTACCAACATAATCATTATAAATGCTCATCTCATGATTCTAAATCTTTAAATGTTGTTCAACCAAAGCAGCGGCCATTATCTGGCCAAGCTATGCAAAAGTTATAGCATAGAAGGCATAGAAATAGTAAAAAAAAAAACAAAAAAATAGGAAACGCCTTAATAGCAAAATTCCTGTAGATAAGAACTCGAGCAAGCATAAAAATAATACCAAGAAAACTTAACAACAAAAAAAAAAAAAAAAAAAACGAAACATTTCAAAACGAGTGCCAACGTCCCAAGGTCGTTTCATTACAGCACACGTCCTTGGATAATTACATTCCTGGCGTTTAAGTTCTGTTGCTGGTTGTTGCTGCTGCTGCAAGTTCTTGTTGTTGCTGTTGTTCATTTCAACGCATCATCTTTTTTTCAATGCTAGCTGGGCACGCAGCTGGCTTTGCTCTTGGTTGGCCACGCTTTTCCATTATAGCTGAAAAGCCAGCAACAGCAACAGCAACAGTTTCAATTAAATCTTTGTTTTTTTTTCGTATTTTTTTTTTGCATTGCAGCTACTTAGCCTAAGCTTTGTTCTTGTTTTACTATCTTCGACTATTTTAATAGCATAGCGCTGTCTGTTTCTCATACCTAAACCGTTTCCTGTTGGCAGCTAAATTGCAGAACTTTCTAAGTTGCACACGCTGCTTGGACGTTGAACGATGAACGATGGAGGATGTTGTTCGATGCTGAACAACGACCAAGACGACAACGACAACGACCAAGACGATGAATGTTCAACTCTTGCAGTTCGATCGGTTTTTAGTTTAATGCTGAGTTCAATGTACGTTGATCTTGTTGTGGTCATTGTTGGCTGGTACATATTGTTGTTGCTATTGCTATTGCTGTTGTTGCTGCATCCGTTTGATTTTTCTGCTGTAAGCATGTATGTGTGTGTGTGTGTTTGTGTGTGCCTATGTTTGTTTGCATCTGCAAACATGTATCTGCAATTTCAGCTGCCTTGCAATTTCGCTGTTTTTCAGCTGCCACATCTTCTTCTGCTTCGTCTTAATCCGCCAGCAACATTCAGGCAATATTTAGACAGCATTGCTTACAGCAGCAGCAGCAACAACAGCAGCTGCTGCTTTGTTTTCTGCTGTGTCCCTCTACCGAGTGGGTGGACCTCGAACTTGGACCTCGCACATTGAATAGAATTTGAATTCAATGGCCGCGAGGCAAACTAAAGCAACGAGTTATTGAAAAAACTATAATAAATAAACGATCAGGCGCTGTTGTACTTTTTTTTCATATGTTTTTTTTTGCTTTTTTTAACAGATGGCAGAGACCTAAGCATAAACTGCATGTCTTCCTTCTAAGCGTATGTGAAAGCTTGAGGAAAATAATATTAAGGAAATGCCAGCATTATAGGTTCTAGTGCAGCAAAAACGTTTCGAAGACATGGTTAAACAGAGTCAAGTTTTCTTGCTGTTTTAAGTAGAAGAGAGAGAAAGCATTTTTTAGGAGTTATGCCTTAAATAGTCTTTAAATTTCTCAAACATTAACTAGGAGAAATATTAAGAAAATTCTAACTAAGAGAAATATTAGGAAATTTCTTATAATTATACATAATGAATATTTTTGAGAAGCTTTTTGGTAAAATAAATAAATTTATGACATTAAGTTATTTTCGTAAATTTTTAAAAATTTTTCTGTATATTTTTTATATCAAATTTTTCATAGATTTCTTAACTTATGTAAGAGAAAATTTTTAAGAATGGTTGTGAATAAATTCATTATGAATATACTTGAAAAGCTGTATAAATTTAACTAATAAATTGGCAAAATTTATGCAAAAAATATGTGATGATTATATAAAATCTGCTTTGAAATCTTTCGAAAGCTTTCCATTTTCAAATGCTATAGCCAAAAACATACAACATACAATAAGAAGAAGACCTTGAAAAATTTAAAAAAATAATTTTTGGCGTTCCAGCGAGATATAAAACATGCCTCGTTCCGTACTCGTTTCGTACCAAAGAACGAAGCAGGTTTCAACTCTCACTCGCATGCCAAAAAGCTTTTTTTAAATTTTGGAGGTCTTCTTATTATATTTTTTGGTAAAAAAACATTGAATAAAAAGCTTTTTGCCAAAAAAAAAAATCATGTTTATCGTGTTTCAAATAATATTTACACTAATTTCTATTATTTGTTTATTTTTTAATGAACAAATATTTTTAGACAGCTTTGATGCAATTGAAATTAACAATTAATTCAATTGATAATTATCTAAAGCTTTTTCATAAAGTTTGATTACCAGTTATATAATAATTTTATGCAAAAATTTTCAATTGTGGGTTAACAACTTCTAAAATATTAGCACACATTTTTTGCATTTGAAGGGATTTTAAATTTTGTGAGCAATCAAAAATTTAATTTGTTTTATGCATGGCTGTACATCAAAAAATTTTTTGAGAAAAGGGAAATATTTGAGAGCTTTTATGAATGACATTCGATGTTATTTCACAGATACTTTTTAAAAATGTTTTAAAATGCGTATAAGCTAAGAAAGCTTTAAAAAGCTTTGAAAGCTTTCAAAAGCTTTTTTATAAAGCTTTTTAAATAACTTTTAATTCGAGGTGTTTCAATTGTTTAAAATCATTTAAAAGCTCTTAAGATTGCAAAAATCTTTAAAAAGCTCAAAAACTTTTAAATATTTTTATTTTACTCAGAGTTTCGAAATTATTTTTATTCAATTTTTATCTGAAATATCGTTCTACATCATATGATAATGTATGCCTGTGTAAATGCTACTCGACCAACGTAAATTACATCAAAAAAGCTTTTGAGAAAATAAACGTATTTGTACGAACAAAAAAAAAAACTATACGAAAATTATGTCAAATCATTTAAAAACACTTAATTTCTCGAAAAGCGTTAAAAAGCTTTCAAAAGCTCAGAAAGCTTTCAAAAGCTTCTTATTAAATATTATTAAATTTCTTAATTTGGAAATTATTTTTTATTAAAATAAAGCTTTTAAAAGGAGTTACACGAAACGGTTAATCAAATAATTTTATCATATAAATAAGACTGTGTAACTAAAAACTTTTTTAATGAAAATTTATTAAAATGGTTGAAATGAAAGCTTTCAAAAGCTCTTGAAGCTTTCAAAGGAAGAAATTCAAAGTTTTATAGAGACAGTTTTTTGCAAAAAAATATTAAAAGCTCAAAATGAAAAAGCTTTCAAAAGCTCTTGAAATTTTCAAAAGCTTTTAAATCTTTCAAAGAAAGAAAATTAAGGTAATTTTTTTTATTATATTAATAAAAACAGATACCAAAAAATAAATTCGAAGTTATGACAAGAACATTTTTTTAAATCATTTTAAAGCTCTTAAAAGCTCAGAAAACTTTCACAAGCTCTAAAAGCTTCTTATTAAAAATCAATATTGTTCTCAACTTGGAAATTATTTTGTATTAAATAAAAGCTTTTAAGTTCAACTTTTGTGAAACCACCTTTTTTTTAGGAGTTCACAGAACGATTAATCAAATATTTTTTTTATTTGAATAAAGCAATGAAACTTTAAACTTTTTTAAAGGACAGTTTATAAAAAATATCAATTTATAAATTGGCTTTATTTAAAAGCTTTCTTAAGTTCAATTTGAGATCTTATAGCTTATGTAGTATTATAGAAATTTTGTAATATTTCTTTAAGAAATTCTTAGAATTTGTTTATTGATGAACGGATGGATGTATAAAAAGCTTATTTAAAATTTTATTTATAAAAAGCTTTCTGAGCTTTAAGTTCTTTTCTCAAATCAAAGTTAAAATAAATTTTTAAATTATTTTTGTATTCAAATAAAGCTTTAAGCTCAATTCATGCTAAACTATTTCTTATAAGGAAGTAACACAGAACTATTAATGAAATATTTTAATCATAAAGAGTAAGCTTAATAAGCTGTACAGAATGTTACTACTATTTCCTTAAAGATTCAAAAATTTCGTTGATTGATAAATAAATTTAAATTTTTCAAAATTTTTTTGCAATTAAACTTATTTAATTAATAATTACTTTACATTAATTAAAACTCTCTGTTTGTAAAAAGTTATAGTTTATCATTAGTGGTGACCATGGCATGCAGGTTTAGTGTGTGGCTTAACATGCTCGGATCCCGAGTTCGATCCCCAGTTGCGGCAAAAATTTTTTTCAATAAAAATTTTTCTGATCGGTCACCACCTCTCTTCAGACAATGGCAAATTCAGAGAGTAAAAAATGCTATATAAAGCTTCTAGAGAACATGAACTATAGCTATAGAACTAAAACATGCAGGTCCAGTTCTCGGTCAATTGTGTGCAAACATTTAATAACACACACAACACAAATTGATCATAACAAGCTCGGTCAAAGTCCTTTCAAGGGCTGAAATGGCCAATTTGTTTATTTTTTTGTTTTGTTTTTTGATCATTAGCCAAAAATTCCAAAAAGCTTTCCGAAATTTGATAGTACGAATATTTGATGTTAAAAAAAGTTTAGAAAAGAGAGCTATATGTCTTCAAAGCTTGATCTTAATTTTTTTTTGTAAATATTTTAAAGCAGTTTACAATGTTTCCGTCAAATTAAATAAAAAGCTTTCAAAAATGGTTTTTCTTCTGAAAACAAATTTTTTATAAAACTTAGTTGTCAGTTGTTGGCCTAAAAACTTAAGTAAAGAATAAAAAAGCTTTAATGTGTTTTCTATTAAGCTTGAGCAATACGTTGAGAAAGCGTGGAAAGATTTATTGTACCCATCAAAATATACTTTTTTTTGTTTTCCTCTGAAATGTAGCTTTCTCTGAATAGAAATTTTTTTATAAAACTCAGTCAACAGTTGTTGGTCTATCAACTTTAGTAAAGATTAAAAAGCTTTAATATGTGTTTCAATAATCTTGAGCAAACGTTTTAAAAAGCTTTCTTAGCCCTCAAAATATTGTTTTTTTCTTTAATTAAAAGCTATTTAATAGAAAAAATTTGTAAAATGATATCTTGAATGAAATCAAATCTTACAAAAAGTTTTACAAGCTTAAATATGTGTTTTAAAATATCTTGTAGTTGATGTGTATGTTGTCTGTTAACAATTTTGTGCTTATGTTAGAAATGATATTAAATTTTATATTCCAAAAAATATATAAAAAGCTCTGAAAATTTCACAAATTGTTAATAACTCATAAAAAGCTTTAACATAATAAAATTTAATTTTGAAAACCAATTAAAAGCTTTTAAAAAATTTCATAAATTGTTTAAAACTAATAAAAAGCTTTCAAAGAAATTCCGAAATTGCTAATAACTCATAATTAGCTTTTTAAAATGCATAAATTATCAAAAACGAATACAAAATTTAAATCTAATCGAAGATTTTTTTATTTGCTTGAAAAAGCTCATTCATAAAGTATCGGTTTTTGCCATTATTTCAAAACAAAAATATTCGATTTAACTAAAGAAACTGTGTTTGCTGCTGCTTTAACGATTATTAAGTTTCTATACGTCAAAATTTGATAAAAAACTCTTTACCAGCAAAATTTTGCAAAAGCTTTGAAAGCTTAGTTTTTGAAAGTGTATCATAGATTCTTTAAAAATTCAAATTTTTGGGTTGAACGAAAATTTTTGTTTGTTTAAAAAAACTCCGACATTTAAGTGCCAAATTTTTTTGAAATTTTTTGTTAAAATTAAATTCCAAAAATTTAAAAAAATGTTAAAAAAAAATGTGAAAAAACCTCCGGTACATCAAAATCTTACAAAACTTTTTAAAAGCTTCGGTTTTTTAAATAAGTAAATTCTTTTAAAAATCGTGAAAAAAATTAAGTTGGTTGAAAGCTTTTATGTGAGCTTTATAAAATCTCAAGCATTTAATAGTCAATCTGTTGCAATTTTTCTGAAATTAAAATCTTGAGCTAGTGGAAAAAAGCTTGAAATTTGAGGTAATTCAAAAAAATTATTGCATCAAACGAAAAAGTTCTCCACACTAGGCACAATACCGCACCCTCCGCTGTTGCTAGAACATGCACACTCATACGTATATTATAGTCAGGCCCGCGCAAATAAACCGAGCAAAGCAGCCTCTGCGCTAGAGGCGTCTGCAGGCAGTCAGTTGAATGCATCAAGTCGAGTGCGGCCAATTCAGGCAACAGCCAACCAAACCAGTTCTATGTCAATGCTTTTTTGCTATTTCCAAGCATCTTTTATTTCTTCCTTCCTGTCTCTGCACTCTGGCGCTCCTTTGCAGCTTGCTTCCTGAATCTGGTCGCCACTGCAGTCAGTCAGGGAGCAACAATCAGCTAGAACTTTTCTTGCAGCAAGTATTTGTTTAAGGCTCACTCTGTGTACGCGTTGTTGAAGAATTGAAGTGGTATCGAAGACCACTCGTTTTGGTCAGTTTTTGGGCTTGAGTTGCATAAATAAAGCCGTTTGCTTGCATGGCCAGCAAAAAGCAAGGAGCAACGAATGGCAACAAAACAGAGAAAAAAGCAAGCAATAGCGTAGGTTCTATTTTGCAGCAAAACCAAGCATAGCAGCAGCAGCAACAGCAAGTCTCTAAGTTTGGCGCGTTGTATTTGAATTTTTTTCAAAGCAGTTTTATTGCTACTGGTTGTTGTTGTTGTTGTTGCAATTGCTGTTGGCCAAACGGCAGGAATTCTTGCACAACTCGTTGTTGTAGCGGTTGTTTGCAATTTTTTTCTTATGTTTTGTTGTTAACTTTTTTTACTATTTTTGTTGCTGTTATTTTGCCTGCTTAATACTGTGTTATTTATTTGCAATCATATCATTATGGAACCTTTTTTTATTAATGTTGCAGCAAAGCCTGCCTGCAAAGCCAACAAAACCAAAAAAAAAACTTTCGTCTTGCCCGTTTAAGGCTCTAGCGGCAGGCCAATGCCAAACGCTGGCTGAATTAAGACTACTTTATTTTTATTTTTTATAATTTTTTTTTTTTTTTTTTCATAAAAAAATACAGAGGTCAACCAACTAACTGCAATTTTGCAGCAGCCATAAATTAATCAACACAGTTGAAAGTCAAACAAACAATAAAGTTTGGCTGCACAAAAAACTCAAATTTTCTGCATGTTTGTTTCAGCATTACAAAAAAGCTTAAAATAAGCTTTTTGAAAGTTTCAAGAAGTTTCATTACTTTGCTTTCAAACTTGCTGAGTATGCTTGTTGTTTAACTAGCTGGTGTTCATTGAATGAACGCGATCGTTCGCACATAAATTAGCTATTAATTATAAGTTGACTGACAACAACAGCAACAACAAAAACAACAACAACAACAACTTCAAACTCAACTCATGTTACCTAAGGGCGCTCCGCAGGGTTTCTTTATATTTTGTTTTTTATAAGCTTTTGCTTGTTGTTTGGCTCTTTTTCTAATTCTATGCTTTTACATTCTTGTCTTGCCGCCTGTTGACAGCATGTGATGCTGCTGTTGTTTCTGTTGTTGTTGTTGTAGTGGTTCTTATTTCGTTCCCCTTTCTTTTTCTTTTTGTTTACTTGTGTAATTAAAGTCCACAGAGTTTGATCTGCTGAAAATTTATGGCGATCGGATTGTTAAATTTATTGCAAAAATCTACACAAGTTTGATAGTTGAGCAATTTATGGGTTTCGGTCACAAAGTGACAGGCGTCAGAGTGACAGAAGTGATAAAGAGAGAGAGCGTGAAAGGTTTGAATTTTCAAAATTTCTTAATAATTTTCAAAGAACAAAAAAAGATTGTAAAAAAAAAATTTTATTTAAAGCTTTTTAAACGTTAAGATTTCTTGATGCAACTTTATAGTAAATTAAAAAATTAAAAAGATTTTTATGAAAGTTTGATGATAGCTGAACATTATTATAGGAAAATATGTTAAGAATGTGACATAGTTTCAAAAGCTTTTACTTAGATTGGACTTGAAAACCTCTAAATAATTTAAAAAAAAATAAAAATTTATATGCACAATCAGTTAGATAAGTTAAAATCGTGAAAAAATTAAAAAGCTTTTAAAAGCTCTTGAAAGCTTTTGAAAGCTTTTGCAAGCTTTTTTCCATTTATTTTATATTATGAAAGTTAAGCGATATTTAAAATTTGTTCCAGTAAAATATGTCTTAAATGTGACACGCTCTTAAAAGCTTTTATGCTATTTTGACTTTAAAATAGGCAAAACATAAATTTTATCAATGATTAATAACTTGCATTAGTTTAAAAAGTAAAAGCAACCAAAAGCTTTTAAAAGCTTGCAAAAGCTTTCCAAAGCTTTTAAGCTTTTATTATTAAATTTGTAAAATAAACGTTTAAAAATACTTTTTAGTCATTTCTAAAAAAATTTCAATGCAGCTAAACAGATTTAGAAACTTTTATGTGAATTGCGGTTGTAAACAAGTAAATATTTTAACTATATCAAAAATAAATATGCTATATTGGTATAAAAGTGCACAAATTTAAAAAATTTTAAAACCTTTTTGAAGCTTTAATATAATCAATAAATTTTACAATAATGTAAAGCTATTTAAATTTTCAATGAAAAAATTAAGTCAGTTTTTATAAAAAAAGCTTTGCAGAAAATCATATAGTTTTATTGAAGGTTTATTAAACCACATGAAAGGTCTTCTTGATTTAACTGTTTACTAAATTTGAACAGTTTTGAATGATTTCAATAATGTTTTGAAGATACTAGATTATATGAAAATATGTAAGAAATGTGACATAGTTTTAAAGCTTTTGCATAGTTTCGACTCAAAAACCAATAAATAATTTGCCTAGATCAATATAAACTCATTAAAAGTTGTTAAAAACTTGAAAAAAATGAAAAAACTTTTAAAAGATCTTAACAGCTTCTAAAGCTTTAGAAATCTTTTAAAGCTTTTGGAAACTTTTGCGATTTATTTAACATTTATACATTTTACCAGTGTTTTAAATTCATAACAATAAAATATATTATAAATGTGATGCAGTTTAAAAAGCTTTTATGCCTTTTTGGCTTGAAAATTAGGAAAAAGTTAAATTATATCAAAACGAAATCACTTGCGTTAATTAAGAAAGTTTAATCAACCTAAAGCTTTTAAAAGCTTTCAAAAGCTTTCCAAAGCTTTTGAGCTTTTTAAGTAAAAATTAAAATATGAACGTTTAAGAACACATCATCAAAATTTTTATGGAATTTTCTATGAATCTGAAGCAGTTTTAAAAGCTTTTATGTTATTTGAACTTGAAAACAAATAAAAAGCGTAGCTTTATCAAAATTCAGTAAGTAGTATTGGTTTACAAGTGTAAAAAGTAAGAAACTTTTAAAAGCTAACAAAAGCTTTCGATAGCTTTTGAAAGCTTTTAGCAGATTATTGCATATTATAAAGGTTTAAAGAAAACTAAGCTTAATTCTGATAAAATTGCTCATAAATATGACTATGTTTGTGCTTGTGTGTCATGAAATATTAAGACACAAGACCGAGAAACATAAAAGTCTGCCATACTTACTTTCAATATTAAGTTTTAAAAATAAAGCTTAGAAAAACGTTTAATTATTCAGTTCAGCAACAAAAAATTAACTAGTTTTTATTATATATTAAAAAAACTTGTGCTTTTGCCATGCCCAAAGAAAAAAATACAAATTCTGCACAAAAGAGACAAAGTGCAAAATTCATCATTTATCATTAACAAAAGGGAAACATATCGCAGATATTTACAAGCAAATTATTAAAAAAAAATAACAAACAACTTGTAGGATTACGCAATTTTTTTGGATAAAATTTTTTTGAGTGACCAAATAAATTGCGGTCAAAAAAAATCGAAACTGGCAACGCCAACATGTTGCGCCTAATGATGATGATGAACGTAGCAAACTTTAAAAGCTCAAGCCTCAAAACTTGGCTTACAATTAATGATGGGTTAATATTTCAGACAATAGACAATAACGACAACAATAAAAACGACAGCAACAACAACAGCAACTCAATTGTTTATGTACAGTCTAGGTATGTACGTTTTATTAGGCACAACACAAAGATGCGGGTTAATGTTTTAGTGGCTGCACCAACAATGGCTCTAAAAATAGCTTTGATTTTTTAATTTATTTGAAAATAAATAACAACAGCGATTTGCAATGAAATTATAATAAATAATCATAAAAAACAATAATTGTTGTTTGAAAAAAAAAAAAAAATAAAATATTGTGTGTATCAATTGAAATCAATTCAATCACACGTGTGCTCAATCTGTCAGTCTGGCGGCGCAAGTTTAGTGATTTTTTTCATATATTTTTTTTATGTTGTTAATTAGATGGCAACGCAGTGCAGCGGAGCAGCTATTTGGCTGTTACAATAAGTACAAGTAAAATAACCACAACAACAAATGAAACAACCACAACAACAGGCTGCAATAAATAAGTACAAATTGCTTTATTTATGGGCAGCACAAATGTAACTGTACACAGCTATTTTTGGTTTTTTTTTTTTTCAATAATTTTAGTAGAAAATCAGAGCGCCATAAAGCAGGAAGCTGTGGCAGAAAATAGTGTCTTTGAAAAGAAAATAAATATATTAAATCTTTTATAAAAATTTTAAAAAATGTTAAAACTTTTGTCAAGATTTTTCTTTAAAAATCTTATTTATTTAATTTAAACTTTTTTATTAATTTTAATTTTTTAAATTTAAACTTTTTTATTTCATTTATAAATCAATTTATCGGACAAAAGCTCTCAAAATTTTCTATCTGCTATTTACTCTCATCAATAATCTTTATAATTGCAATAATTTTTGTAAACGAAAGCACAGAACAATTTTTATAGTATTTTGTATCTTCTCCAACGTTTGATTTGCATGAAATACAATATAACATATGTATAAAGGTTCTTAAAAGCTTTTTTGCTACTTTTTAAGCCAAACTTAAATGTATTTTGATGGAAAAATTTAAATGAAAGCTTTAAAGCCAATTTTTAATAAAATGTATTTGATTTTCATGTTATATGATATTGCATGAAAAAGCTTTTTAAAGCTTTTATGTTGCTACTTTTTTTTAAAAATTTGATTTCATGTTGAATGAATGTTTGAATATTTTTGAAAGTTTTTTATTAAATTTTTAATAGTTTGATAAATGCATCAATTTGTTTAGATGTATTTGCATAATACACAATATTATATGTTAAAGCTCTGAAAAGTTTTTGCCCGAGTACTTATTGTTAAAATTTGGATTAATTTGCGTTTTAAAATATTTTAAAAAGCTAAACAAAAAAAATTTTTACAATAACATTTGATTGGAATCATGCATTGGAATACATACATGTCAAAGCTCTCAAAAGCTTCTGTACTACTATTTTTCTGTATAAAAATTTTAATTTAATTTAATATATAAGTTTATTTACGAGCATTCAAATAAATGTTTACAACAACATCTGAATTGCATCATCACAATATTGTAATTTAAAGCTTTGTAAAGCTTTGCTTACTTCTTCTCTTAATTAATGTGTTGATTTATTTTTTTCATATTATTTGAAAGCTGTTTAGTGAGCTTTAACATTATCGTTTGATTAAGATGATATAAGTGTACATGAAAAAGCTCTGATAAGTTATTTTTTAATACTTTTTATTTAAATTTTGTTCCATTTCAATTCATGGAAACTCCTTTTTTAATATTGATTAAGTTTAAATTCAAAATTTTTTACAAGCTTAAGTTAATTTAAAGCTTTGATTGGTTTTATATATACTAGAATATACAAAAGCTCTTAAAAGTTTTTTTTAGTACATTTAATTGAAATTTTGGTATATTGTAATTAGAATTTGAATTGTAAATTTTGTAACTTTTTTAATATTAAAGTTATAAAATAAAAGGTTTCTTAAAATTTGATGCTTTGCAGATATTTGAAAATGGTTGTATGAAAATATGTAAAAAATCTGACATAGTTTTAAGACTTTAACTTAGTTTCGACTTAAAAAAAAATTAAGCTAGATTAATATAAGCTCACTAAAAGTGGTTAAAAACGCAAGAAATTAAAAAGCTTTTAAAAGCTTTTTTAAGCTTTAAGAGCTTTTGCATGCTTTTTTCAATTTATTTCTTATTATTGAAGTAGAGCGAAATTATAATTTTATTTTCATAAAATATGTCTTAATTTTGGTGCACTCTTAAAAGCTTTTAGGCTATTTTGCCTTAAAAATAGGAAAAAAGTTTGATTTTATCAATATTAACTTAATTGCTTTGGATTAAAAAGTATAAGCTTCCAAAAGCTTTTAAAAGCTCTCAAAAGCTTTTGAGTTTGAAAGACAAAATTTGTATTTTGAAAGTTTTAGAATGCTCTAAATTAATGTTTTCTATGAAACTGAAACAGATTTAAAAGCTTTTATACGAATTGAGCTTGCAAGCATATAAACATTTCAACTAAATCAAAAAAAATTAAGCTTTGTACTATATATTGGCTTAAAAAGGCAAAATTTCAAAACTTCTAAAAGCTCGTTAAAGCTTAATATATAGAAGATGCATATTCTATAAATTTAAAAAATATCTTCTTAAAATTTGTCTGGTAAAAGCTTTCAAAATCTGCATATATGTAACTTTTTAATTAGATTAGAGAATTGGTTTGTTTTTTGATTGCTTCGCTCATTTCTAGAAGTTATAGAAAAATCCTAATAGTTACAATAAAAGCTAAGTTATAAAAAACTTAACGACATCGATAAATTGTTCAACACAGCGATAACGATTATTTGCAAAACTAACAATTTTATTATAACTAGTTATACGAAATTTTCTTGACATATTTTGCTGACCAACTTTTTCTAACTTAACGATTAAAGTTTCAACTATATCTGCTCATTTTAGTACACCAGTTAAAAGCTCATTAATCTGCAGCCTTAAAATTTTCAATTAACTGTTTTTTTTTTCTTTTATTACCTAAGGTTTAATTTTCCGTTGTTTTCACAGCTGGAAGCCTATTGAAGGTAATTAAATGAAGCTAACTATACGGCTTCAATAGGAAAATATTTATTGCCAGTCAACGATAGATAAACGCGTTGAAATCACAAATTCTTTTCGTGTGCAGCAGCAGCAGCGTCTTAATGTAGCGAAAGCTTAAACAATATATGAGGGTTTAGTTCTTCAAGCAAATTTGGCGGCCACAACGAATGTGCTTTAAAGCTGCAATAGAGAAAAGTTTGATACAGTGCAGCGAAATCCTAAAGAACTTAATGAATTTTTCTAAAGCCAAAGGCAGTTTTTGAATTTTTGATGATTTTCAAACAAAATAATATGAATAATTGTTTTTTGTTTCTATTCTTTTGTTATATTGTCTGTACATATTTTTGTTTTAACAAAGAAAATGAAAAGTGTGTCTATAAGTCAAGACTAATAGAAAAGTGAAAAATAACTAAAAAAATAAAAAAAATATGAAAAAGAAAGTTTAACAGCAGCAACCCGCATGTAGCTGCAAACAATTAAAGACCAACGAGAACCAGAAGAAGTTAAGGAAAAACACCAGCTCGTATAAGTAAAGAAAAAAACTTAACACACAGCTACATACCTCGAGCGTTCAAAAAAGCAATGCATCAAGCTGAGCTGACAATTTCGAACAACAACAATCACAACAAAACAAAAACTAAAAAATAAAACAAGCTAAGCATTAACAAAAATATGGTGAAAATAAAACGGAAGAAGCTGTGTAGAAGTTCAGTAAAAAGTTCAGGAAGATGCTGCGGTTGCTGCTGCAGCAGTTGCAGAACAAGAAGAAAGCTTTTTTTATAAAAAAAAATTTACAAAAAACAGAAAAAAAAAATATGGGTCACGAGAGCGCACGAGCAGCCAGTTACATTGACAGCGCTGTAACAAGAACACGACAACAGCTAAACAACAACAACAACAACAGAAAAAAATGCAACCAAAATATAACAACAACAACAACAATAACAACATATCATTTAAGTTAATAAATAAAATACTGCTAAATTGCATGATGAAGTGTTAATTTAGCAGCAGCCAGCAAAGAGCAGCAACATAAGACAAAGCAAGAGCAGCTCAAGCACAACAGCGACAAAAACAACAACAACAACAACAACAACTACAAGAAAAAGGAAAGGAAAATGTGCTAAAATTTTGTTGCTGTTGGACACAAGAGCAGCCGACGCCGTCACTTGCTTTCAATTCTTTGCACAGGAAGGCAAAAGGAAGGCATCACTTTGACCTCGACATTAAATTTTGATGGTTGTTGTTGTTGTTTTTGTTGTAGCTTTGTTTTGTGAAAGTTGAATGACCAAATTGAGAACAATATTAAACTATTGTGTAGCATGCAACGAAAACGAAATGTCAATATTAACAGACACAAAAAGTTACCTGCCTATGGCCATAAAAAACGAAAGACTTAAGCGACAAACTTGCTCGCACAAACTGGAGCGAATTAAGAATTGAGTGGCTGTTAAAAAAAGTAGGTACATAAACATATATATTTTTGTGTGTTTATATGAAACCTACACTGCTAAATTTAAGTAAATATTTTAAATTTAATTGCAAGCGCCTAAAAGTAGGCAGCTAAGCGCTGCAAAGTTTCTCTTAAGTACGCTTAAATTTAAGCTATAGACAATTTAAACAAAAAAAAACTTGCAATAATTGTTGTTTAATGTTGTTGTTGTTATGGAGTTTTGGATTTTTTTTTTTTATGTTTTTTTTTTTTATTTTTTGTTTTTGTAGCCATAACTTCTAATGTTATTGCTATTGATTGTATACGATTTCCTGCAGGCGTTTTTTTTTCTTTCCAGTTTATGGCGATGATCACGTGATGGAAGGCTGGCCAGCTCTTTAGCACATAACGTGAGCACGCATTAAACTTTATGATATTGTTAAAATCATTGAGTATTTTATAGCTGTGGGAAACTCAAGCATGAAGGTTAAGAAAAGAGAAGTAGTTTTATTTTTGGTTTCTTTAGATGCTTGAAAAATTTTACAAGAAGAATTACTTACTTACTTACTTTCAAGAACATTAAAGGAAAAACAAAAAAAAAAAAAATTGACTTCAAGAAAAACTCTGATGGAAATTGTTAATGTTAAATATTCTTTGTCAAAAACAAAACAACAATTTTTGTTCGCAAGTTTAAAAACTTTATTTATAACACATCAAAAATCATTAAAATTGTAAACAATTACAGCTTAAAAGCTTTTTGGAAAACGACGTAAAATTTGTTTGACTTCTAATACAATATTACATATAAAAGCTCTACAAAGCTTTGCACTACATTCTTTACTCTATTGTATTATTAAACTTTTGATTTACTTTCATTACAAAACTTTTTTGCAAGCTTTTAAGTAACTTTTTTACACTCTAGCGCTTGAACGCAATTTTTTTAAAAAAATTTTGTTTAATAACAATCATTTATAACATAATCACTAATCATTAAAAGTGGAACAAAGTTTCGAGAAGAAAAGCTTTTCAGCAAATGCACAGTTTTACTTGCAAAACTCACAATACTACATGTAAACGCTCTATAAAGCTTATTAATCTCTTCACTCAAATCCTTAATCAGTTGTACTATTCAAATTCTGGTAGCTTTCAATTTAAGAAGTTATTTAAAAGCTTTTAAGTGAATTTTAAATTCCAACGTTTGATAAACAATATTACATGCTAAAGCTCTGAAAAGCTTTTGTGCTGTTTTTTATGTAAATTTTATTATATTTTATTGAAAAATTTATTTGAAAGCTTTTAATTTGATATTCACTCTAACGTCAGATTTACATAATTAGCACATTTGAAAGCCATTAAAAGCTTTTTTAAAACTATAAATGAAAATTTTAATTTATTTTAGAGCTTTTAAGTAAATTTTGACTTCAACGTTCCATTTGCCTGATACTCACTTAAACATATAAAAGCTCCTAAAAGCATTTTTACTATCATAGTTGGAATTTTTGTTTTCTTATTTTTCAAAGCTGCTTAGTAAATTCCAAAAACCTATCCTATTCCTAACCTACCTTAATTTTGTAATCACGTTTTGTACTCGTTTCGTGTTAAAAAATGATCGAAACCTATCGTTAGCTCTCCAAATAAAGCAATTTTAAGATTTTGAAGGTTATCTTATAATATAGTGTTCTCAAAATTGTTTTTAAGCGCAATTTAAAAAATTTTTTTTTGTTTAAAAATTGTAAATTATTAAAAACAAAATTCAATATAAAAAAATTAGGTAATTATATAAAAAAAATGTTGAGTTGTTTTAAAAATTTTGAATTATTTAAAAAATTATAAATTATCAAAAAAAAAATTTATTTAAGAAAAATGTTTATTAAAAACAATTTTAAATTGTTTAAAAATAGTTTAAATTACTTGAAAAAATTTCAAATTGTTTCAAAAAAATTTTAATAATTTGAAAAATCTTGAACTATTATAAGACTTTTTAGTTCATTTTTTATTTCATGCTTGAATTGCCTGATTTTCAATATAACACGTAAAAGCTCTCAGAAGCGTTTTTATAAAATTTTTTATTTATTTTAATTGCAAAATTTATTTTAAGGTATTTTTGTAAATTTGCAAGTCAACGTTTACTATGCATGATGGTTAAAATTTCATGTAAAAGCTTTTAAAAGCTTTTTAAGTACTATTTACCTACATTTTAAATTAAATCAAAGCTTTTGAGTTTCTTTTTATTCTAATGTTTGATTAGCACGATTTTCATTTTTATATGAAAAAAATCTTAAAAGCTTTTATATTGCTTTTTATACAAAATTTAATATATTTTAATAAGAAAATTATTGTGAAAGCTTCGTGATTAATTTCAACATTAACGTAAGATTACATGTAAAAGCTTTTACAAGCGTTTAAGTAAAATTTATTAAAGTTTTGATTTACTTGAAAGCTTTATTGTAAATTTTTACTTTTACGTTAGATTTGCATAAAATACAATATAACATGTGAAACCTCTTAAAAGTTCTCAAACGCACTTTTGGTGCAATGCATTTAAATTTAAACATATCTATAAGCTTTTAGTAAATTTTTAATTATACATTGACAGTTGACTGATATTGAATAAAACATGTAAAAGCTTCTGAAATCTTTTATTTTTTGTATACAAATTTTTATAAATTTTTATTTGAAAATTTACTTAAAAACTTGACGTTTGATGTATATTATATGCACTTTTACATAAGAAAGCTCTTATAATGGTTTTGTGGTAATGTTGATGAAAATGTAAATTTAATGAAAGCTCCATTTTTTGAAAAGTTAAATCTATCAGATTTTGGATATTTTATGTAATAACTAATAAAATTATTAGTTTAAATGAAATTACTTTTGTGGTATTAAATATAAAAATTTTTAATTTTAATTTAATTTTATGTTTTTATTTTAAAATTAATTTTTTCAATAAATGAATAAATTCAAAATTTTATATTTCATTATAAAAATTTATTTAAAAGATTTTCAATAAATTTTGACGGTTGATGGTCCAAATTGCATGTGAGAGCTTTCAAAAGCTTTTTTATTACTTTTATTAAGATAATAGTTTATTTAAACGATTTTTAGTATATTTTTAACACAACGTTGAATTTTTCATGTTTTCAATATTGTATTCAAAACTCATAAAAGCGTTTTGTTCTTCTTTTTCGACTTTCATTATTATTATTATTGTTATTTTTATTTTTATTTTTATATATATTTTTTTTTATTTTATATTTGTTTTAATTTTTATTTTTATTTAATTTTATTTTTTTTTAATATTTTTACTCTAATTTTTATTTTTATTTCTATTTTTATTTTAATAGTTATTTTTATTTGTACTTTTATTTTTATTTTTATATTAATTTTTATTTTTATTTTTATTTTATTTGTATTTTTAATTTTATTTTTATTTATATTTTTATTTTTAATTTTATTTTTCTTTTTAATTTTTATTTTTATTTTTATTTTTGTTTTTATATTTTATTGTCACTTTTATTTTATTTTAATGTATATTTTTATTTGGTTTTTTACTTTTATTTTTATTTTTCTAATTTGCATTTTTATTTTATGTTTAGTTTTATTTTTATTATTATTTTTATTTGAGTTTTGTTTAATTTATATTTCTGAGTCAATTTTTATACTAAATTTTAGTTTTCTTTTAAGTTTTATTTTAATCTTTGTTTTTTACTTTTTCTTTTAGTTTTTTTAAATTTTCATTTCTATTTTTATTTTTATTTTTATTTTTATTTTTATTTTTATTTTTATTTTTATTTTAATTCTTATTCTTATTTTTACTTGTATTCATATTTTTAATTTATTATTTTAATTTTAGTTTTATTTTTGTTTAATTTGTTATTTTTATATTAATATTTATTTTTATCTTTATTTTCATTTTTATTTTCATTTTTATTTTTAATTTAATTTTATTTTCATTTTTTTTATAATTTTTATTGTTTGTTTATATTTATTTATATTTTTATTTTAGTTCCAATTTTGTTTTTAATTTTTATTTTTATTTATTATTTAAATTTTATTTTTATATATATTTATATTTTTATTTTAATGTTTTGATTTTTATTTTTTATACATGTTATATAATATTTTAATTATATTAATTTTAAATTAAATTTTTATTTTTTTTCTTGTTTTTAATTTTTGTTTTGATTTTTATTTTAATTTTTACTTTATTGATATTTTTATTCTGATTATGATTTTTATTCTCATTTTAATTTTTTTAATTTAAGTTTTAGTTTTATTTTTTTATTTTTATTGTAATTTTTATCTTGTAAATATTATTTTACTATTTTGATTATTATTTTTATTTGAATGTTTATTTCAATATTTATTCTAACTGTTATTTTTATACCCCCACTTCAGTTACGAACTCTTTGAGCTTGATTTTAGAACACTTTTTCTCTCCGTGTAGTTAGCAAGAATGTTTTTAAGCCCTTTTCGAAAAATATTGCACGTCAGACCCCACAAAAAGTATGCAGTTGCGAGGATTGTACCAGGATTTAAATTTTTTGTAAAATTTTTTAGACAACAGGGTGTTCCAAATTATTTTTCTTCAGAATTAATTTTTATACCCCCACGCGTACTGTGTAAGGGGTATATTAATTTTGTCACGACGTGTGTAACACCCAAAAGGAGGCGTGGTAAGTATGGAAAAGTATATATATTCTAGCTCAGCATCACCACCCGAGTTGATTTAGCCATGTCCGTCTGTCTGTCCGTCTGTCCGTCTGTCGACACGATTACAGCCGTAATATTTAAGCTATCGTAATGAAATTCGATATTTAAGCTTTTTTTTAAAAAAACTAAGGTCAAGTTCGAGAATGGGCTAAATCGGATGAAAACCACGCCTACCTCCCATACAACCCCAAAATTCAAAACTCTACAAAGAAGCTTATATTAAAGCTACAATACTGAAATTTGGTATATGTGTATTTTATGTTAAAACTGAGATGTTTTAGAAAAATGGGCATCATCCACCCACTAAGACGCCCACCTCCCATACAACCCCAAAGTTGAAAAATCTATAAAGAGGCTAATATTAAAGTTACAAGACAGAAACTCGGTGTGGTGACCGTGGCATGCAGGTTAAGTGTGTGGCCTGGCATGCTCGGAGCCCGGGTTCGATCCCCAGCCGCGGCGAAAAGTTTTTTTCAATAAAAAATTTTTCTGATCGGTCACCACGTCTCTGCAGACAATGGCAAACCTCAGAGAGTAAACAATGCCATGTAAAGCTTCTTGAGAACATAAACTTTAGCCGTTCGGAGTCGGCATAAAACATGTAGGTCCAGTTCTCGGTCAATTGTGTGCAAACATTTAATAACACACACAACACAATTGATCATATGAAGCTCGGTCAAAGTCCTTTCAAGGGCTGAAATGGCCAATTTGTTTTTTTTTTTTGTTTGACAGAAACTCGGTATTTGTGTATTCTATGTCGAAACTGAGGTATGTTAGAAAAATGGGCGTCATACACAATCTAACACGCCCACCTCCCATACAACCCCAAAATTTAAAACTTTATAAAAAGGCTTATATTTAAGCTGCAGGAAAACAATTTCATATGTATGTATTTTAGACACATAAAAATAATAAAATCTCTCAAAATCTCATACAAAAAACTCTCCAATTTAAGATTCTTCCACCCTTAAGAATCGGCCGTGGGGGTATTTTAGCTTCGGCCAAGTCGAAGATATACCTTACTAGTTATTTCTAATTTTATTTTTAGTTTTATTTGCATTTTCATTATTATTTTAATTTAAATTTGTATTATTATTTATATTTTTTTTTAATCTGTGATTTATTATTATTTTTATTTTTATTTTAATTTTTGTTTTTTTTTCTTTTTTTTTGTTTTTTTTTAATTTAATTTTTTTATTTTGATGTTTATATTGATTTTGATTTTGATTTTGATTTTGATTTTGATTTTGATTTTGATTTTGATTTTGATTTTGATTTTGATTTTGATTTTGATTTTGATTTTGATTTTGATTTTGATTTTGATTTTGATTTTGATTTTGATTTTGATTTTGATTTTGATTTTGATTTTGATTTTGATTTTGATTTTGATTTTGATTTTGATTTTGATTTTGATTTTGATTTTGATTTTGATTTTGATTTTGATTTTGATTTTGATTTTGATTTTGATTTTGATTTTGATTTTGATTTTGATTTTGATTTTGATTTTGATTTTGATTTTGATTTTGATTTTGATTTTGATTTTGATTTTGATTTTGATTTTGATTTTGATTTTGATTTTGATTTTGATTTTGATTTTGATTTTGATTTTGATTTTGATTTTGATTTTGATTTTGATTTTGATTTTGATTTTGATTTTGATTTTGATTTTGATTTTGATTTTGATTTTGATTTTGATTTTGATTTTGATTTTGATTTTGATTTTGATTTTGATTTTGATTTTGATTTTGATTTTGATTTTGATTTTGATTTTGATTTTGATTTTGATTTTGATTTTGATTTTGATTTTGATTTTGATTTTGATTTTGATTTTGATTTTGATTTTGATTTTGATTTTGATTTTGATTTTGATTTTGATTTTGATTTTGATTTTGATTTTGATTTTGATTTTGATTTTGATTTTGATTTTGATTTTGATTTTGATTTTGATTTTGATTTTGATTTTGATTTTGATTTTGATTTTGATTTTGATTTTGATTTTGATTTTGATTTTGATTTTGATTTTGATTTTGATTTTGATTTTGATTTTGATTTTGATTTTGATTTTGATTTTGATTTTGATTTTGATTTTGATTTTGATTTTGATTTTGATTTTGATTTTGATTTTGATTTTGATTTTGATTTTGATTTTGATTTTGATTTTGATTTTGATTTTGATTTTGATTTTGATTTTGATTTTGATTTTGATTTCGATTTTGATTTTAATTTTGATTTTGATATATATTTTGAAGACTTTTATGTACGTTTTTAATATTACTTTGAACTTAATTTTTTATTTTTCTTAACTTCTTGAATTTCAATGATTTTCAATACTTCTTGCAAAAGCTCTGGAGCTTAAATTTATTCATATTTTTATACATAATATATTTTTTGAATTTATCTTAAATTTTGTTATTATATTTTTATTTTAGTTTTTCAATATTACAATTAAAAGCTGTTTTACAAATGTCAAACGTTTTAGTAATCATTTTGTAAATTTATTTTAAAGAATTTTAGCAAATTTTTATGTTGGATTTGCCTTATTTTCAATTTTAGATGTGAGAGCTTTTGTTAAGTATTTTTAGTACTATATATTAAAAGATGAATTTATCTGAATATTTTGAAAATTTTGAGTCAATTTTAAATTTAAAAATAGTTCATGCAAAAGCTTTTTAGTTCAGTTTTATGCATTTTGTTACATATTGCATATTGTTAAAATATTAAAGTTTGAATTAATTTGTAAGCTTTTTATCAAAGTTATACTAAGATTGGATATTTAAATTTGAATTAATTTAAATTAGGTTGAATGTAACGTTTTTTCATATTGTATGCAAAACCTTTTGCAAAGGCTTACAAACAAAATGTAAAGCTCTGTATTATCTTAAGCTTTTAGAATGGGTTCTCGAGAAGCTTTGCAAGAAATATATTATAGTGCGATTTTTTAATATTGTTTTTTGGATTTTTTTGAAAAAGGAAAAACTTTGTTGTTGCAAAAAGTGGTGAGAATATTTTGCAGCTAGGCAACTGTTTTGCGTAATATTTGCTGCTATTTTGTACACAAACTGTGAAACCCAGCCCAAAACTGAGTGCAGCAGGAAATGCATGAGGCACACCTTTGCCATAGATCCAAAAAAATGTCAAATTCAGCAGCCCAAGACAGCGACATATGGTGGGAAATTAATTCCATTTCGCTGCACCCCTGCCTCTTCAGCACTTAAGCTTTCTTTTAAGTCACTCCTGCCTCACTTTGCAAGTGCATGCAAATGGATTTTCCATTTAAAATTTTTATTTTTTTAATATTTTTTTTTTTTTTTATTTTTTGTTTTTCTATGATATTTTTACAACAGCGAATTAACAACAATATTTTATGTTTGTTGCTTTTACCACATTTGGTTGCATTGACAGCTGTTGCTGCTGCTGCTGCTGCTGTCATTCTTAGTTTATATGTTTGTTTTGTTGAGTGTTAGTGGGGGCTGGTTTGTTGTTTGATGAGTGTGTGGGCTGACACGCCTACAAGGTTTGCTTATTTGACCATAACAGTGTTGTTTCTATACTTGTTTTGTATTGATTTTTTGTTATATTGCTGCTTACTTAGCACATGGGTTGTATAAAGTTCAAGAAATGCAACAACTTGCTGACTTTAAAGCTTTTTAATAAAACTTTTGAGCTTCGTTATAGAGACGTTGCTAAGAGCTTTTATGAGTTTTGTTCAATAAGGCTAGCTTTTGTGTTGAAAGCTTTTTGATTTGAGGTCTTAAGTAATGTTGGCCGATATATTTTAACAATATTTGAGGCAATTGTGTTGAAAGCTTTTTGCTTAATATTGCTTAGATCTCTAACGTTATGTTGCCTGGCATATTTTAACAATATTTTGTATATTTCAACAATTTAATTGTCTACAAAAGCCAAAAATGTTGCACAAGGAAGACAAGACTTTCAGAAATAATAAAAGCTCTTGCATTTTTATTTGCTCAAACTTAACCTTTTAAGACATCAAAAACAATTTCATTTGACAAAAGCCAAACAGCCAAAATTTCAAACAAACTAACAACAACAACATCAATATTTGAAATCATTAAAACGTCGCGACAAACGATGCTGAACACGTGTGGCGCTTTGGACAACACAGTCCCTAGATAGCATTCACAGTTTATCGGTACTTCTGAAATTCATAGTTTCCTTTTAGCTATATTTTCATGCTTGTCACTTTTAAGAGTTTCGGATACTGCCAACAGAGTGACCAACAAGCCGTGACAAATGGGCGTAAATGATTTCGTTTGTTTATCTTTGAATTTTATGGCACTTTTTTTTTTTTTGTGCACATTTTTTTCACTTAACAACTTAACATTGGATTTTTGTGACAACAATAACTATAAAATTTAATATTTATTATCGTTGAGTTTAAAGGTTAGCAATAGAAGCTATTGTTAGTTCAAGTGTTTAGCACAGTTGGTTAAAGTTTGACGAAATGGTGTATTTAGCTGATTTAAATAATGCCTTGAATATATAGTTAAATTGTTTTTATAAATTTAAACTTTTTTTTTTTGTTTTTTTTTTTTTATATTGTTGACTTAACTTTATAGTTCTTGTTTTATAGCTTTGGCACACTTGCAGCGGTTAACTGCATTTAATTTTTTTTTTGTTTTTTTCAAATTAAAATTAATTTTCTTGACATTTTTCAACGGTTTGTTAACAAGGTGCTTTTTTTGCAGCTTTTTGAGTTAAAAATAAGCGCGGCTGCTGTTAAACTTGATTGAGTGCTGAGTTTGTAGCATAACTATATATTATTTGCGAGAGATATTTGAACGACATTCAACAACAGCTGGACATTGCATTGGATTGACTGTCAGTCAGTTTGGCAGACAGCTGTTTTAGAAATTAGACAGCTGCTGAAAACTGTTATTTTTTTCTTACTTAATTATTTTAAGTTGGCCACTTTTCCCGAAACATTTGCTCTTTCTTGCCTGCAGCACTGAAATTATCAACATTTTAATGGAGTGTGTTTAAAATTGCAAACATTTCTGGATTGCTTTAGTGAGCAATAAAGGGAATAGCGCTGGAAACATGAAATTTTAAGGACAAAAAAGCTCTGCTCTACTAAAAGTTCAATAGAGTTAAGCTTCTTATATTTAGCAGTCTATTAACTAAAATTTCGTTGCTGGTCTTAAGACAGGAAAATCTAGAGCAACGAAAAAATTTGTCCTGCTGGCGACACCTAATAAATTGTTGCATTACCAGCAATGACTGGCACTCATAAATTTCTCTCTTTGCACTCTTTATCGGCAAAAAAATTGTAAACATAATATTTACCAGCAGGAAAATGTTGCTAATATGCTTTATGACCAGTCATGCCTTAAAATATAACTAAATAAGTCAAGGTAAAATTAACTTAAGGGCCGTTTTCTTAAATCGACTTTTTTATAATTTTGTATTTTAAAAAATTCCTACCAACCAACAAAAAAAGTTACAGCTGGATTAGTCAGAGCTCATTTTTCTTTTTCAACCTTTTTTTTTTTGTTCACAAACTTTGAACGCGTTGATCTCGAAACCATATTTTTGTTCTAAGTTTTTGACGATCATTTTTTTTATTTTATTTTTTTAAACTTGATTCGCTATCGTATGACACGAGATTTTTTTTAAATTATTTTTCAATTTTTTATGAATTTTTTAAGTCAATATTTTATTCGAAAAAAACACACTTTCAAACTTGGAACATCACCAAAAATTGAAAAAAAATTTAAAAAAAGCTCCCGTCATACGATAACCAATTTTGTTAAGGTTTAAAAAAGTTATTTTTTTCCAGATCAGACAATTTTTGAGGCCCCGTTTTTTTCTCTGCAGCCAGTTTAAATTATATCTATAAAATTTAAATTGTATCTATTGGTTTAAATTGTATCTATAAAACCATGTTGGAGTGAAAAATATATTTTTTTTCTTGTAATTTGTTCAATTTTCTACAATAATTAAAAAATTTTGGAAAAATGTTTCTTTTTGACAGAGTTATGAATTTTTAAAAAAAGGTCTGTTTTCTCTGGCGCGAATGTAATGTCCCCTTAATAAATTGTTGCATTGCCAACACAGACTGACACTCATAAACTTGTCTTTGTGCATTCTTTCTCGGCAAAAAAATGATATTAATAATATCGTAACAGAAAATTATTGCTTATATGCTTCAAGACCAGTCGTGCCCTAAAATATAACTAAATGAGTCTAGGTAAAATAAACTGAACTCAACTTGGCATCCATGCGAATAATATTTAATTATTGCTCAACAAAAAATAGTTAATTTATAAATAGCTTGTACCAAAATAGTTGGTACTTTGTTTAAACATGTTTAAAATGGAGAAAACTAGCTCTGATCAGAAAAATTTTTTAAAATTATTGAGATTACATTTGCAAACTTAACTTATTTGTAGAAGGCTTGTACCAAAATAGGTTGTAATTTAACTAAATATGTCAAAAATTAAAATTATTAAATCTGATTAAGGAGATTTTTTAAAAATTATTGAGATATGATTTGTATACTTAACTTATTTGTAAATAGCTTGTGCCAGAAAAGCTGGTGATTTTATTTAATCTGTCAAATTGGAAAGAAGTAAAGTTATTGAAATTAGATTATTTGTAAGTAGCTCATTTATAAAAAGCTTGTACCAGAACAGTTGGTTGTTTGATTGTATTTTTCCAAAAATGTAAAGAAGGTCAGGAAAATTTCCAAAAATTATTGAAATTAGATTATTCATGAACAACTCATTTATAAATAGCTTGTACCAAAACAGTTGGTAATTCAATTGTACATCTTAAAAATAGAAAGTAACTTGCTCTGATAAGGGACATTTTTTAAAGTTATTGAGGTAAAGTTATTATAAATAACTCTTTTAAAAATAGCTTAAACCAAAATAGCTGGTAATTTTATTTAATATGTTAGAAATGAAAAAACTGATTTGATGAGGAAAACTGCTCAAAACTATTATTATAATATTATTGATAAATAACTCATTTATAAATAGTATAAATTGCTTGTACCAAAACAGTTGGTAACTTAAATTTACATGTTAAAAAGAGAAATTGCTTCAATCGAAGAAATTTCTTAAAAATATTAAGATTAGATTTTAAGTTACTCCCCTGTAGTCCAAAACTTTATTGCCGAAAAAGTGTAGATGATTTCTAAAAGAAATATGCTGCATTAGAACAACTGAAAAATAAAAATTTCATAAATTGAATATTTTTTCAGCGTTTATGATAGCTTTTATGCACGCATTTGGGAATTTTATATGAAATGAAGTCAGCGAAATATAAGATCGAATCAGCATATTTCATCAAAGGGGACGAAAAATCGTACATGATTAATTCATGAATTCTTTAAGACTTAGACTACTGGGTCACTTATAAATTTCAAAATATTTTAAATATTTAAAATGGAAAGGAATTGCTTTGTTCAGAAAAAATATCTCAAAATTATTTAAGTTAAATTAATTATAAAACATTTTCTATGAGTAACTTATACCATAATATTTGGTAATTTTTTTTTAATTGTGAAACATGGAAAGATGTGTGCTTGTAATTTTCATGCTTAAGATTTGTAAAAAGTACAAACACTACACACAAACCATTCGATAATTGAACTTCGGTACCATATTTTTACTTTCAAAATCTTTTTACAATAAGTTATTTTAATTTTTACCCACAAAAATGTTTTGTCTACATTTTATTTTTGACTTCTTTGTCCAGAATGACTCAAAGTGAAATTTTATAAAATTTCATACTATACATGACATCTCTATGACTACTTTTAAGGCAATTTTTTCAAACATATTTTTAAAGGTTGGAAAAACCCACTTTAGAAAGTGATTTTAATTTTAAAAATGCTTTCCTGAAAACCTGAAAAATTTCTTTAGTTGTTATTCCTTGTCGACACAGATATGTTTCTTAAGTAATATATTATTTTATTTCTATGTAATTGTGGTGACCGTGGCATGCAGGTTAAGTGTGTGGCTTAGCATGTTCGAGAGCCAAGGTTCGATCCCTAGCCGTGGCGAAAAGTTTTTTTAATAAAAAAGTTTTTCTGATCGGTCACCACCTCTCTGCAGACAATGGCAAACCTCAGAGAGTAAATAATGCCATGTAAAGCTTCTTGAGAACATGAGCCGTTCGGAGTCGGCATAAGACATTTAGGTCCAGTTCTCGGTCAATTGTGTGCAAACATTTAATAACACACACAACACAATTGATCATAAGAAGCTCGGTCAAAGTCCTTTCAAGGGCTGAAATGGCCAATTTGTTTTGTTTTTTTTTTTTTGTAATAAATAACACGTACCAAAACAAATAGTATTTATTGTTGGATAAGTGCGCCGGGTGTACCGACAATATGTGTTTTTTATCACGACTTTTCATGAACTTTCAAGGTGTATTTCTTTAATGAAGACAACAACTTTCATCAACAATAACTCTTTATGGGGCATTTACAAATCATGACTAGTCTTGCGTGATTTTCGTTTTTTTTTTAGCCATCTGGTAAAAATAGCATATTTTTAAATTTTTAAAACAGACTCGAATTTAGTGATTTAGTTATTTAATTTAATTAAGTTATTTCAGACTTTGAAATAATCTAGTGTTCGACCCAGCACCATATCCGTAAATTTAAAAAAAAATTTATTTATAAGTTAAGTTTATTAAACGGATTTGAAATCAGGGACCCCTTAAACTGTTAGATCACGTTTAAAATTCTTAAACAAATATGGCAACAACAGAGGCAACCTTATTGTAAAAAATAAATAATTTTGAAATTCTAAAACAAATTCGGATTAAGCAACACATATTTACCAAGTGTTCGACTAAGAAAGGAATTTATAAATATAATAAAAATATAGGAGTTAACCATCCCATAACCCTGTCTGCCATCTTGAATTTTAAAATTCTGACAACATATTCGAAATGTCTTCCATGTTCCTAAATGTATATCTTCAAGTTTCATTCGACTTTAATTCCTACTGGGTATGTATTATTGAGAGAGGGCTGAGAGATAAGTTGAGAACAGGTGAGAAAGAACTTGAGTTACTCAATAATACTTCGAGTCAGTGGCGTAGGTATGGGTATGGTCCACGGGTCCGGACCCACCCCTGAGCCATGAACCAAATATTAAAATTGTTGTCAATTGATTCTATTCAGTTTTAAGTTGTTTTGCAATAATCGAAAGAATTTTATGATTAGAAAATATTTAAGATATGTTTAATGATACCTTTGTCAAAAAGAAATTACAAATTTTTTTTAAATTGTTCAATGGACTCATCGAAACATGTATGAGTTTTCAAAGTCTCTTATTTATATCTTAAAGTTTATTTTAATAGATTTTGGTGAAACTGAACAGAAACACCAGTGCTTTAAATACACGTAAAAGTATTTCACCTGCAAATATTTGACATGAACTGAGCTGAAATGATGTTAAAAGTACACTGAAAAGAAAAAATACGTTAAAATTAAACAAAAAACGTTAAAATTTCAATTTAAAATTGTGCTTGCATTAACTATTCAACTGTTTTTGAAGTAAAATTTAAAAACAAGTTTTTGTTTTTAAAACAATTTTTTAAATATCTTAAAATCTTTTTTTGTTATTGCAAGGAAATAACAAAAGAAAATTATAAAAAAATAAAAAAGGTTTATAGTTGAAAATTAAACACGCTGGATTTAAATTTTGTTTTTGAAAAACGCAAAAAACACGTTAAATTTGTATATTAAAATTTTTTGATTGATTTTAAAGTGTTTTTCCTCACTCAAATTAACTTAATTTAAAAAAAAAGAAACAATTTCGATAGTATCGTAAGTGTAGACGTAGAATTCCGTTTAAGTTGTAACCTCTTCTACTTTGTCTCTTTGGTCTGATTGTTTTGAATGAATAACACTCAATTATTGACGATGCCGAAACAAAGAAAAAGTTAAATAGTAAGTATGATTAAACGAGCAAGCAAACAGAAACAAGCAAAATTTCAAATTTTTTCGATCATTTTGTTAAGTTTGACAGGTTGAGTTCATTGACTTAGTTGAAAAGAAGGTGAAGCAAATGCACTTTCCATTGGTGCCACTTTCGTCTCCTCCCGATATATAGTTTGCGAGCTACAGTCAGTTTAACTACTAATTTCAAATTAAAATTAAGACCCCGATTTTTAAAAAATCGTATGGTTACTATATTTCACGCTGAGCACATGTCCCTTCCTCTCTCCTCTGTCTGATATTTAGTTTGCTAGCTACACTTTCTGTTCGATGTATAGTTTGCAAACTACACTCGCTAGTGCTAGTGGGATGTGGAATCCAAATTAATTTGCATTAAAAACAAAAATTAAAATTTTACGCCATCTATTGGGTAAAAGCATAAAAAGAAATATGATCCAACTCGTTTTTTTCATAAGAGTTAAATCTACCGGATCATAGACCCATTTCGTTAAATTTGACAGATTGAGTTCATTGACTGAGTTCAAAAGAGGTTCATGACCTCTGGTTTCAAAATAGTATACTAGAACAGTAGTGCATACATAAACCCAATGCGAACTAATGCTTACAATGCTGCCAAAGCGAACCAATCAGTTCGTGCAAAACCAAAGCATACAAGCATAAACAACGAAAGAAAAACAAAGAAAGCAGCAGGCACATAAGCAGCTGATGATTGATTTTCTTATATAAAAACATGCATTTTTCTTCTTATATTTTACTATTTTGTGACTTTAATATAAAAGTGACAAAATCCAAAGTTAGATATTCATTTAGCGCAGGATATATCTGATATTTTAGTATATATATTATCTTTGAACGAAGAGTATTAAAAGCTGTAGGTATACCCTTAAGTATTCGCCAAAAACGTTGCCTCATGACCTTGAAAAAATCTGTTAAAACGACCCCATACAAACCGCGCTGTAAAACGTAATTCTACGTCAAAATTTAGTTTGACCTTTTAATAAACAATAACCAACATGATAAAGAGGTAAAGTGAGAACCAAAAAATCTTTACCGATAAATTTTACAAGAAAACTTGTGTGATCGTTTTATGCGTTTCATGGGGTGTTGAGTAATTTTTAGGGTAAAACTCAAAAGCAACCAGATCAAGTTTATTTTCCAAAAAAAAATAGCTTTTACGTTCTAGTAACAAATATAAACTTAAAGGCTCTATATCAAGTATATGAAGAAGCTTTAAAGCTGTCTTGCAATGTTCACGGGTTTCATTTAAGGTTTTTAGCTTTTTTGAGGTGCAGACTTTAGCCTAGAAAAATGTCAAATATTCTTTATACCACCAGAAGTAAGCTTAACAGCTCAAGGTCAAATATGTTAAGCAGCTTTCAAATGTGTCACAGTGCATGCTGTGTTTTCTCAAAATGCTCACATGTTGTCACATGTTGCCGCTACATTTCCGCATTTCTGCATTTTGTGATCTTAATTTTGCTGTCGTTATCGCTGTTGATGTTGTTGTTTGTTACTGCTTTTGCTTTTGACCCCCTTATTTGAGCAACTTTCTGCTGCTTTACATTTGCTGCAGTGTTTTTTTTATGGTTTTAGCCTTGTTATTATTTTCTTGCCTTTGTTTTAACACTCTATTGTATGGCTTGTTTTATCTTTATTTATATATATATATATATTTTTATCTTTGGAGACCCATTTTTATGCCATGCAGCACAACTGTCTGTAGCACTTTGCAGAACTTTCCTGCAGAGCGATGTGATAAATGATTTTCGGCATTTTTGCCTGGTGTGCCATATTTCGTTTTTTTATTTTTGTTTTTGTATTTTGGTTCCTGCATGCAGTAAAGAAGGTATTTTAGAGTTCTGTGTTTTTTTTTTTTGTTTGTTTTTGTTTTGGCTCTTTTGCTACTCGTATCAGGCTCATAAATTATCATAAAATGTTTTATGCGCAGGCTGCAGCATGTTGCATATTATAAAAGCAGAAAAAAAATTTCAAATACTACCGTTAAGTGGAGAAAATTTGTGGCTCATGTCTGGACAGTCCAGTGCTCAGTTCAATGCTCAGTCTGACCAGCAACTCGATATAGTGATGAATGATGATAATGATTATGTTAATGCTTATTCGCGCCAAATAAATGCCAAATAAATAAGGTTTAACTATTTTTTATGTTTTGATTCGATTTTTATAAAATCGATTCATGGTAAGCTAGGCACATAAGTAACGGAATGGTCTAGCAATTGATCTGGTTTGGTCAAAAATCCGGAAAAAATTTGATTAATAAATTTAAATATTTTTACTCTAGAAGGACATGCTTATTTTTATACATTAAGGTCGTCTAATCGACGATACCATCTTTTAAATGGACCTACTGATGTTCTTTATCGCAAAATCTCGAATCTCGTCGATTCGACGAAGCATATCCTTCCAGGGTTAAATTAATAAACTAGAAAATTTTTAAAGCTATTTTTTATCAAAATTTATGTATTTATTTGCTCTTAACTCAAAAAATTTATTTAACTCTTTTTCGAACTTCCCATGAAAATTCTAATTTAGTCACATTCCGCTAAACTAAACTCGCAACGTCAAAGTCAAGCATGTCCTGTGGCGTCTCTTTTTCCCAGTACAAAAAAAAATATATTGTTCATTTAATACTCTCATGTGTGACACGTAACGGTTTTTCTCATTTTTCACGCGCCAATTTTTTCTAATGCCATTCAGACTGTCAATTGTTGCTTTTCGTGTGCATATTTATTGGGTCACTCGTTTGTTTTGTTTTTTTTTTTTTTTTTTTCTTTTGATGGTTTTGGTTTTTCCGCCATGAAAATGAATAACGTATCAATGAATGGAGAGCACGATGGTTGGAAATTGTTGAAAATTTTTCCAAAGCAGCAACAGCAGGCAGGCAAGTTAATTTGTGTTTGGCAGAGTTCAGTTTTTATGTGCTACGCTATATAATTTTGCTAAAAGTCACGTTTTAAAATGTTTCGCTTTTCTTTCCTTGCATGGCCACTTTTATGGCCCTCGTAATTACCTGATATTATTGGCCCTCGCATTTAGCGAACGGAATTTTCTTTTATTGCAGTTGTTATTGTTGTTGTTTTTATTGTTGTTTTTGTTGCTGCTGTTGTTGTTGCTTCTTTATTTTCTCTCAGAAAAACTGCTACCTTTAATGAACAAAAATTTTCCTACATATGTGGAAAATATAAATAACACAGTCCTTTAAGACTTTTGTCAACAGATTCTAAGGAAAAATATAAATAACACAGACCTTCATAGACTTTCTTCAACAGATTCTTAAGAAGAAGAGAACAAAAATTTAAGCGTGTATCGCTGTTTTAAAAGTTTGCATATTTTTTTGTTTGCAAAATCTCGATTTAAAAGAAAAATCTGGCAGCCCTACATATCACTCATACTCACTTGATTTTTTTTCTTCATATTAACTGCATTTTTGTCATACATAACACATTTACGGTAACATTGCCAACCAGCAAACAAACAGTACCAACCAACCAAACATAACAAACATTTCAACAACAGTCAAGCAAACATACAACAAACACTGCTGACAAAGTAGTAGCAACATTTTTTTGCATTAACCTGCTTTCACTGTTGATCCTTTAAATATGCAGTCTTGATAAAATAAAAAAAAAAATATATAAAAAACTAGCCACACATTAGCCTCAACGTACCGAAAAAAAATAAGTCCAAATATTTATTAGCTCGTAGCGTGGGTGGCGAATGGCTTAATCCGATTTAATTCTATTTTTCAATATTTGATTTTTTTTTTCTTGTTTCTTAGCTCACTGCTGCAGTGTTGAGTTTCATTTACTTTTTCTTTATTGGCATGCATGATTTTTTTTCTTTCTTGTTTTTTATCAACATTGCTTTTATTTGGCTACTTTTTAAGCCATGTTGTATGACTTGCACTCGCTTTGGTAGCAACAACTGCATCACACACTGCCGCATTCTGGCGAAAAAAAAACAGCAACTGACATTCTTGCAAATATTTGTGGATTTAATCTTAACTTGTTTGGTACTTTTTTATTTTTTCATTTATTTTTTGGGTATCGCTATATTTTAAGTAGTGTTCCGCAGTGTGCATTGACAAAATTTAGATATAAAGCAAAGTAGTAATTGAGAAAAAATAAAGCGACCCGTTTTATACTTCGGTTAATAATACCAAGAATTTAACTCTAAGACGAATTCACTTTCTTGTAATTCACCATATAACCTATCAAAAACTTTGCCTTTCATACATATTTCATATGTCAGATTCCTTACTATATATATATTAATATTCATCTTGCATATTTCATATTTAATATATCGATGATTAAGTTCAATAAAGTGATAAGTGACCTTTTGAAAAAAAAATAAGTTTACTATAGGTTTAGTCATCAGCGTACAGTTGAAATTAGTATTTTGTACTGAAATGTATTGAAATTGAAACACGTTTATGAACATTTCATACTTTTCACTTATCTCTTTAATGCACTTTACCATCGATATCTTTATTAATATTTCATATTTCATCCATCATATTTCATATTTCAACTTCCTTCTTCAAACATCATACTTCATGTTTCATACTTTAAATTTCATACTTCAATCTGCATACTACATACTTAGTGCTTCATGCTTCATACTTCATACATCACACTTCATAATTCATAATTCATACTTCATTTTTCCAACATTATATTTCATCTTTCATACCTCATGCCTAATTTTTTATACTTCATACTTTATATTATATACTTCTTACTTTATACTTCATAATTAAAACTTCATGCTTCATAATTATTTTTTCATATTTGATGCTTCATAACTCATACTTCATACTTCATTGTTCATCCTTCATACTTCATACTTCATATTTCGGACATCATACTTCATATTTTATACTTCATTCATCATACTACAAACTTCATACTTCAAATATGAAGTAAAGAGAATGAAGTATGAAGTTTGTAGTATGATGAATGATGATTTAAACTTCAAACTTCATTCTTTATGTTTCATACTTCATAGTCCATACTAAATATATTCATGCTTCATACTTCATACTTCATAATTCACAATTCAAACTTCATACCTCATACTTCAATTTAAAATTTAAAATTTAAAATTTAATTTTAAATGTAAAATTTTAAATTTTAAATTTAAATTTTAAATTTTAAATTTTAAATTTTAAATTTTAAATTTTAAATTTTAAATTTTAAATTTTAAATTTTAAATTTTAAATTTTAAATTTTAAATGTTAAATTTTAAATTTTAAATTGAAGTATGAGGTATGAAGTTTGAATTGTGAATTATGAAAATTTTAAATTTTAAATTTAAAATTTTAAATTTTAAATTTTAAATTTTAAATTTTAAATTTTAAATTTTAAATTTTAAATTTTAAATTTTAAATTTTAAATTTTAAATTTTTTAAAGAAGTATGAGGTATGAAGTTTGAATTGTGAATTATGAAAATTTAAAATTTAATTTAAAATTTAAAATTTTAAATTGAAGTATGAGGTATGAAGTTTGAATTGTGAATTATGAAAATTAAAAATTTAAAATTTAAAATTTAAAATTTAAAATTTAAAATTTAAAATTTAAAATTTAAAATTTAAAATTTAAAATTTAAAATTTAAAATTTAAAATTTAAAATTTAAAATTTAAAATTTAAAATTTAAAATTTAAAATTTAAAATTTAAAATTTAAAAATTTTAATTTAAATTTTAAAATTTTAAAATTTTAATATTTAAAAAATTTAAAATTTAAAATTTAAAAGATCAAATTTTAATTTAATTTAATTTAATTTGAAAATTAAAAATTAAAATTAAATTCAAAACTCAGAAGAGTTTAAATGATACGAAGAAATATTGTATTAATAATTCAATTTAAAATAATATTAAATTTTAATTTAAAATAATATTAAATTTTAATTTTAAATTATTATATTTTAGATTTAAATATTACTATTATTAATAATATTAATAATAAATTAAAAAAAACAATATAAACAAAAATTAAAAATTTAAAATTTAATTTAAAATTTAATAGTTATTTTAGATGCTTACATTTGAATTTTAAAATTTAATAAGTAAAAAATAAAATTTCAAGTTTAAATCTAAAATTTATAAAATAAATTATATTGGCAATATAAAATATTTATTGTAATAAATTATTTTAATTTAAATTTAAATTTTAAAAATTTTAAAATTTCTATTGAATATTAAATTTTTTATTTTAAACATTAAATTGTAAAATTTAAATTTAATTTCAATCTAAAAAATCAATATAAAATTTAAAATTTTTAAATTTTAAAAATTTAAATTTAAATTTTTTATTTATAATTATAAAATAGTTGTAATATTAATATTATTATAATTTATTTCAATAATTTTAAATTTAAACTTTAAATTTCATTATGTTATTATGAATTTAGTAATTTCAAATGTAAGTAATTAAAAGAAATATTGAATTTTCAAAAATAAAATGTTTTTATTTATGATATTAAAATTTAAAATTCTTAGTTGTTATTTATATTGTTTATTTTAATAAACAAAATAAATAAACTATAAATAAAAATTAAAAATTTAAAAATTGCATATAACAAATAAAAAATTGAATTGTTTAAAATTTAAGATTTATATTAAATACTTATATTTGAATCATTACATTTAATATTTAAAAAAGAACATTTAAAGTTTAAGTCTAAATTTTTTAAAATAAATTATGATAATAGTGTTAAATATATATTTTAATCAATTATAAAAACTTAAATTTATATTTTTCAAATTTTAAAATTTCGATTGAATACTGAAATTAAAAAATTTCTAATGTTAATTTTCAATTTAGACATTTCTCATTCAATATTTTTAAAATTTTATAATTTTAAAAATTTTAATTTTAATTTTTGTTGTTACATATTTATAAAATATTTTTAATATTATTATTATAATTAATTTAAAATTTAAACTTAACACTAAATTTTTTAGTATGAAATTTTTAGAAAGAGTAAATTTTAATTTTAAAATTAAAAAAAATAAAACTTTTTTTTTATTTTTTATATTAAGTTTTGAAATTCTTAGTTCTTATTTATATTGTTTTGTTTTTAAATTTATAATTTTTTTTTTTTTGTTACTTATAACATAATTTCATAAATGTGAAGGAGGAACGCTTGATTATTTTGAAAAATTTTACTGCTTATTTTTAGATATTTTTTGTTTTGTGATCAAACTTCAAAAACTTTTTATATTTTTTTTTTTCATTTTGAAATTTTCAGTTTAAAAAAATATTTATTTTTGTTAAGATATTTTATTAAAATTTGGAACTAAAAATTGTTATTTGCACAATTTAAAATTGAATATGTGACAATCGCTGATTTCTAATTCAGCTTAAAGAAAATCAAGATTTCATATATTTTCTTTTATTAAAACCGGACCCGTTATTTTTGACGGGAAAGAAATAGTTAATCAAAATAATAATATTGAAATTTAAAACATAAGTATTAATAATAAAAATTTAAATTTTAATTTTTAAAATAATAAATTTTAAATTTCACGAAAAGTTAAATATGCTGTGATAAGTGCAAAGTATGAAGTATAAATTCGTTATTTGAAATTTGAAACATGAAATTTGTTATTTCAAATTTGCTTTTACTCATTTCTTATTCCATATTTATTACTTCATATTTAATATTTCGTTTCTGATATCCTTGAATAGATCATTTTTATAAAAAATTATTTTCATTAATTAATTTATTTTACATATAGTTCGCAAGTAGTTTACAACTTACATTTAAGGAAAATTGTTTTTTTTTTCACTTTGTTTGCTTTATATATTAAACTCACAATTTCGTGGCTAACAGCTTTCTCGTTAGCTCTTTTAACATGCATTTTAAAATATTTCAGTCGATTTCTGTGCCTGAACAAAATTTGCTCAAAAAAAATATAATAATAAAAAACTCGCCACGCGGTGACCGCAATATTTCACATTTATTTTTGTTTTTATTTCGCATATCATATCATATCAAAATTTTTCATTTTCGAACACGTACATTTATGGTCCATTATGCTGCCAGATGCCAGGCATGCACATTCATTCATTCTTATTGTTGCTGGGTTTTTTTCCTACCGCTGTTGTTGTTGTTGCCGCTGCTGACTGCTCAAAGTGAAATGAAACGTTTGGCGATATGTCGATTATGAGCAAAATATAATGAGACAACAGCAGCCAAAAAAAAAACACAACAACAACAACAACATGATCTCGACAGCCTGAAGAAACAATATGAAGAAAAAAAAAAAATGTGTAACAACAAAGCAGACACAATAACTAAAATTAAAGCAGGTCAACATATTTTTTTTTCGATTTTTTATTATCTGCGGCTCAATGACGGACAATGCCGGGCATTTGTTCCAATTTTCAGTTTAATGGGTGACAAGGTGGCATTTTGATAATGGTGGCAAATTGTGTTGTGAAGAGAGAGAGGAAGAGAGGGAAATACTGTTATAATACAATCAATGAGGGTTTTGCTGTTGAGCTTGCAGAGCTTTAGGGTTGAAAGTGTAGCGGAATCAAGGTTCGATTCTTTAAAAACTGGTTATTTTTTGTGTGACTCGAACTGACTTGAATACTTGAAAGTTTAACGAAGTGAATGAAAGGGTTAAAGTTAAGTTTAAATGTTGGTTTGGAGTGCTGCATCTGAAAATATAATATACACAGAAAAATTTTAGTGATAACGTTGAAGAACCTAGACCGATGCAATTTTTAGAAAAAAGTGTAATTCTTCGAAAATATCGAGTTTGGGTAGTTTTGCGAAAAAATCTTAAAAAATCCAAAAAAAAAAATGAAGCAATTTTATACAAAATTTTTGCGTATTTCCGGATTGGTATTTTTGAAAACAAATACAAAAAAATTTTTAAAAAATCCAAAAATAAAGTAATGTTATACAAAAATTTAAAAAAAAAAAACATAATTCTGAACTGAAAGTTTAAACTTGACTTTTTTTGAAAACCCTTCAAAATGGCACTTTCTGGCTATCAAAAACCAAAAAAAGTGCATTATTAAAAATGGACAAACTGATGTATTTCTCTCGAAGTGTTTTATAATTTTTTTTACATTATTTTTGATTTTTGTCTTAAAAAATATTGGAATTCCTGGGTTGCTAAGATACCAGTCTCTGGTTCTCTAGAATCAAAAGTCATAAAAAATGTGAATAACCAACACATTTGATATTTTCAAATTTGTTATGCAAAGATATTTTGAGCGTGGTGTCTGTCGATATATGTAGTCAAAAAAATCATTGAAACAAAAAAACTTCGAAAAAAATTACCACTCTAATCTTTTTGGTAACTCCTGTTAAATAATATCTTAACCAGTGGTTGAATTTGAATTGAAATTCAATTCAATTCAAATTAATTGTTATTTGAACTGAAATTTGTGTTAAAAATCTTTGCTCTATTTTGCTCAAAAAAATGTTTTTTCAAAAAAAAAACAAAATTCTACATTCCTTCTGATCGATTCAAAATTTTCTAATTATGAACATGGCAGAATGATTGTGAACAAAAAATTTTATTTTCTATTGTTTTTTTCTCTGGGAACGATATTTATTTTTTTGAACAAAATAAGTTTTTTCGAGTTTGAGACTGAGATTGTTTTTTGTTACTTATTTCATGAACTGTTCTTGTTAGCCTCGTGTTTGTACATGAGTTTTATGAATCTTGTTCACGAAAATAATGAATTATTCATGTTCATCTTGTATTTTTCCAAGACAATTTCAAAATTTTCCTTATGGTTTAAATAACTTGTACGCACACTTTATGAACTATGAACACTAGGCTTATGAAATATTCATATTCACGTGTTTTTTTTTTGCTTTTGAGTATTTTGTGCATTGATATCATGAATAGTTCATGTGTGTTATGTAATTGGTTACTGGTCCACAATTCATGAAAACAGTTCATGAGGATCATGAAAAATTCATACTTTTTTTGTGTTTTTTTTTTTTATTATTTAGTGTTTTTAAAAATATCTTTCGAACCATCAGTATTTTATATATTTTTTTCGATAATTTTTTCGATTTTTATGATATAAGTTAACAATTTTTTTAAGATAAATTTCAACATTGATTGATCCAAAAATAGATCATACGATCGATATTTATTTTTTAAAACTTGTATCTTTTTCATTAATTTTTACTTTAAATATTTTTAAACATAATTTTTAGTATGGTTTCTTATCAAGCAATTTAGTTTTTCTATAATTTTGTTAAAAAAAATTTTATTCAATGTTTTGATCTCCAATTTAAATTAAAAAAAACATTTGTGCAAGGAAGAGAATATGTGTTTTTTCAAATTTACATATAAATTTATTTATATATATATATATATATATTATGTTATTCACTTAAGGGGGAACATGATATTGGCCGTTTTTTTAAATAGACTTTTTTATAATTTTTTATATTAGTAAATATTCTTTAGATTCTAAGATTCTAAGATTAATTTTTTTTCGAATTTTTTAAGTCAATATTTTTTTCGAAAAGACACACTTTCAAATTTGGAACATCACCAAAAATTGAAAAAAAAAAATTTTAAAAAAGCTCCTGTTATACGATAACCAATTTCGTTAAAATTGAAAAAAATAATTTTTTTTCCAGATCGGATAATTTTTGCGACTCCCATTGCTGAACCACGAGGCCTCTTTTTTTTCACTGCTGCCAGTTTAAAGCTCTATAAAACCATGTTGGAGTGAAAAATACATTTTTGTGAATTTTTTTCTCTTGTATTTGCAAATTTTGGAAAATGTTTGTTTTTTACTTAGTTATGAATTTAAACAAAAAAGTCTGTTTTCTCTCCCACCTTAAAAAACATTGAAAAAATTATCTTTTATGTACAGTTTGTATTTTCCATATTAATTTTTCCTCTGATATGACACTCCCAGTTCATTTTCGTTGGCGGCGGATAACAAAAACTGTTTTTATTATAAAAAATATATAATTGTTTTCAAAGAATTTGTTATATTATTAAAAAAAGCAAATTTAAAAAAAAACAAATTATTTATATATAATTTTTTTTTTTTTAAAACATAAAATTATTTATATCTATTATGCATATGCATATATATTTTATGCTTTTTATAAATATTTTGTTTTTTTGTAAATTTTTAAGTCAATTTTATGTATCTTATAAATGTTTTTATAAATGCTTTAACTTATAAATGTTTTTTCTCTTTCATTACAGGTAATTAAAATTTCTGGCACTTAAAAGTATTTCCTATTGGGTGGGTAAGTGAGCAAAATTTGATGTTAAAAATATCTCAATTTTTTTCCCTCTCACAGTGTGGTCTATTGCATTTATATCTATGTCTGTAGAAAACTTGAACATTTTGTTTTTATTTTTTTTTTTATTTATTTTTGGCATATATATTTCATTGTTAAATATTTCTGCTACTTCTTCTCTTCTTGTCCAACTATGCATGCTGTAAAAAAGTAAGCCAACGTACAAAAAAAATACAACAAAAAAAACTACTTACAACTCCCGCTATATGTAAATTTATGATTGACATTGAAGGCAACCCGCTGCTTTACTCTTTCATGCACTCGCATTAACTCTCATTTATGCGCAATGCATGCCGCCATATTTATTTTCGTTTTTATTTTTGTTTTATTTTTAGTTTTGTTTATTTTTTTATTTTGTTTTTTTTTATAACTATATCCTTAGGACAGTCGACCACTCGCTGTGACAGTAGTCATAACAATTTGACAGCTGTTGTAAATTTATGCAAAACTGTTATAATGTTGTTGGTTTTTTTTGGCATTTTTGACATTAAATGGCATTTAGCAGCAGAAAAATAAGAAAAAAGTACTTTAACTGCATCCGTGTGGTAAATAATCATGAAGCGTTTAAAAAAAATTTCTGACCTCCTTGAAGAAATTCAAATAATAAACAGACAAGATTTCACTGCTATGTTATGCAAAACATGTGCCATAAATAATAAAAAGGATATTCAAGTAACAACAAAAAACCCACGATTGAAAAAGTAGAGGAATTTCTCTAAAAAAAATAATAAAAAAATAAATCGATGGGCACTTTAGGTAAAAAAAAGTGCAAATATTCGGTGTATTTGTTGAAAATATTTGGGGAGTACTGAATGAATGAAATGCTTTTTGGTACATTTTGAAGATTTTGGCTTATATAGGGTGATTCCCCTGTAATTTATAATTAGATGTCTTGAAATATCACAAAAAAGCAGTGCCTTAAGTCAATTGTCCGTAACTAAGACTGTTATAAAAGCTCTGTTAAAAAAGCAATTTTAACCCTTATTCGGCATACTTCTTTGACATAATGTGCTCGGCACACTGGCATCATATCGTTGGCTCAGAAGAACAATGACGCAATCCCCAATATCACTGATAGATGTGTCTGGGTCCAACTATTAGTTAGAGACATACCAACATCCATCATACAAATATTCTCGGTCAAATAATGTGTTTTTAATAAAAGTTTAACGTTATTACAATTTATTTTTTGCCTCATTGTTCTTATGAACCGACGATATGCACCTTAGCGACAAAAAGCCATCATAAACAATATCTATAGAACATTTTGACTAGATTTTGTTTTTGTGTAGCTTCTTAAAACAGCATTTTTTAATAAAATACAAGTTTCATAGGTCAACAATATGATAAAGTTAGTTAAAAAGATATAAGATTGCATATTTTATGTCAAAACATAAAAAAATGGAATGGTACAGATTATCCCAGTGTGCCTCATAAGGGTTAAAATATTTCATTAAATTTTTTTGACAAGAAAACACAATTGTTTTAATTTTTTTATAAAATTACTCAATAAAAATTATTTATTCATCACTGCCATAATATTTCATAGTGCATAGTGCACCTAATCCCAGTGTACCCCATAAGGGTTAAAATATTTTATCAAATTTTTTTGTCAAGAAGACAATATGTTTTTAATTTTTTTTTTAAAATGAATAAATTAAAATTATTGCATCACTGCCATAATATTTCATAGTGCATAGTGCAGCTGATCCCAGTGTGCCCTATAAGGGTTAAAATATTTCTTTAAATTTTTTTTTGTCAAGACAAAATTTTTTTAATTTTTTTATAAAATTACTGAATAAAAATTATTTCATCACTGCCATAATATTTCATGGTGCATAGTGCAGCTGATCCCAGTCTGCTTACCCATAAAGGTTAAAATATTTGATCAAATTTTTTAATTTTTTTATAAAATTAATCAATAAAAATTATTTCATCACTGCCATAATATTTCAAAGTGCATAGCGCATCTGATCCCAGTGTACCCCATAAGGGTTAAAATATTTCATCAAATTTGTTTGTCAAGACAAAATTTTTTTAATTTTTGTATAAAATTACTCAATAAAAATTATTTCATCACTGCCATAATATTTTATAGTGCATAGTGCAGCTGATCCCAGTGTGCTTCATAAGGGTTAAAATATTTCATTTAATTTATTTTTCTCAAAATTAAAAAATTTTTTTTAATTTTTTTATAAAATTTCTCAATAAAAATTATTTCATCACTGCCATAATATTTTATAGTGCATAGTGCAGCTGATCTCAGTGTGCCTCATAAGGGTTAAAATATTTCATTTAATTTTTTTTCTCAAAATTAAAAAATTTTTTTTAATTTTTTTATAAAATTTTTCAATAAAAATTATTGCATCACTACCATAACATTTCATAGTGAATAGTGCAGCTGATCTAAGTGTGCCCTATAAGGGTTAAAATATTTCATCAAATTTTTTTGTCAAGACAAAATTTTTTTAATATTTTTATAAAATTGCTCAATAATAATTATTTCATCACTACCATAATATTTCATAGTGCATAGTGCAGCTGATCCCAGTGTGCCCAATAAGGGTTAAAATATTTCATCAAATTTTTTATCAAGAAGACAACATTTTTTTAATTTTTTTTATAAAATTACTCAATAATAATTATTTCATCACTGCCATAATATTTTATAGTGCATAGTGCAGCTGATTCCAGTGTGCTTCATAAGGGTTAAAATATTTCATCCATTTTTTTTGTCAAGAAAACAACATTTTTTTAATTTTTTTATAAAATTACTCAATAAAAATTATTTCATCACTACCAAAAATTTATAGACAAAATTTTTTAATTTTTTCTATAAAATTTTTCGAAAAAGCAGAGAAAAACCTTAACCCTTTTATTTTTTGGAACAAAAATACATTTTTGAAAAAATTTGTTCCTATATTTTTACAAAGTAGCTTATTTAAAAATAAATTTGCTCAAAATATTATTGGAATTTTATCTGTATAACTTTATTTATAGTTTACAGAAGACACTTCATTTCATTTATAAAGCGTTTCATGTCAATTTAAAATAGCTCTCTTACCAGCAAGTGCTTACCGAAGCCATTACAAAGTCATCAAATATATCATATAGAAAAATATGTTGCAATTATAATTAAAACTGTGACGCTTATTTAGTTTTGCCCTCTCCGTGCCTCGATTGTAAGTTAAGGAATTGCAAAAGCTGCACGCTTGTTGCTGCTGCTGCTGCTGCTACGATGTTGCTACTTAGTTGTTGCTGCATAGAAGTTGGAATTTGCACATTTTTACTGTGCTATTTTTAAACCAACTGTTTAACACATTCCACAAACATGAAATGCTTGCAAAGATTGTTGCTGCAGTAGCAGCAACATGAAAAGCAAACAGCTACATAGAGTTCAGACAACTTATAAACATAGGCAGCTTTAGCAACATGTTGATATGTTGTATTCAGCACAGAATACTAAACTTTTTGTTTAAGTTTTTGAGCTAAGTTTGTGCTTGCATTCAGCTCAGCAAAACTTGCTTTGCTACGCTCTAGCAACATGTTGCTAGCTGTTGCAATTTTTGCCAGTGCTTGCACTTGCAACATTAACACCGCAACAACAGCTGTTGCCGCACTCATTGCTAAGTGTTCTCCGAGCCAACTATGCTGTTCAATGCGCTTGCAGCTCAACTTCATTAAACGATCGCGTTTTCACTTGATCGCTTGTGTGCGTCAGACTCAAATTCTTAGCCGTTTACCAAGCGTGCGTACTTTGGTGCAAAGAATTTTTTGTATTTTTTTTTTAATTTTTTTTAATTTTGTTTTGCTGCAGTTGCAACAAGTTTTGCGTGGAAATAGTTTGCATTATCATTTGCAGCATCTATATTTATTTGTGTTTGTGTACGTGTGTGCGTGTGTGCATAATTAGTGCTTCTTATGTGTTGGCTAGAAATTTTGATTATTGCAACAAGTTGTTAAGAAAACTTGCGGTACAGGAAAAAAAAACAAAAAAAAAAAAAAAATAATTAAACAACAATTAAATTGTAGCAGCAGCTTTTAAAAAATTGCCACAAAAATGCAGTTAAGTGCAAAACAGCGTAAGTTATTAAATAACATTTGCAACATCTACTCATATTTATTGCAATTAATAATTCATAATTTGTTGATTTATTATAAAAATTCAAAAATATCCACTCGACCACGAGCGATAAGTGAGGGGTTTATTACGTTTTCCGATAATAATTTTTTTATGATGTTTTTTAGGTTTTTTGTATAATTTCGTTAAAAAAAATATATTTTCATGAAGATAGTTTCCAAAAAAACAAAAACATTACAGTTCTATTGCGACATTTAAAAAGAAAAACATATTTCATTAGGAAACCTATTTCATTTTGTGTGGAGAATTATTGCCATAATTGAGCATTATTGACATAGTGTTAAATTAAAAAATTCTTCGAATGTGACATATTGTCATAAGAATGTGCACTATTGCCAGCAAATTGGTTATGGCAATAATTCACAAGACACAATTAATGCCACGTGAATTATTGCCATAAAGAATTTGCTGGCAATAATGCACATTTTTATGTCAAAAGATATTAATTCCAAGTGAATTATTGCCATAAAAGAGGTTATGGCAATAATACACACATAAAATGTATTAGTGCCATAAATTGGTAAAAAAAAATTCTCATGGCAATAATTCACATGATCTTAATGCACACCGCCTTTCATTTCATAGACTAAGTAAATGAACCTTAGATTAATTCGTAAATGATTAAAAATTATTAATCAGAGAATTATTTTTGAATGCACCTCTTAAAATAAGCAAACAGAACTATAGCTATAATACTTTTATAAAATATTTTCACCAAATAAAATTAATAAAAAATTTATTTTTTTTTTTTAATTCTTTTGCAAGCTCATTTACAAACAGAAAAAAGGTTCGTATTTGAGAGAGATTTTGGTACGGCGATTGTTTAAAAAATTGTTTATACCTGAGAACCTAAAGCGTAATTTTCTATACTAAGGTTTTCATTAACGAATTCAAAATAGAAACTTTTGATTCACTAAGTTCACCTCTTGTTCATAACTGAACTTCAATTCATGATCTTTTAATAGAATGTAAAATTTTTTCTTCGAAAAAGACAATAATATAGCACATGCGCAACGATATTACGAGCTATAGTTATAAAAAAAAAAAACAAAAAAAAACTAATTGGCCATTTCAGCCCTTGAAAGGACTTTGACCGAGCTTCTTATGATCAATGGTGTTGTGTGTGTTATTAAATGTTTGCACACAATTGACCGAGAACTGGACCTACATGTTTTATGCCGACTCCAAACGGCTAAAGTTCATGTTCTCAAGAAGCTTAACATGGCATTATTTACTCTCTGAGGTTTGCTATTGTCTGCAGAGAGGTGGTGACCGATCAGAAAAATTTTTTATTGAAAAAAAACTTTTTCGCCGCGGCTGGGGATCGAACCCGGGTTCCAAGCATGCTAAGCCTCACACTTGACCTGCATGCCACGGTCACCACTATAATAATTATACCAAATTTAAAAAATGACATTCATTACATAGGATCTGTCATACCGTGAATCAAAAGTATCATATTTGAATTAATTTGTTGCTTTGAAAATAGGTTTTTTGATAGCCACCATGTCATTTCTATTATTGCATATCATTTCTGATTAAAAGGATAATTTTTCTGATTAAATATATCATTTCTGATTAAAAGGATAACGTATGTATGAGAATTTGTGTTATGAATTCCACCATATTGCAACTTCGTAAAGATTTTAAGATTACCTCGCAATGATTATCTTTTTCGTTAAACTTATTCACAGTTTAGAGGAAATGATCTTCCAATTTTTTTTATCATCCATCCATATTATTGCTTAATTTTTTAAAAGCCCGTCGTACGACGGGTTAGAAGTAAATAAATAAATACAAATAATTTTTCAGTGCATACTTTCAGGTTGAAAATTTTTTCGGATAGTAAAATTTAAAAAGTTTAAAAAGCCATGTAATAGCAATAAACAGTTTGAGCAAAAATAAGTGCTGCTCATGACGCTTGTCTTTTATATAATTAGATACTTGCGTCTTCCAAATAATAATTAAGGTACCCTCGCTAAATAAGGCCCAAGTCTTAATAATGCCCCAAAATATCTAAAAACTACAGTTATTGCATTCTCACAAACATATTCATTTATGTTTTCACAAATTTTCTTCGATTATGCATCTGTGAAACGAGTAACAGTCGAAAGAAGTCAGCCCGTTATTTTACAAAATCTGAATTCTCTTCAGCAACTGAATTGTTTTCGATATTAACAGAATCACTATCTACTGAATAGCAAAATATATTTTTTCAACATTTTGCTACTGTATCAGGCGACTACTTATCCCAAGAATTCGCAAGCAAGAGTACAACATCCTTAAAGATGAAGTTTTGAACGACTTCTGATATATCATTTCTTTCCAAAAACAGGACATACGCAAAGAGGCTTTTCCGATAATCCAATTAAGTTGTTCTCTGCTTGAATTGCCTTACTTGCTTAACAAATGACTCGTGGAATCATTTAATGAAAAGAGTTGTAGTCATCCATGAATTTTTTGTAGAGTAGTATTCTTCCGAAAGATCGGTGCAGTTCTTAATCGATGCTCTGAGATGTTTTGCTTTTCCAATGACCATCATTATTAGCTTATTTGTGTCAGTATGAATCCCGTGGAACTGTCGTAAGGCATAACTTCGCGGGATGGGGGAATAGGACTAAGCTGGAAACTGAAGAACGAATTTTGTAATTTTGTCTGTCGGATGACTGTCAAGTTAAAAACCAAAATTTTTTCCTTAACTTGTTGTCGACTCTGGGTCGGGGAGAACCCTAAACATCGAATATAGTTTCCTATCTCACGCTGAACTATAGTGCAAGCGCTCGACTCTTCGAAGTTCGCGGACATTAAGCGTTTGAACAAAGAGCTTACCACTGACCAGTTGGTTTCACTTCTCAACATGAGGTTCACCAAGTTTTGGGGTGTCACCACTTCGCCCAAGCGGACTGCAGCATCAATTCTTGCTTCTTTGAACCTAGGGCACTCGAAGAGGACGTGTGCAGTGTCTTCTACTATGCTATCAGGGCAATGAGTGCAATAGGGATCACTTGCATGCTTGAATTTATACAGTTATACTCTAAAGCAACCGTGCCCGCTCAGAATTTGGGTGAGGCTGAAATTAACTGAACCATGACTTCTACCACACTACACGGAAAGGTTAGGGATGAGTTTATGGGTCCAGCGTCCCTTACCCGATATATACCAACGTACCTGCCACTGGCATATACTTCTCCCTCGAGCCAGTTTTTTAACAAGAGGATACGCTCTCGCTATCAGCTCCTGGTTGGGCCTCTTCCACCAAGAGGTCGATGGGGATCGAGCTAGCGAGTACCAGAGCTGCTCGCTAAAAGATATACCTATAGAAACGAAAATTTACATTCATACCTCATTTGTTTTCTTTCTATTCTTTATTTATATATATATGATATTGAAGATATACCGACACCATATTTTCTGCTAGAACTTTACCAAAACATTTTCTGTTTTCGCAAGAGTTAACGTTTTATGCGATGTTTTTGGTGCCTTTTTGGTGAAAAACTGACAAGATACCTTCTTTTTGTTGTACTTGATTCTTATTCGGGGATTTCCCTTTCACAAGAATCAATTAAAGCGTACATAGAAAAAGACGGCATAAAGTCACACGAATATAAAATGAAGCGTGAAAGGGAATAAAGCGTATCATTGTACTATAGAACATGTGATCCGTTTTAGAGAAACTGTGGACAGTCTGGATATCAAGCGTTATAATGGAATGTTTTTTTACTCTCTCCGGATAACAGAAGGAACCGAATTTGGTCATATCCGGATAAGCGAGGGTGTAGGTATACTGTGTAGGTATTGCCTTCCAAGAACTTTCAAACGCAACCTTTAATTCAGGGTTATTCTTGGGCTAAAAATCTGATACTCTGACCATTTTTTGGCTTTTTTGCTGGCATGGCTTACCTTTTTCCAAGGTCCAAATAATTGGCATTTCATTACCAGCATACGGCAGTATGACATCCTGCATGATACTGACGTAGACGTGATAATCTATTACAATTTTAATACAACGGTCTAGATTCGCTGTGTTTTATAGTTTTTGTTGTAAGATTTGGCCTGAATTTCATGTTAAGGGGGCTCCTTACATATGAGCGAGATCCTCTTCCATTAATTAAAACATTATACCAAGTGACCATTTGAAGTAATTTTTGAAGTCATTTTTGGTAAACTGCATTCGTTTTGCAACAAAACATAAAATATAATAATTTTTCGAAAATGCCCAACTTTTTTTTGAGTTTTTACAATTTTAGCACATTTTTAGTTTTGGTTTTTTTTGTCTTCTGATGCATTTTTTTTTAATATTTTTTTAATTTCGACTTTTCAAATCAAGTATTTGTATGTAAGAGGTATTCACGATCTCGAGTTTTATGCGTTTCTTGTGCAATTTTGCTTGAAAGCTTAACTCAAGGTAACCATGGTATTAAAAAGTAAAGAATATTCTTTTTATTAAAAAAAAAAAAAAAGAAGAGAGCGTTATACAAAATTATTTACAGCGTGACGTACAGAGGCGGTGGCAGCAACAATCACAACAACCAAAACAACAAAAGCAACAAAAACAACGCCGAGAACGATAGTCGTCACAACAATTTTAAATGAAATGGAAAACAAGTTGTTGGCATTTGCAACTGCGCCTTTTTTGGTAGCAATGTTGCTGACGTCTTTTTGCACGTTGTTGTAGTTGTTGTTGTTGCTTTTAATTTTGTTGCTTTTGCTGTTGTGGTTGTCATGGTCTTAAAGAAAGAAGCCGACAAGTGGAAGTTGCAGTAAACTTAAAAAACAGAAAAACTTATAAAAAAAAATCTGCTACAATTCAGCAACAACAGAAACGTCATGGAATTGAAACAAGGAATTTAAATTGTTAAGAATTCAAAGAAACTTTAAAACAAAACGCATTGAGGAAAACACAAAACATTGGTAAGAGAGGCAAAGAAACAAAAAAATAATTGCGCAGCTATTATGATGAGTTCTGATGAAAAAGTGCTCACTATGACAGACACACAGACAGATAGACAGACAGACAGACACGACGGATAGCAAGTGCTGCTAAGGGTTAAGAATGCGGGCAAGACAAGCCGTTGAAAATATTTGCCCACGGAATGTTGAGCAAAGTGAAAAAGAAGAAGTAGAATAAGTTTTATAGCCAAGCAACAGGCGGTAATTGACAGAAGTTTTCGTTGTAAGTGCAGTACATTTTCATTGAGTAAATGAGGGCTATTAGGGCAAAAGTAGAAATGGAGGTAGAACATTTTTTTTTAAATTTAAAAAATTTTTTAAGCTCTTAGATATAACAAGAAAAGTAAGCGATGTTGAACACAAATGTGTCAGATTTTGGTCAAAGGATTTTGGTAGAAGGGTGAGGAAGGTGGAATTGTACATGTACGTAGCTAAATGGATTTTTAATTAAAAATAAATAATACAAAAATCCTCTAAAGCTATAATAAATTCTTGTGTAGAATCTGATAAACTTAGTGCAAACTATACACAGCAAGCCGGATCGAAATTTAAATTCGCGGACACCGACTCAAAAGTTATTGGGAATCTTAAAAAAATGTCTGCATCATTTTTATTTTTGGATCGGAGACATTCCTATGGAGCAGTTTTGCTCCCCCTGAACTTCTTTTTGTTTTCCAAAAGTTTTCAAAGTTTTTTGCGTATAACTTTTTTTCTTCAGAATGTAAACCCAAAGTAATCAAAAAAAGGATATATTTTGATGAAACAAAAATATTTTCTTAAAAAATTGTGAAATTTTATGTCTTTACAAGCTCTTTTGAGATCCCAAAAATCGGAACGTTTTTCACTTTATTTTAAAAAGACCTCCTGACGGATTTATTAACATTTCTGTAAAACAACTTTCGATAGTTTATCAACTACAGAGTTGCCACATAGAGATAACAATGACGGTTTATCCCATCTTATGTTTAAATTTTATGCAACAAAAAGATCATATGGAAAATAACGTCGTTGCTTATGAGTTGCAAGGCAATGTATAAACCTACAATTTTTGAAACCTAACGAACCTTTTTATGGCTTTATTTTAATTCTTTTTCAATAAAAGTGAAATAAGTACCCTTAATTTAAATAAGTATGGCAGCAATCATGGTTCTCAAACGTTCAATAAACATTTTTCTTTTAAATTTTTACCATAAATTAGGATTACCAGGTGGTATCCTAAAGATGAACATATCTTTATTCAAAGAACACCATCACATTGTTCATGGAATAAGATTTGATTTTGATGTGAACTGCTTAGGTTTGCAAACAAATTTGTCAAAAATCTGAATCCAAATCTAACTGCTTTTATTTTGTATACAAATTTTTTTCTTTGTTGCATATTTTGCACCAAAAATGTGCTGCACGTCTTTCTATTAAATCATTTAATCTACAACATCTGAGTGAAGAAAATTTTCTCATAAAGATGCCTATGTTACACAGGTTTTGTGGAAACTATTTATATCACATTTTGGGCTATAAGTTTATTAAATTTTCAAAATTAACCAATTTTTGTGTTACTTTCGTAACGAAATCTTTGTTCGTAATTTATCAACATAAATGTGTCACATTTTTAAATAAACAGTCAACAAATTAACCAGATCAACGATTCTGGCGCTCTGTGAGTTACTTGTTTTGGCAAAAATGTGTCAAATTTCTGAATATCAATTGGCACTAAATGCAACAAATTTTGTTGTGACCACAACCCCTGTACAGTACATGTTTGATCAAAAATGTGACACATGTGCGTATAAAATTTCAAAAATTAACAAAATCAATGTTATTTCCATTTATTTTATGTGATGTTTTACTCTGTGTAGCACATTTTGGCCTAAAAATGTGCTGCATACCTTTCTATTGCAACTTAAAATTCTACGTGATGACAAATTTATTTATAACGATGACTTTGTTGCTTAAATTTTATCAAAAATGTGTCACATTTCTGGCTATAAGCTAATTTAATTTACAAGAATATCTATATAACAAAATTTTTATAACAATCAACACTTTGTAGGTCATATTGAACCAAAAATGTGTCTCATGTCTGACTAAAAATTCACAAAGAAAACAAAAACTAAACAAAATCATTGATTTGACTTATTCCTTATAACGATTAGCTCTATGTTGCTCTTATATGAACAAAAATGTATTAAATATTCGACAGTAGTGACATAATTTTTTATGATCATAAGCTCTATTGCTGATGTTTGAACAAAAATGTGCCACATGTCTGGCTTTAAGCTTATCAAATTTTCAAGTTTAACTCGAAGAAAATTTATTTTTTGTGATAATTACCTAATTTTTTATGTTCAACTTTTTGAGACAATAAGACCTATTTTGGCAGTCTTTGACCTCAAATGTGTCGCATGTCCCAATTTTCAACAAAAAAAATTTCACAAGACTTACGTTTTTACACCTTTTGTGACTTTATGTTGCACATTTTTGATCAAAATTGTGTCACATGTCTTAATATCAACTCAATAATCAACAAGATCGAAGTTGTTTTCATATATTTTTGCAAAAATTAGCTCTATATGGCAAATGTTTGACCAAAAATGTGTCACCTGAGTAATTGTTGACTAACAAAATCACATGCTTGACACAAAAATGTGTCACTTGCCTAATTATCGACCTAAAAAAATCGGCAAGCTTAAGGTTTTTTTAAGGTTTTGTAACTAATAGGTCTATGTTGAGCATGTTTTGAGTAAAAATGTGTCACATGTCTTAATATCAACTCAATAAATCAACAAAATTGAAACGTTTTTATCTATTTTTATGAGAACTAGATCTTTGTAGATCAAGTTTGACCAAAAATGCGTCACCTGTTGAACTAGAAAAACGTTCTGTTTAAGAAAATTATTTATTTCTATCGTCTTAAAAAATCGGCAAATGTTTGACCAAAAATGTGCCACCTGTTTAATTATCGACTTAAAAAATCACATGTTTGACCAGAAATGTGTCACTTGCCTTATTATCGACTCAAAAGATCGGCAAGCTTAAAGTTATTTTTAAGTTTATGTAAATTTTAGGTCTGTGTTGAGTATGTTTGAGTAAAAATGTGTCACATGTCTGAAAACCAACTCAATAAATCAACATAATCGACGTGTTTTCATATTTTTTTATGAGAACTAGATCTATGTAGCTCATGTTTGACCAAAAATGTGTCACCTGTTGAAAAAGAAAAATATTCTTGTTAAAAAAATTATTAATTTTAATCGACTTACAAAATCGGCAAGATCGAAGTTCTTTTCAAAAGTTTGAAAATGAACGAAAGAAAATTTGAGGTTCAAGAAAGGCCGTCTTGAACCTCAAATGTATCACATGTGTCAATTATCAATGCAAAAACTAAAGAAAATCAACGTTATTTTTACATAATTTTGTGACTTTTGGCTTTCTGTTACACATGTTTGATAAGAAATGTGTCAAATGTTTGATTACCGACTCAAAAATTCAGAACTTTTAAAGTTATTTTAAAATTTTTGTAACTTTTAGGTCTGTTAAGCACATGTTTGAACAAAAATGTGTTACATGTCGAAATTAAAACTCAAAACTCAACGAGATTAACGTTGCTTTGATATATTTTTACAAAAATTAGCTCTATGTGGGTATGTTTAACCTAAAATGTGTCACCTGTTTATTTATTGACTCAAAAAATCAGCAGGATTAAAGTTATTTTTAATTTTTTTGTAACTTTTAGGCCTGTGTAGCATATGTTTGGCCAAAAATGTGGCACTTGCCTAATTATGACTTAAAAAATCGGGAAGATTAAAGTTATTTTTAAGTTTTTGTATCTTTTAGGTCTGTGTTAAACATGTTTGAGTAAAAATGTGTCACAAGTTTGAATATCAACTCAATAATCAACAAGATCAAAGTTGTTTCACATATTTTTATGAAAATTAGCTCTTTTAGGCGCATGTTTGTCCAAAGATGAGTCACCTGTTTAATTATCGACTTAAAAATGAGCTAGATCGAAGATGTTTCTTGCTTTCGATCAATACTCAATAGTTTCATAGATCAACTTTCAATAGTTTGTGTGACGATAAGCTCTGTGTGGCTCATGTTTGACCAAACAGTGCCATATGACTTAATAATCCACTCAAAAATTCAAAAAGATCAATATTTTTTTATAAATTGTTGGTCTATGTTGCTCATGTTTGAGCAAACATGTGTCACATGTCTCAGTATAAACTCAAGAAATCAACATTTTCGTATTTTTTTTATAGTTTTGTGACTGTATAGTTTTGAAACTTGAAGTTCATGATTTCACATGTTTAAGCAAAAATGTGATACATGTCTGTTCATCAACTCCAGATATAATCAATTTCACATTTTTTTATAGTTTTGTGACTGTCAACTTAACAAATAAGCAAAATTAACGTTGTATTTGGAACTTTTAGTTCATGATTTCACATGTTTAAGCAAAAATGTGATACATGTCTGCTCATCAACTCCAGATATAATCAATTTCACATTTTTTATAGTTTTGTGACTGTCAACTTAACTTATTAGCAAAATTTACGTTGTTTTTGAAACTTGAAGTTCATGATTTCACATGTTTGAGCAAAAATGTGATACATGTTTGTTCTTCAACCAGAGATATCATCAATTTCACATTTTTTATAGTTTTGTAACTGTCAACTTAACAAATCAGCAAAATTGACGTTGTTTTTGGAACTTTTAATTCAGGATATCACATGTTTGAGCAAAAATGTGATACATGTCTGTTTATCAACTCCAGAAATCATCAATTTCGCATTTTTTTATAGTTTTGTGATTGTCAACTTAACTTATCCGCAAAATTAACATTGTTTTTGGAACTTTTAATTTAGAATTTCACATGTTTGAGCAAAAATGTGACACATGTCTGTTTATCAACTTCAGAAATCAATAAGATCGAGAGTGTTTTCATATATTTTTGTAGCGATGAGTTGTGTGTGGCTCACTTTTGACCAAAAAACCAACATATGTCTCAATTAGGAATTAAAAAAAAACATTAAGTATAACTTTATATGTTTCTGTTTTTATATTTTGCACATGTTTGAGCAAGAATATGTCACATAAAAAATCAAACTAACAACAAATCAACGCTTCTTCATGTTTTGGTGACTTTCATGTCAGAATTGCACATGTTTGAGCAAAAATGTATTACATGTTTGATAATCAACTCAAGAAATCAACATTGTATCCATTTGTTTTTGTAAAAATTAGCTCTGTGCTGCTCAGTTTTGACCAAAAATGTGTGTCATATGTCTCATAATCGACTCAAAAATCTACAAGATCAACATTTTTTTTTTTCTATCTTTTCTTATGATTATGTTTAACTTTGATCAGAAATGTGACACATGTCTGCTTATCAGCTCTCACAATCAACAAAATCATAACTGCTACAAATTTTTCTAGTTAACGCTGAGTTCTAATCAGTTGCTGTGATCAGTTTGCCAAGTCAAACACTTTTAATGTGCCTCAAAATAAATTTCGGGTTATCTTCGGGATATTTCCATTTTTATGACACATTTTCTCTCTCAAATTCTATTGAGTTTGCTGGTGATAATCAATGCTCACGCTTGAGCAGCTCTAAAAACTAAACCTAACTAACTTTTCTCGCCACCGCTTAATTAGCAGCATGACACTCGTTAACTGATTTGTTTTACTTTCCCACAAACGAGTGAGCCACCCGCTGTATATTTAAATATTTTTTTACATAACTGCTCGATTAGAACGTTTAGTTAGTGAAAAATTCTTATCACTGACTGGCGGGTCAAAGAAAAATGCGCCTTGAACAAATATTAACCCGTCCAAAATTTGTTTAGGTTCGTTGAGCTGCTGACCAAATGTCAAACGGTGCGCAACCCAGAGACGGCTAAATTTTATTTGATGCTTTCAAAAATTTAAAGCTGGCGCGCCGCCGTTCAATACCAGCGCGTTAAGCATGAAATAAAAGAATTTTACATAAGATTGAGAGAAAAACAAACAATTAAATGAATTCTTCTTCTGCTGATCGTGCGTTATGCTGGCCGCTCATAACATCGACAGCTAGAATGACACCTCGTTTGTGTTTTTTGTTGTTGTTTTCTTTTCTAGCCAAAACTGCTTGAAATTGTTGTTGTAGCGCATGTTGCGCTTTGCCTTATGATTAAATTATTAGTTTTTATGATGAGCATTATTTATGTAGTCTGTTCTTTGTACCCTCATTTTGATCATTAGTTTGGCTTAAATATAATTTTTATTACAGCCAAAAAGGAAGAAGAAAAAAAATCATATCCGTTTACCAACACATTCGTCATCTGCTTTCGGACACGAAACTCTTTCCTTTTTTTTATTTTTTTTTTTTATTTTTGTCGGCTCATGATCAACGGCTTTATAAGCGTGTGCGTCTGGTCAGCTTATTTCTTCCACTCATTGGCTTAGATTTCTTTGTTCGATGACATTTTAATTGCTTATTTGTTTGGTTCAGAAAAAAAGGTGTTTTTATTTTTTTTGTTTTTTTTTTCTGCCTGTCTGTTTCATTAGGTTGTTTTTACTTGTTCACTTAATTACATAATTTGCGTGTTTGTTATTGTAGTTGCACATTTTTATGTTGCATTTATCTTTATGGCATGCTTAAAATATTTTTGCATACCTATTGTTGAGATTTTATTGTTATAACCTCTGGTGTTTTTAAGTATTTTTTTTTTTTTTTTTTATTCATTTTTCATCATAGCCCATAGTTGCTCTAATATAAATACTTCAGGTATTTGTAATAAATTGATTTATTTTTTCAATTAATTTTTATGTTCAATACAATTATTTATTGTTCTTTTTTTACGATTAAAACTTATTTAAACGTTTAACTTTGTTTAAAAGTGAGTTAAAAACATAATAAAATTTTTATGACTATTGAAAAAGAATGCTTTTTTTGCTTTTTGACTTTTAAATTTTTGATATATATGCGTTTTATGTTGTGCACTTGACATAATTCTTATATATATACAGATATGCGAGATAAGTATTTGAAAGCTTTAAATGGTTTTTGAAATATTGTCAATTCAAAGTTAACTTAAATGAGAACAATATTTCTAAAGTTCATGGTATACCCATAAGTTTTTTCTTATAATTCTCAAAATTCTCAAAATTATAAGGAATAACTTATGGGTATATATATGAGACCCTTGAGATTCACATGTGTAGAAACAAAGCTCTTTTGGAATATTATGAATATTTTTCACTACCTCGATTCGACAAAAAAAAGTTGACGTGTCGAGGTCTAAAAAGAAGTTTTGGTCGAGAATATATAAAAAAAAATACTTTTTTTTTAAAGTGTACTCCTACAGGTAGAAAAATTTTAACTAAAAGCAAACCCAAATAAATTTCTTTTGGGAGTGTTCCTGAGCTTAGCCATAATATTCTTGATATCAAGCCCTAATGTAATTGCTTATCAAAAAAATGAACACTCATTTGTGCATAACGTATGCCATTTTTTAATTGTTCGTCAAAAAAATATTATGCTCACTTGGGCCCAATTTTTGACATTTTGGTATTGATTATAAAAAACAAACATGCTCATTTGTGTCCAATGCATGTCATTTATGGATTGTGCATAAAAAAGTTAACATGCTCTCATATGTTTTTTCTTAGAAATTTTGCGATGTGACAATTTGGTCGAGAATTTTAATAATACAAGGCAAAATAGGACAAATTTAATAATACAAGGCAAAATAGGACAAAATGTAGGCGCTCAGGCATCAAAGAAACTGAACAAAAAAAAAGAAAAACGATGACCAGACGCAAATTCAACATTATATTTTCATTGTCAAATTAGATATTTGATGTAGAGATGGGCGCGTGAGTGATTTTTACTCACGATCACGCACGCTAACGATGTGATTTCGTCTAATCACGCACGCTCACAATCAAAAATAATTTTTGAATCACGATCACGCACGATCACGATGTGATTTCTTCTGATCACGCACGCTCACACTTAAAAATAAGTTTTTGATCATGACCACGCGCGATCACGATGGCATATTTTACTGACGAGTCCTCACGAATACGTTTTATAGGAAGAAGAATACACATACGTTTTTATTTATTAAAAGTGTATTAATGTATTTAGATTACCTCTGGTAAAACCAGAATACAGGAAGGAGTAGAAGCAACAGAGAGGTAGATACAGCACTAAAAAAAGAAAATTGATAAAATTTCTTAGCTTATTATTTGTATTTAAAATGACCAAAATTGCTTCAAGTTGTCGCTGACGTTTCGCAAAATAAGTAAAGAGAGCGAAATTAGTTGTTGTCAGTGTTGCATTTTGTATGCAATTCGTAGCAAAAGCGTAAGAAAATATCATTACGAAATTTGGCACAGGTTTGAACATTATCAGTACACAAGTCGTTACACGCATATATTTAAAATTTAGAAAAGTTTAATCACGCATGATCACGAATTTTTCGTGATTTTTTTATTGGTTCACTCACGATCACGACGTGATTCGTCGTGATACGCGCCCATCTCTAATTTGATCCAATTCGGACAGGAAAATATAAAAATTTTTTATTTATGTTTTGCACTTTTATACACTTCTATACTAACAGCAACAAAAACCAATTGAGAAATGAGTTCTTCGGTTGCTCATTTTTTTTATGGGCAAAAACAACAACAACTTAAAGTGTAATTTTTATGATCAAGCGTGTTCATCAAAAAAAATTTCAAGCCCAATTTTTGGCATAAACTGTATACATGAATAGCATGTTTTGAGATAGTTTTGAGCTCTATCGAGTCGACTTCAGTTACGAACTCTTTGAGCTTGATTTAAGAACACTTTTTCTCTCCGTGTAGTTAGCAAGAATGTTTTTAAGCGCTTTTCGAAAAATATTGCACGGCAGCCCCCACAAAAAGTATGCAGTTGCGAGGATTGTACCAGGATTTAAATTTTTTGTAAAATTATTTAGACAACAGGGTGTTCCAAATTATTTTTCTTCAGAATTAATTTTTTTTTTAATGAAAAAGTACTACAATTCATTACTGCCATTTTTAAGAAAATGAAATTTAATGTATTTTTTACCTTTGCAATATGTTCATTATTAAGAAAGCTTTGGAATAAAATTATCAAATTTTTCGACCAATTTACAATTTTCTTCGACCAGGGCTTAAAACAATTCTTGCAAACGAAGAGTACACTTTAAAAAAATATTTTTTTTTTTTTATTTTCTCAGCCTTAACTTTTATTGCAAAGACTGTCATTTCAATTTTTTTGATCCGGTTTATTGTGCACATCCATTATGAATTTAAAATCTTAATTTTTAAATTTTAAATGTAAGAGTCTTGTGAGTTGTAGCACGCTCCATTAATCGATCAATATTTTATTGCTTTCAATGGTTATGTACTACAATATGTAAACTCGTTCTAGAGCAAACAGCACCGAAATCCGGGCACGAGTTCTATAGTTTAGCGTATCTAAACATAAATTGCTAAACGGTTTTCTATACATATAAAAGATATACGCAGTGCACTTAAACGGTTCTTCTTTATGTTCACTAAACATTTCAAATATTTATTGCTTGAAATGAAAAAATTCTCACAGTTTTGCGAATATATCAACTAGATTTGCTGCCCTTTTGCACTTAGTTTTATTTAAACGTTTTACATTAATGCGTTTATGTGCACACATGTTTCCGCACAGATGCGTTTTTTTGTAATTTTTTTATGCTTGCAAACAATGCAAACGTTTGTTTGTTTCTCACTATGTTTTTCTCTTGCTCGTTTTATTATCTCTCTCGCCAACACTTAGTAACGCGCTGTTGCAACATGTTAGAACTGTCAGTGTCAGAGAGGTTAATGGCTGTCATGACATATGCCACAATTTCGCAAAAGTGCTATAAAAGGCGTAACGGCTTTTAATTTATGTGCAAAAATGGTACCATTGCAATGGCATAAAATTTTGTTTAAATTCTTCATATACGTTAAAAAATCTTAAAAAAACTGGTCTAATAAGCTACACATAAAGTCTAAGCTTTGCCCTTAAATGTTTTTTTTTTCATGCAACTCAGTCATAGTTAAGGCTTAAATCATTGTTCACAGCCGCTATGGTCTGGCTTTACATAATTTTCTTAGCTATCTCTTTACACATCTTTGGACACATGTTTGCTACTGTGCTACGCCGCCATGTTTAATATTGTTTGATATCGGATAAATGTCACGATTGATTATATTGCTTATTTTATTTGACAGCTGATTTGTTTCGGTAGATCAAGAGAAAAATTCCCTTTTCTATAGAATTGCTGTAGTTCGTCTTTTCTTTTTCAAATATTTTCTACAGATTATTAAACTTGTTTTTTTGGTAAAACTGTCGGATCATTATGATGTTACTTATCATTATGTTTTTTTTTTTGTAACGTTGGCTATGTTGAATCAAAGATTTATAGTGTTGATAATGAAATAAATACTCGGAAGGGTTCGAAAAAAAAGTGAAAGTCAAGAATGTTGTTTGCATGCCGTTAACAACATTGGAAGCTTAGCGGTTCAACATTAAATGTAGGTATAGATTGTTGCAAGCACGAGAGTCATAAACAAAACAAAAGAATGTCCAAAGTGTTAGCTAGGTCGTGCGAACAATTTTCAACGGTAATCCCGAATTTCGGGATTTATTTTGTTTTTTTTTTTGAGATGTTATTCATGATTAATGCTTTTTTGATGTTCTTCTCATCTTGAAATGTATTGCAAGCCAGATATGATTAGCTTTTTTATACAATTTTTTAATACAAAAGTGATAAAATTATTAGGTATTATTATATCTGTTGAAATTTTCCGTTGACCAACACTATATTGAAAAATTGCATGTGCCCGGCCGTATTTGATGGTATTAAGATGTGCTCGATACCAGGTAATGTAGAAAATTTTGGAATTCTAAGAAAAATTGTATTATTTTAAGACTTAAAACATTGGCATATCGCTCGTTTTCTGCAAAAATGTCACAACTCAAAATTGGGATTTTCAAAATAGACCATTTTATACCGTTAATATCTCGAATAATTGAAGAAAAATTATGCTAAAAAACAAATTCAAAATGGGTAGTTGATTTTTTAATAATTAAATTTAAAACTTCGATATTTCATTTTATAACGGTGACTCTCAGAAACAATATTTCTTCATGCTCAACTCTATAATTCTTATGAAGTCGGTTAAAAATTGTATCCATCTTCGAAACTATCGTAATTTTAAGTACAATAAAGTTTTGAATATAATATCGTTACATTTATATGAGAAATAAGAAAAATTGAGGAATTAATAAGTTCGTTTTGTAACGGACGTGACTTAGACAATTTTTAAAAATTTTAAAAATAATGCAAATACTCGAAAAAATGTAACGTTTGTGACTTATTCGTATTTTAACAAACGTCATAAATACATTACTGGCAAGAAATAATGTAACGGATGTGACATCGCATAATTTATGGCTCTTAAACACTTTGTTTTAGAAGCATTTAGACAAAAAATTGTAACGGACGTGACTTTTGAAATTCTTTACATGCAAAACATGAAATTATTGCAAAAAATAATGTAACGTTTGTTACTTCTTCATATTTTTACAAACGTCATAAATATATTACAGGCAAGAAATAATGTAACGGATGTGACGTCACATAATTTATGGCTCTAAAAAACACTTTGTTTAAGAAGCATGTAGAGAAAAACTTGTAGCGTACGTGACTTTTGTAATTTTTTACTTGCGAAACATGAAATTATTGCAAAAATAATGTAACGTATGTGATTTATTATTATTTTTCAAATGCTAAACGTTTCAAAATATATGTATTCAGGGATAGAAACATTGTAACGGATGTTACGTCGTGTATTGCAAGTGTGTGCAAACATTTAATAACACACACAACACAATTGATCATAAGAAGCTCGGTCAAAGTCCTTTCAAGGGCTGAAATGGCCAATTTGTTTGCTTTGTTTTAGAAGATTAAAAATTGTATAATTATTGTAAAAGATATCTCTTAAAAATTCATTACAATGTTAAACGAAAGTATCGATATATTTGTCGATATTTTTATCGATATTTTAAACGAAATTTAATATAAAAATTTTTATAATAAATAATTATTCCTTTTAATTGAAAATCAAATTAAATTTTTATCGATATTTCATTCACATTCACAAAAATATATATGTATATTACAATTTTCTGTTGGTCACATACGTAACATTTTGATAACTTTACTTTACTTCAAGTAACATAGAAATGTACTTTAAATAACCTTTAATCTTATTAAGCATACGTTTTTAAGAAAAAAGTTGTAACGCATGTGACAATTTTTTTTAAATGCCTGCAAAGATAAAATTTTTGTATCGTATGAGAACAAGTACATAAATTTGAACTAAGAAATATTATGTTGAAACATTGAAATCATATATATTGTTGAGATTTAAATTAAGCATTGTTGCGGATGTGACAATATTAAATGCATTATTTTTAAGAAGAGTATAATCTTTAGTATTATAGAACTATTGTAAAAGATGTCTTTTAAAATTTCATTAAAACTTTCATCGATCTTTATTGTCAATATATTTCGATATTTCCGATATGTTCATATTTCAATCGATTATTATCTTATTATAATTTATGTATTTATGTAATTTATTTCGCTAATTATTTATTTTATAAAAAACATTGCTTTATCGATGCATCACAAAAATTTATTGTTGGTATAAAAATATGAAGATTTAAATTTTTGTAACGTATGTGACCTTTAAATAACTGTACTTCGACTTGAAGGCAGAAAAAAATGTGCATTGAAAGTCATTTATTTTATAAAGCTTCAGCTTTTAAGAAGAAAAAAGTGTAACGGATGTGACATTTTTTTTAATTTTCTACAAAGATAACATTTCTATGTTCTGAGGCCGCGTGATAAAGTTTTAGTGATAAGCATTAAGTTGAAACATTGAAATCATCTTTTATTAGCTATTATTATTTAAGCTTTGTTAAGGATGTGACAATTTTGCATTATTTCATATTTGAGTGGAATATAATATTCAAAATTATATAATTATATTTAAAATATATATCTATATGTATATCTATATATATCTATAAAATCTTTTAAAAGTTCATTACAAATTTTATCGATATATATAAATTTAAATTTAAATTTAATTTTTATAAAAATTTATTGATAGCGATGAAAAATTTTACTAATTTTTTGTAGTATTAAAATTTGTACTCATTTTTTTGTTGTATTAAATTATATTAAATAAATTAATTAAAATAAATGTAAATGGTTTTATCGATAATTAATTAAAATTTTTTGTTGCGCATGTGACCAATTTAGAACTGTATATTTTCTTCAAAACACAGAAAATGTGCATTGAAAGTCATTTATTACATCAAGCTTAAGCTTTTAAGAAAACGAGATGTAACGGATGTGACCTTTTTTCTTATTGCTAAAAATGGTAACAGTTTTGTACTGTACGTGACCTCGTTCATAAATGTTTGATGATAAATATATTGTTAAAACAATGAAAATCATTCATTAAATGTAGAATCACTTTATTGCGGATGTGACAATGTTATAGAAATTCTTTGTGGTTAAAATATTACAAAAGATATCGTTAAAAAATCAGTTACAATTTTTATCGATTAACATAATCAACATGTTTGTCGATATTTTTATAGATATTTTAATTGAAAAATTATGAAAGAATTTTATTAATAATTTGTTTAATTTTTCAATAAATTCTTTTTTTTTGTTGTTGATTTTTTAATCTAATCTTTTCATCATGTTTTTAGGAATTATGTTTTTATATTTAAACCATAGTTTTATAGATAAGTTTTTATATGTTGCTTTTTCGGCCCTTTAATGAATTATTTATTTAACTAAATTGTAAACTGAGTTGACGATAGACCGGTAACGACAACAGTCGTTTGTGTTTTTTAAATAACTTTTTTCTAAAACCCTGAAGATGGCCAGCAAAGCGGGCCAAATATTGGAAAATAAAAAAAATTTCTTAAAATATCAAAATAAACATTTTTATTTCGTTTTGTATAAGTTTACGGCCAAAGGTCAAATTTAGTTAAATAGATAAATTTTTATTATTTATTTTTTAATTTGTATATCAATCAAAATTCAGTCGATTAGTTTTGTTATCAATATTTTTTATCGAAAATTTATGAACGTTTTCTTTAACTAAGAAAAGTAAAGTTTTCGTTTATATAAATTTATTTGTATAAAGGATTTTTTGGCATAATTATCTAAGGTTACATATGTTTATCGATATATTATCGGAATTTTTTTAAATATGTAAAATGATTAGAAGAAATCAGGGTTTTTGAAGATTTGCAGTCAAAACATTTTGATTATTATAGTATCAAATTTACAATTGTTTCTAGTTTATTATTTTTAAGACATTAAAATTAAGAGTGGTATTCACAAGGTTGTGTATTTGAGATAAATTTTCGGAAATAAAAAAAAAATAATTTAGACTGAACATATTTGTAGAAAATTGTTGTATTTTCATTAAACTTTGAATTAATTAATCAATCCGAATTAATCTTTCTTCAATAATGTTCATGTACAACGAAATAATTTTCTTTAAAAAAAACTTTAAATGAAATAAAACCAAAAAAATATGCTCTGATGATATCATGGCAGTTCCAAAAATGCTTTAATATTTCTTAAATATTACATAATATTTATGGTATATTTTCTTAAATGTGCATATTTCTTAACTATATTTAACAAAAGAAGACCTAAGAATTCATTATAGAAAAATTTGAGACTATAACGTATAGTACATGCCCACAATACTGGTAAAAGTGCCCGTCACTCCCCCAATAATACCCAAAATAATTAAAACTATATCAATAATCAAGTGTATGTTTTTCACTCCATAACCATCGCGATATCGTAGACACAAATCAATAATGCCCGGAAAAATGAGACCCAGAAAGGAAACACAAGAGGCACCAACCAATGGAAGTATCAAGTCAAAATCGGGAAACATAATACAAACCAAAACTAGAAAGAAAATATTAACATCATAATTAAAAAACTTTTCAAGCAAAAATCTTCATTATAAACACCTGTACTTAAAACCATAATAACACGAAATATATATTCCAAAGGTACACGCCAATTCTCTAGCACATTTTTGGACAATAAATGATTCCATACCACATCGACGGTGACATAACCTTGCAAGGCATATGAAAAGTAAATGCTAATGGCAAAAATAACTTTTACTATTTGATTGATACTAAAAATAAAACAAAGAAGTTAATATTATATACAACTTACGTAAGTTCGGCTTTTGAACTTACAAAATGTCGGGTATATTCAAGGTTATACTACCCCTTACCGCATTACCGTAATGCCAGTAGCCAAAGAAGCCCAAAATCAAGTAATAGACAATTGCTATAAACAAGCCCTGATTTAAAATGCCAAATAAGCCCAGAAAGTCCTTTGGCGACTGCATTTTGGCCTCAATAGCTATGTACTGTAAGTGTGAAAAGACACTAACATGGTTTTTCTTGGAAAAGGGGCTATACAACCACTTACTACTCCCACGGATTCCAATGCATAGGCTATAGTGCCGAAAAATAATGGCAGCTGTTCCAGATATTGAAAAGCCACACGTTCTGTAAGACTCGGCAAATCAAAGCACAAAGGCACAAATATGACGGCCAGGCCTTTGGGGAAAGTAACAAGCAAACTCCGTTAGGTTTTACTTCTTGACAAATAATGCTTGCAATACTTGCCTATAAAAAACATGATATTTGCAGAATATGAAAACGGCACCAGCTCCTTTAAGTCACGTATGGTAAAAATTAGCAACAAAGGCACAATCATTAGAATCAAATACAGCCTGAGATCGATGTCTAGCCAATACAAGTCCACCAACTGCTTGATAGTATTACAGATATAGAGAACATAGACGGAGCAGATGCCAAAGTGATACAGTGACTGAAAGATTTCGACCGAAAAACTTTTTTTGGTCAACTAAGACATGTTTAATGAAAGGTCAACGATCAGTATAAAACATAGTACTTAACAATTACCCTGCAATGCGACTGAACCAGCTGAGAAATGGCGGTCCTTCGAGTAGAGCCAATTCTACGCACTCACGATAGGTGAGCAGCGGTACCTGATGACGTTTGCACAAAGCATACATGGCCTTGACCTGCAAATTTTGGCATTAGTTCATATGATTATAAATGGCTTTAAAACCTACCAGCTTGTGAAATGCATAGATCAGTATGACACCTAAGACCACTGTGCCCATGAGTCCATTAACATAGCCCGCATTGTAGTATGCTAAGGGCATAGCTAGACAGCCAGCGCCAAGTGCACATCTGATGACATTTACTTTGGCTTCATGGTTACTGCAATTGAGATTTGTAAGTCAATGTCTTTGGTTAGAACTAGAGAAATTACGTCATGCCATTCTCCACCGTGCGCCAAAGATATGGATCGTAGTCGTCTATGCTGTAAAAGATTGAAAAAAATATATGAAAAATTTGCATGACTTTTGAAGAAATTTCGATGTAATGCATGGTTCTTACGACTTCGTTATGCCTGAATCAATGATTTTTGACATTTCTTTAATTAAATAAGAACTTCAATAAAACTAGAAAAAAGTAGCTTGAACAAAATATAAATAAACTAAAAATTTGAAATATTTTGAAAAATAGTTTCATTAGAAAATGTCAAAAAGAAAGTAAAAGCAACCGTAGAAAACAAGTAAAAAGCTAAAAGCTTTCAGACGCCAAAAGTTTTGAAGCAATTTGTGAGAAAGTTCAACATGTAGAGCTCGTATATCAAATAATGAGCTCTGTTTTGGCCAGCAAGTTCCAAGAAAACAATAATAAAATAATAATAAAAAAATTAAAATTTTCAAGAAATGCATTCGGAAATGTATAACGCATGTGAACCTTTAAAAAAACTACCTAATACCCAACTTTATTTATTTTTTAAGTAAGACACGCGCCTTGAAACTCCAAAATTTTAGAAATTACATAAACTTTCTTTATTATAAACTATTATATTAAAACATTTTTAAAGTGTAACGTATGTGACACTTACATAGTAGAAACTTAGAAAGTAATGTTTTGAGTGATTTTTATTCTTTTTTAATTTATTTGGTTTCTAATTCATAATTATGATAATTTAAACCGCTTAAGGAAACGCTCTTAAAATTGTGTAACGTATATTACCATTAAAACACACATATAACCAAAGCGTAGTAAGTAATTTTTTGAGTGATTTTTATTTTTTTGAATTTATTTGGTTTCTTATTCATAATAATGATAGTTTAACGCACATAAGATATTGTAACGTATGTTACCATTAAAACACAAATATAACCAATGTTCTTTAAAGACATGCGCATTAAAGCTATATGTGGTTTTGTAGCGTTTTGAAATTTTTTTTTATATTTTATTGCCTAAAATATTATATAAATGTAACGGATGTGACACTTATAAAAAGATTTACAGCTATAAGCAATAGTTTGAGTAATTTTTTTAGAGTTTGTGCAGCTATTGTTAAGTTATGAACAGTTCACATCATTTTAAGCAAGGCTTTTTGAACGGTGTAACGGATGTTACCATTAAAACTCATTAAATAACAAAAGTTCTTCTATTGATCATCCAGACACATTGTTTTTGCAGGTTTTTAGTTTATTAATAATTTTTATTGCTTTAGACAGTAAAGAAGTGTAACGCATGTGACATTTTTAATAGTTTTAAAGCAATAGTCAATAATTTGAGTAATTTTTTATTATTTTTAATTGAATTTATTTAAATTTTTTTAGTTTAGAAAGAATTCGAACCGTTTTAAGAAAGAATTTTTGAACTGTGTAACGGATGTTATCATTAAATAACATAAAATGTCCCAAGTTCTCTTTACAAATGTGCCATAAAACTGAAGAAGTTTCATATCTGTTGTTTTACTTTTTTTATTTTCATTTCTTTTATTAATAAAATTTAAAATTGTAACGGATGTGACAATAACAAAGACCAAAAGTAGTAAGCAATATATTGAGGGCTTTTGTTTTAAATTCATTCAGTTTCTGATTCATACATATGATGGTTTAAGCCATTTCAGAAATGCTATTAAAATTGTGTAACGGACGCTACCATTAGAACCAATAAATACATTTTTTTATATATTTTTTCTTAAGTTTAAAAGATGTGTGCATTGAAACTATCTAGAAGCTATTTTTGTTGCTTGTTTTAGTTTATTTATTATTTTCTATCGCTTATAACACCATAAAAATGTAACGGATGTTACACGTTTAACTAGTTTAAAAACAATAATCAATACTTGAGTAATTTTTTAGAGTTTTTATATAAATTTTTTTAAATTTATAAACAGCTTAAACCGTTTTTACGAAAGACTCTTAGAACTGTGTAACGTATGTTATTCATTCTTTTCTGATGTGTTAAAACTAGAACAAATTTAAATAAGTGTAACGTATGGGACATTTTTTAAAAGTTTTATGGCTTTAATCAATAGTTTCAGTAATTTTTATAATTTTTATATATTTATTTTTTATGTAAAAATAGTTTAAACCGTTTTGAAGAAATCCTCTAAGAATTGTGTAACGTATGTTACCATTAAAACATATAACTAAGAAAAGTTCAATAATTGGACACTGAGATACATTGTTTTGGAACCTTATTGGGTTTTTATTATTTTCTGATGTGTTAAAATATAGAAAAAAATTCAAGAAAGTGTAACGTATGTGACATTTGTAAAAGTTTTAAGGCTTTAGTTAAATAGTTTGAGAATTTTATAATTTGTATATTTCTTTTTATAAAAAAATAGTTTAAACCGTTTTGAAGAAAGGCTCTTAGTATTGTGTAACGTAAGTTACCATTAAAACATACTAACTAAATAAAGTTATATAAAAGGATACTGAGACGCCTAGTTTTTGTAACGTATTTGGGTTTTTATTCTTTTCTAATGTGTTAAAAATAGAAAAAATTTAAGGAAGTGTAACGTATGTGACATTTCTGACAGGTTAAAAGCTTAAAGCAATTGTTTGAGTAATTTTTCGTATTGTTTACATTTGTTTTTTTAATTTAAAAATATTTTAAGCCGTTTTGCAGATCAGCTCTTAGAATTGTGTAACGTATGTTACCTTTAAAACACACTATATAACGAAAGTTCTACAATTAGACATCCAGACACACTGTTTTTGTAGATTTTTGGTTTTTTATTGTTTTAATTTAGTTAATTTTTAATTTTAAAAAAGTTATAATTTTGTTTATTTAAGCGTTTTTAATTTTTACCAATGATATAATATGATAAATATGGATAGTAAATTATTCAATTGTAACGTATGTGACACTGTTTATATACTCTTAAACCGAAAGATTTGTTTTATGTTCTATAAATTTTGTTTGAATAAAATTAATTCAATTTTTGACTTGCTTTTAATTTCCTAAGTAGTCTAAACTATTTAAAGAAAATATATTTTTTAAAAGATGCAACAGTTAAAACATATTAAATAACCAAAGTTTTTTTCAGATATGTTCATTGGCACTCACAGTTTTTGTATCCTTTTTGGTTTTTTATTATTTTCTATTGTTTTAAAAATTAAATTAGTGTAACGAATGTGACATTTTTAAATAGTTTCGAAGCAATAAGAAATTGTTTGAGCAATTTTGTGTGCTTTTCCATTTTTATTTTAAGTTTTTCAGTTTCTAAACGTTTCAAATCGCTTTAAGAATGACTCTTAGAATTGTGTAACGTATGTTACATGAAACAATAATAGAAGTTCTCCTTATATATATTGAAATTCTAAAATCGATATCGCTTATTTCAGCTTTTATATTTATATCTTCATATTAAAATATTACTTAACTGTAACGGACGTGACATTTTTTTAAGTGTAAAAAATAAGCTGGTAATACTTTAAATGTAGTTTTTATGTATTATGAATAGTTGAAGTTAATTTATTTTAATTTAATTTTTATTCATATATTATATATGATTCTCAAAATTGTGTAACGGATGTTACCTTTAAGATAGATTAAATAACCGAGGTAATTTCAAAATATTTTAATGTAAGTGTCATTGAATTTCACATTTTATTGTTGCTTTATTATTTTCTAGTATTTTAATCAATAAAAAAGTGTAACGGATGTGACATTTTTGCTTAATTGAGTTCAAGTCTTCCAACAGCATGTGACAGCACAACTTCTAAACACAATACAGCACAAATTCTTAGTTGCTTTCTTCAAAGCATTCCTCGAGTTGGTACTAGTTTTATTTCCAAAGAACTTGTGTTCAAAAGCTCTAAAATCTGGAAGCAAAAAATAATTTTACAACTTATTTTCTTTCAATTATAATCCTGGCGGTGGTCAAGCAGCATTTAAATTTTTATATATTTCCGGAAAGTAATAAAATTACCAGCCAATAACTGTTGCCTGAACCCATAACTGAAATTTAACTGCCTTTCCTCATGACCATAAAAAAAACTAATTATATCTCTATTAGCTCCTGTTTCAATTTCAATTTATTTGCTAATAAAATATTTTTTATATGCAATAAAATTATTTCCTAAAAATTTTAAAATGTTAACTCAAAGTTAATTGAGCAACCTATGGCTTTTTTGTGACTGGCTACTAGCCAGTAATAAGAGTCGTTGCTGGGGTCGGCTTCTTTTTCTTTTTTTGTTTTTTTTTTTTTTGCTACTGCTGCGCCTTTCTAACGGTATTCTAAACAGCAGTCAATAAATTTTGCACAACAACAACAAGCAGCTAGCAAAAAAAAACCACATGCTATGCGACAAAAATGAACGTCGCAATGCTAAGTAGCCAGTAAGATAAACGGGCTCTTAAAGAAAAATAAAATATAAAAAAATAATAAAAAAGCGTAACTGCCAAATGTTGGCAACACATGTCGTCGCAATGATAGTCAAGTTTTTTATTTAAGCCAAAGATAAAAAGCCAAAGTAAATTAAATACAAATAAAAATTAGAAATATAGGCAAAAGTCAGAGAACTAGGTAAGAGTTGGTAAGATTCAATAAGCTGCAACAGGCTCTAACAGCAACAGCAGCAACTAAATCAAAGCCTGGCTTAAGCTAACTCGTTGTGGCTGGCTAGTTTGGTTGTTAGGTTGGTGCTGTTGGTGTTGGTGGTGTTGGTGGTGTTGGTGGTTGGTTGTTGTTGGTTCTGCAGCTATGTGAGATGCGTTGCTAAACGCACAGCAGACGTGCCACAGCAACAACATTTATATATGTTAAGAACAGACGCACTGTTAGAACCGTTAGTTGGCATTTTTATTAACTTGGCCAGCAAGAAATGCAGCAACAAGCACACATAAGGCGACAAAAAACTAAAAAAAGACAACAAAACAACAACTTACTTAAGCAATAGTCATAAATAAACTTTAACAGAGGCCAGAGAGTTATGTTATTTACAATCTGGCAACGCTGCTGCCATTTGACACTAAACACTGTGCAACAAGCAAATGACACTTTAGTCAGCTGGCCAGCCAGCGCCATCGTAAATCGTAAATTGTCTGTCAAACGATCGCTCACTGCGTCTGCGCGTTAATGAATAATTTTTGCGGCTGATGTCGTCGCCATACAAAAAGCTTTTATTTGACAGTTAAGCATGTTGCTCAGGCTATTGCTGTTGCTGTTATGTTGCCAACATTGGTCGCCATGTTTATTTGATTTATTGCAAATAATAATTTAATTTGACATTTAATGATCGCCAGCGATCGATATGCTTATTTCGAGTGACTGGACAACAGCGAATTTAGGTGTCATATTTCGTGCCATGTTCTCTTTTTGCTACAGCTTTTGCTTTTATCTAGCATTTATTTTGACATTTGTGCTGGCAGCTGGTAGCATTTGCTTGCTTGAACACGTACATATTTAGTCATTCTGACAGCTGACAATATCAAGTGTCAAACAATTAAGTTGGAAGAGAATTCAATTCAAATGTTTGCTAAACTGGCTTAGTTGTGTAATAATAAGAAAGCGGAGGTACAAAATGGTTTAACGCTCTAAGAAACGCAAACTTTTAAAACTTTTTATGCCATTTTGCAGCACAAATTGAGCGCATGACAGCACAATCTTTAAATTCTAAAAAAATTATTGCTTAAACAGTTAAAAAACTGTTGTTTTTTTAAAAACCAAGCAATTAAGGTAGAATTCGTTTTGTTCCACACAATTCATAGATTACATTATAGCACAAGACTTTAATGAAAGCTTAAGCAAAAGCAAGACTGACATTTTCAAAAAATGTATTTACATTTGTAAACTACGCAAATTTTACAAAAATTTTTATGGCATTTTGTAGCACAAACTGAGCACATTGCAGCACAAGTTTTGAATTTCCAAAAAGCATTATAAACGAGCTTTTTTCAGTAAAAAAAAAATCTTGTAAAAATCTTACATTTTCCTTCTAAACTTTAATTTGTTCTTGTTCTTAATTTTGTTTTGTAAATCAGATATAAACAAGTAGGTATTTTTGACAAAAATATATGCACACTATGAAAATATGCCTATTTTTCAAAGTTTTCTACGACATGTTTTGAATTTTCAAAAAAAATTATTGACAAAATTTTGCAGTTTCTTTCGAATAACCAAGGTGGGCATTTTGACAAAAATTTGTCTTCACTGTTAAAATATGCCTATTATTCAAAGTTTTCTACGGCATTTTACAGCATAACTAGAGCACATCAAAGCACAAGTTTTAAATTTCTTTAAAACTTTATTTCGCATTCTTCGCATTTATTTATTTTGAATGCGACCCACCAAGGACGGGCTTTTATTGTTGTTATAAATAGTTCAACAAAAATCGCAAAGAATCCAAAAGTATATCCAAATGATTGTTTTTCATTAGTTTTATGTCAATTTAAAGAATTTCCCAAAATATTTCCCTCAAGGGAAATTTATGTTTTTGCTAGAAAATGAGCTTGTGGGCAAAAACTAAGTTATTTATTCAAATTTTGTATTTTCACATCAGTTTTTTATTGAAAGTTTTTGAAGTTATTGAACTTGCCAAAAAGGCAATTTATATTATAGCACCAAAACTATAGAAGAATCACGGCAAAATAGTTTTTCAGTAGTTTTATGACAGTTTAAAAAATTTCCCAAAATATTTCCCTTTAGGGAAATTTTTTATGACAGGAAATTAGCTTTCGGACAGAAAACTAGTGTTTTATTCATATGTCTCAGTTTATTTATTGAAATTTCTTTAAATTTCTTGATATTTCCCAAAAAGGAAATTTTTATTATGGCACCAAAATTTAGTCGAGTCAAAGAAAAATTGTTTTTCAGCAGTTATATGACAATTTCAAAATTTCCCAAAGTATTTTCCTTGAGGAAAATTTATTTTTATGCCAGAAAATGAGTTTTTTGACCAAAAATTAGCTGTTTCTTTAAATTTCTCTCAAGGCGGCTTTAAAGGAAATTTATGTTAATTTATTTACAGTTTATTATTGAAAATTTTTGAATTTATTGAACTTGCCAAAAAGGAAATTTTTGTTATGGCACCAAAACTTAGTTGAATCAAGACAAAATCATTTTCCAGGAGTTTGATGACAGTTTAAAAAATTTCCCAAAATATTTCCCTCGAGGGAAATTTTTGTTTGTGCCAGAAAATGAGCTTTCGCACAGAAAATCAGTGGTTCATTCATATGTCTCAGTTTTTTATTGAAATTTCTGGAAGTTTCTTGATATTTCCCAAAAAGGAAATTTTTATTATGGCACCAAAATTTGGAAGAGTCAAAGAAAAATTGTTTTTCAGTAGTTATGTGACAATTTCAAAATTTCCCAAAATATTTCCTTCGAGGAAAATTTATGTTAATGCCAGAAAATGAGTTTTTGAACAAAAATTAGCTATTTCTTTAAATTTCTCTCAAGGCGGCTTTAAAGGAAATTTATTTTAATTTATTTACAGTTTTTTATTGAAAATTTTTGAATTTATTGAACTTGCCAAAAAGGAAATTTTTGTCATGGCACCAAAACTTAGTTGAATCAAGGCAAAATCGTTTTTTTTTTTGTAGTTTTATGACAGTTTAATAAATTTCCCAAAATATTTCCCTTTAGGGAAATTTTTGTTTATGCCAAAAAATGAGCTTTCAGACAGAAAATCAGTGGTTAGTTCATATGTCTCAGTTTTTTTATTGAAATTTCTTTAAATTTCTTGATATTTCCCAAAAAGGAATTATTTATTATGGCATCAAAATTTGGTAGAGTCAAAGAAAAATTGTTTTTCAGTAGTTATGTGACAATTTCAAAATTTCCCAAAATATTTCCTTCGAGGAAAATTTATGTTAATGCCAGAAAATGAGTTTTTGAACGAAAATTAGCTATTTCTTTAAATTTCTCTCAAGGCGGCTTTAAAGGAAATTTATTTTAATTTATTTACAGTTTTTTATTGAAAATTTTTGAATTTATTGAACTTGCCAAAAAGGAAATTTTTGTTATGGCACCAAAACTTAGTTGAATCAAGACAAAATCATTTTCCAGGAGTTTGATGACAGTTTAAGAAATTTCCCAAAATTTTTCCCTCGAGGAAAATTTTTGTTTATGCCAGAAAATGTGCTTTCAGACAGAAAATCAGTGGTTAATTCATATGTCTCAGTTTTTTATTGAAGTTTCTGGAAGTTTCTTGATACATATTTCCCAAAAAGGAAATTTTTATTATGGCACCAAAATTTAGTCGAGTCAAAGAAAAATTTTTTTCAGCAGTTATATGACAATTTCAAAATTTCCCAAAATATTTCCCTTGAGGAAAATATATTTTTATGCCAGAAAATGAGTTTTTGACCAAAAATTAACTGTTTCTTTAAATTTCTCTCGAGGCGGCTTTAAAGGAAATTTATTTTAATTTATTTACAGTTTTTTATTAAAAATTTTTGAAGTTATTGAACTTGCCAAAAAGGAAATTTATATTATAGCATCAAAACATAGTAGAATCAAGGAAAAATTGTTTTGCAGGAGTTTTATGACAATTTACAAAATTTCCCAAAATACTTCCCTCGAGGGAAATTTTTGTTTATACCAGAAAATGAGCTTTCGAACAGAAAATCAGTGGTTAGTTCATATGTTTCAGTTTTTTATTGAAATTTCTGGAAGTTGCTTGATACTTTTCAAAAAGGAAATTTTTATTGTGCCACCAAAATTTGGTAGAGTCAAAGAAAAATAGTTTTTCAGTAGTTATATGACAATTTTAAAATTTCCCAAAATATTTTCTTCGAGCAAAATTTTTGTTTGTGCCAGAAAGTGAGTTTTTTTGACAGAAAAATATTTCGACAGATCTTTTGTGTTCTTTGACCTGCCCATTTTTTATGCCACGAACAGTCTATATATTCCATTACTTCATAAATTATCATGGCGCCGTTTAATTCCGGTCTGTCAACGAGCAAATTATGTCTCAAGTGATGGCTTTTATTTTGCAATTAAACTCACTTTAAAGTTAATTTAAAATGCAGAAAACGTTCAATCACTGAATGGGCAACATTTTAATCATCGTCAGCAGCAGCAGCAGCAGCATAGCATTGTCTGACTTGCTGCCTAGCTGACGCTCCCACACGCACTTCTCTGTTCACTGCAATGAACATGTTCACCACTCTCTGCAACTGTCACATTTTAACGCATTCATCATCGGCTAGCTGCGCCATCAACTCATTCGCATTATATTAAAAAAACAAAAAACAATCTGACTCATGCGTTCTAATAACAAGCAAAAATTAACCCTCAATCGTTCATTCAACAGCAGCAACAAATCGTACATTCTACACGTTCATAGCTAATTCAAACAGTAGCTAATTCTAATCATTAATCTTAACACGTTTTAATAGCCAAGTTAACTGCTTGTAACTACAACTCATCATAATATTATTTGAACCGCTGGCTTGTACGAGCTGTGCTGCAACTGCTATCAGCACACAGAGAAGAAGAAGAAGAAGCATTTGGCTGATTCTAAACCTTTGCAGCTACTATAGTTCTTTGATAATTACGTTGGTGCGCACTCTGTCCGCTGTCCGTCTTGATTATAACCAAACATTGCTTGTTTCAGAGCTTCTTTTGTTTGGTTGTTTTTTTATTGTATTGCTGTTGTTGTTTTTGCTGTTGAAAACATGGTTTCACGTAGCTGAAGGTCAGCTTTTGTGGCACAAAAGAGCCAGCACAGCCAACAAGAAAGGTCGCTGCTCTTAGCCTGGTCTACATAGTACTATAAGCGCAAAAGTTGTTGTTTTGTCTAAAGTTTAGCAGTGAAAATAATACAAAAATAAGTTAAATAAGCTAAAGTGAAAGAAACTAAAGAAGAGACTGATCTAAGGGCTTGTGGTGTAACGCTGTTAAATGCTGCGGTAAGGCCTGCTGTTTCAACTCACATAAAGGCATAAAGAATCACTCAACAATGACTGATGCAGAACAACAACTTTATACTTCGGTATTTTTCATATGTTTTTTGTTGTATGCATGTATTTGCGCTATGAAAGTGCAAGCAGCATGTGTCAGTCTCTGACATTTGCTAAAAATAGCAGCGGTTTTTTCGCAAGCTATAACAACTTCAAAAATGCTTATTTTGCTATATTTAGAACTTTATGCTTTGAGCTGCTGCTCTTTAGCCACAGCGCAAACTGCAGTTGTTGCTGCTGCAATCTTTTGCAATAAATGAATGAACGAATGAATGAATGTCTTTGTTTAACGCACTGACAAGTGCGTTATTTCAACTGTCAAAATGCGCGCCGTCATATTTTTGATATGAGTGCGAATCTCTGACAGTTTAATTATAGGCGGCATAAAAGCTGACAGCTGTTGCGAACATTTAAAAAACTAGCGAAATATTAATTTAACTTTTATTCAACACTATTATGTTAATAAATAAATAAAAGCAACGAAAACTAGCTTTAAAATTGAAAAGGCAAAATCACAAAAGCTTAACAGAAAGCAAAACAACACGAAAAGCTTTAAAACGCTTCAAAATTGTTAAAAAACTTAAAAAAGAATTGAATTGAGTTTTAAAAGCTCCTCGATTTTTTATGAATTTTTAAAGTCAATATTTTTTTCGAAAAAGCACACTTTCAAATTTGGAACCATCACCAAAAATTGAAAAAAAATTAAAAAAAAAGCTGCTATCATACGATAACCAATTTTGTTAAGATTTAAAAGTAATTTTTTCCAGATCGAATAATTTTTGCGACTTCCAGCCTTACAACCACGAGGCCCCGTTTTTTTCTCTGCCGCCAGTTCTTTTAATTTGTTCAATTCTCTACAAATAATAAAAAAATGAATTATGAATATCTAAAAAAAGGTATGTTTTCTCTGCTGCGAATGTTATGTCCCTCCTTAAGAAAGCTTATTAAATTCTTTAAAACAATTTTAACAAAAGCTTTTCGAAATATTATTTATTAACAATAATTATAGAATTTTTGTATTAAAATTTTAATAATAAAATTAATAATACTTTAAAAATTCATTTAAATTTTATGCTTCAAAGCTTAACGAAGCTTTCCCATCTTTATTTATTATCATGATTTCAAATAATTTGCTTGATATTTTATAAAAAATAGCTTGTTAGCTCTTAAAAAAATTTAATTTTGAGTTTTTAGTATAAAATTTTAAATAATTATTATTAAATTATTTATATATTATAAAAATTAAAATTAATGTTAACGAAAATTAATATTAAAAAAAAAAATAAAAAAAAATTTAAAAGTTCATAAAAAAAAATTACCAACAGCAACTTTCTTAAATAATTATTAATTTTATTTAATATTATTTAAAATTAATGTCAACGAAAATTAAAGTTTAACTAAAATTTTTAATTTAAGAAAACAAAAATTAAAAAACTTTTCATAAAATTCATAAAAAAATTGGGAAAAAATAGCTTTCTCGAGGCAAAAATAATTAAAAAAATTTTATTTTGAGTTTTTAGTATTAAATTTTAAATAATTATCATTAAATTATTTATATGTTATAAAAATTAAAATTAATGTTAACGAAAATTTATATTAAAAAAAAAATAAAAAAAAATTTAAAAATTCATAAAAAAAAATTACCAACAGCAACTTTCTTAAATAATTATTATTAAATTATTTTTATTTAATATTATTTAAAATTAATGTCAACGAAAATTAAAGTTTAACTAAAATTTACAATTTAAGAAAACAATAATTAAAAAAATTTTCATAAAATTCATAAAAAAATTGGGAAAAAACAGCTTTCTCGAGGCTTAACATTGACATCGAGAGCAAAAAAAAATAATTTTAAAAACTTTTTTTTTTTGTTAATATATTAAAACTAAAAATTTAAAAAATTTTAACATATAATTTTATTTTATTTTATATATTAATAAATTATATTACAAAATTTTTTTACTTATAATTTTATTAAATACTAATAAATAAATAAAAAATCAATTTTTATTATTTATTTTATTTTTAAAATTATTATTTTATTATTTAAATATAGTTTTAATTAAAATTTTTAGCATAAAATTCAAATTAAAAGAAAAACAAAGTTAGCATTTTAAGTAATAAAACCAAATAATATAAATTGAAAAATTTAATAAAATAATGAAAAACGAACTTTATTTTTTTTCAAATAGATAAAAACAAAAACCAAAAAAAAATTTTATTTTTTAATATTATTTTTAAATAGAATAAAAATAAAAACTTTTAAATTTATAATATTTTTATAATATTTTATTTATAATATTTTATTCTTAATAAAATGTTATATTATATATTATAATTTTTTAAAATTATTATTTTATTGTTTAGGTTAAATTTTAAGTAAAATAATTTACATAAATTTTAAATTAAAATTAAATTAACAATTTAAGAAAAAAAAACAAATAATATAAAATGAAAATTTAATTAAAAAAATAGAATAATCACCTTTCTCGAGGCTTGACATTGGCATCGAAAGCAAGAAGAAATAATTGCAAGAAATCTTTTAGTTTTTTTTAAAAAGATTGAATATAAAAACATAAAGAAATATTTTAATTTTTAATTTTAATATATTTTACTAAATTTTATTATTACATTTATTATTTATAATAATATATATAATGTATTTGTATTATTTATTTAAAATTGTTAAAGTTATTATATTATCGTTTACATTTAGTTATACGTAAAATTATTAACATAAATTTCAAATTAAAATTTAAGTAAAATTAGTTATTTAAGAAAAAAAAAAAATAAAAAATTTGAAAAATTCGAAGAAAAAATAAACACTTTCTTGAAACTTGACATTGACATCGAAAGCAAAAGAAAAATAATTCAAAAATCTTTTATTTTATATTTCTGAAATAAAAGCCCATTAATTTATGTGCCTGATTTTGCAGTTCATTGTAAAAGCTTTTTGTTTTAAGTTCTTTTATGAGCGTGATATTTGAAATTTTTTTTGTCATATTTTGAGTAGTATTGTTGTTATTATTTATTGTACAAGCAAACATTGTTTTAGCATGCAAATTAATAAAAGACTTCATTAAAAGCTTTTTACAGATTTTATTGTAAAGTTTTTTGATAGTTACATTTTTAGCCGTGCTTTAACACTTTTACAAAAGTTTGCTAATTTGTAATAGTCTCTCTCAAGACATTGTTTGTTCAGACAATTAATGAGCTTATTATTTAATTTTCAATGGTTAAAATGTAAAGTTTTTCTATAGCTTCCATGAAATTTTTTTTTAAAAAAAGTTTATGAAAACGATTTATTCTCCATAGAAATATGGTTTTGTTTTATTTTATTATAACATTTTTTTTTTCTTGTAACGAATTGAAGGTTGCTTTAAATATAAAAAAATCACTCTTTAACGCTACAGACCTTCGCCGATCTTCAAAAGATCTCACAAAAGATCTTTGATAAGCGTAGAAAAAAAATTAACTTTTGAACTTATGCTTTAAACTATTTATAGTGATCGTTAATAATGGCGATAATTTAGCACAGACACGCACCAATAACAGCAATAAAAATAACAAGCAAGAAAGAAAAAAAAAACTTCCTAAAACTGGCCTCTAGTTAAGATTTAGAAGTTATAGCAGTTGTGCAAGCAAAAGCGATGAACAAACAAAGTTTATTAGACAGCCAGGAAGCAAAATACAAGCGCACAGCAGACTAACTAACTGACTGACTGACTGACTGACAGCCAACAGTTTGCAGACAGACAGACAGACAGAGCAAGAGTCTATAAAAGCCAATCTTCAAGTCAGTCAGCCGAACGTCTGTCTAATAGCGCAATATTGTTATTATGATGATTATAATTTTTTTTTTTTTTTTCAAAATTTAACTTTAGGCAAGCTTCACGCTTTAAAGCTCATTTCTCTATAGCAGTTACAACGGTTTAAGCTTTCTAAAGCAACCAGAAAAAGCAGACGAAAAACATAAGCAAACTTCACAAAAAAAAAAAGTTAGAACTACTAAGAAAAAGGTCACAGCATTGACATTGAACGATCAACAGTTTTGTGTGCGCGATCGTTTAGAAAAATTTTTGCTGCACTTTATTTTATTTATTTATTTGTTTGTCTATTTGAAGATTTTTCCATTAAAGCTGCTATTTATAAATTTCAATTATATTTGAAGACAAACTTTAACAGCTTTACACAACAACAACAAGAATAACAGCAAAATCACAAAAGCATACAATAGCGTTTTCTGGCTGTCAATCACTCTGGGTGATCGTTATGTTACGTTCCTGAGTTTGTTCGTTCGTTCGTTATTTCGTTCCGCTAAGTTAAACTTTTTACTGCATTTGTTGGTAGGGCAGAAGAATAAAGTTTAAAATTAAATTAAACGATGACAAAACAATTTCTTTCTTTGCGCTATACAAAGACAATTTTGTTTTTTTTTTGTGCTTCGCTTACATTTTGAAGCGTTGAAAATTTGTGAACTTTTTCGATTTGGAAAAAAAAGGCACGAAAGGTATTTAAGATATTTTTTTCGTTTTTTTTTTCGTTTTTTTTTTCTTAAATCAGGTATAGAAAAGAACACTTTGAAAATGTCAAAAGTTCATTTGCAAGATCATTAAATTGAAAAATGGGCATAACATACATAAATTCAGAAAATAAGTTTTTTTCTCTCTCTCCTCATAGCATAGAACATTTTCCTGCTTCACTCAGTTCTTGGCTTACAATGAAAACTTAAGCGTTGAAAAGATGTGACGTTAATCAAGCAAAGCTGACGGCTAGTGAGCTCGGCCTAACAAAAGCTCATTTCTAATGGTTTTTTTTTTTTTTTTTGTTGGCTAGTGACGTGTTTTGTGGGTGATCTTAAGAAAAGTTTTGATTGATCTACAAAGAAATTAACATTGTTTGTTGTATTTTTCTTGTGTTTTTTGTATAGAAAAGAACATTTACGGAGTTTAGAAAGTTCAATTGCTGGAACAATTTTTTTTTAATTTTATTGAATTTAAGTTAATGATCGACAGAGTTGAACCAAGAGATGGTCGTTTATTTGAAAAACTTTAACTAATTGATAAGTGCTTTGTCATTTAAGTTTTTTTCTAGTAAATGTCTGATAAAGAAAAATCTTAACAAAAAATTGATGTGTTATAAGGTTTGCAGAAGACGGCTTTTGACCGATATTGCAATCATCTTGACAACAGGAGAAAAAATTAAAAATATATATATTTAATCTTAAACTTTAAAAATATTTTGGTTGTAAAAAATTCGTTAAAAGCTTTCAATGATTTACAAAATGATTTAAAAATAAAATAAAATAAAAAGAAAATGTTTTTTGAAAGCTTTCCAAAAGCTCCCCAAAAATCTTAAAAAGCTTTCTGATGATATACACTAGTAAATATCTTCCAAGCTTTTAAGAGCTCGTATAGCGATATATTTTATTTCAAGAAAAGCTATTCAATTTTATTGAGCTTTCAGAAAAGCTTACACAATTTTTTTATTTTAAGTCTTTTTAAAGATCAAAATAATTTCTTTCAAAAAGCAAATTTCTAGAGGTTCTTAAAAGGTTTTTTATAAAATAAAAATGCCAGTTTGTCAAACGGCAATGACAGTGAGAATGACAATGCCAATGACAATGACAATGACAATGACAATGCCAATGACAATGACAATGACAATGACAATGACAATGACAATGACAATGACAATGACAATGACAATGACAATGACAATGACAATGCCAATGACAATGCCAATGACAATGACAATGACATTTAAATGAGAAAAACAATTAGTTCAAATTTAATAAATTGAAGCTCTAAAAAAATTCCCAAAAAATTCTCAAACAAAAACTTATTAAATTTTACACAAAAATTTTTATTTATTATTTTATTAAAAATTATTAATAAATTAAAAAATCTTACAAAAAAAATTGAATTATTAAAAATATATATGTAAGCATTCCAACATCTGTTTTTTTTTGCTATCATTTTAAATGATTTGTTTAATAGTTTTAAAAAAAAGATAAAAGAAAAAACTTAAAAACTTTTCATTTTAAATATTATTTTTTGTTTTATATATTAATAAATTATATAATAATTTATATTACCCATAATAATAAAAAAACCTAAAATATACCATTTATTAAAATTTTTTAAATTATTATTTTCTCATTTAAATTTAATATTAAATAAAATTAACATAAATTTCGAATTAAAATGAAAATAAAACTAAAAATTAAAAAGCGAAATAAATAATATAAATTTAAAAATTTAATACAAAATAAAACAGCAAAACCTTCTTTCTTGAGGCATGACATCGAAAGCAAGAAAACAATTGCAAACAATTTTTTATTTATTTTAAATAGATTAAAAAAAAACTTTAAAAAAAATTTATATATTAATTTAATTTTATTTTATATTTTCATAAATTATATTAAAATCTTTATTATTTATAATAATCATTACAATTTCTTAAATTATAATTTTTTAATTTAAATTAAATTTTATTTAAATTAATTAAATTAAAACAAGTAATTTAAATTGGAAAATTTAATAAAAAAGAAAATTAAACATTCTTGAGGCTTGACATTGACATCGAAAGCAAGAACAAATAATTGCAAAAAGACTTTTATTTTGATTAAGTAAATTAAAAATAAATACTTAAAATTACTAAAAATTAATATTTAAATATTATTATATTTTAATAAATTGTTAGTAATATTAATTATTTTTAATCACAATGAAAATGACAATGACAGTCACAATGACAGTGACAGTGATAGTGACAGTGGCAGGGATTGTGGTAGTGACAGTGACAGTGACAGTGACAGTGACAGTGACAGTGACAGTGACAGTGACAGTGACAGTGACAGTGACAGTGACAGTGACAGTGACAGTGACAGTGACAGTGACAGTGACAGTGACAGTGACAGTGACAGTGACAGTGACAGTGACAGTGACAGTGACAGTGACAGTGACAGTGACAGTGACAGTGACAGTGACAGTGACAGTGACAGTGACAGTGACAGTGACAGTGACAGTGACAGTGACAGTGACAGTGACAGTGACAGTGACAGTGACAGTGACAGTGACAGTGACAGTGACAGTGACAGTGACAGTGACAGTGACAGTGACAGTGACAGTGACAGTGACAGTGACAGTGACAGTGACAGTGACAGTGACAGTGACAGTGACAGTGACAGTGACAGTGACAGTGACAGTGACAGTGACAGTGACAGTGACAGTGACAGTGATAGTGACAGTGACAGTGACAGTGACAGTGACAGTGACAGTGACAGTGACAGTGACAGTGACAGTGACAGTGACAGTGACAGTGACAGTGACAGTGATAGTGACAGTGACAGTGACAGTGACAGTTGGTTCATGCAAACAATGCTTTAACAAAACGAATAATAATTTTTAAAAAGCTTACAGTGATTGCTCAGATTTCTAAAAGCTACTTGATTTTTTATGTTTATTGAATTTATTGGACAAGTCCTATAAATTTAGTTTTATATTTGTCATTTTTAACAAAGCATGCTTTAAAACAAAACCAGCTGCTAATCAGCACTTCAATAAAAGCTGCTAAAAACTTTTAGCACCAAAAAAGCAGTTAATTTGAGCTACAAAAGCAAGTTTCTAACCAACAGCTTAAGCTACTGAATTTTTATAGCTAGTTGGTAGAGTTTTTTTTTATAAAAAAAAAAGCAGGCAGCATACAATTATGTAATTATAACATAAACAGCTTTTCAGACAATTTATTAAAAACCTTAAAAGTACATAAAGTAAGACATAAGTTGTAAAAAAAAAAAAAAACAAAATGAGCTATATGTGGGCGTGCAGAGAATTGTGTTAGTTAGGATTTGATGTTTTGTTTTTTTGTGTTTTGTACATGTAGATGATTGTTGTTGTTGTTGTGATGCATGTATTTTTTGTGTTTTCATTCAATAACAAATGTGTCTTTAAATACTTAAGAAACTCACGTTTTTAGGTGGGCTACGCTGCACGCCATACCACTTGTCTATGCCAAGCAAAACCACAATAACAGCAACAACAACAACAATAATAACATCAACATAGCTGTAATTAAGCTTAATTCATTAAGTCACAATTTCAGGCGCTTAACTTGTTTAGTATAATTATTTTTATTTTCAGAAATTTGTTAGCTATTTTACAAGCAAAAACAAGCTGTTGAGTGCGGCTTTGCTAACGTTTTTTTTTTGTTTTGTTTTTTTTTTGGTACACTTTTAATGAGAGCTGAAATTGAAATGTCCAAAAAATTCAAATGTATGCGGAGACAACTTAATGTTGTCATGATAACTTTAGCTTTTTGTTGTTTTCAATAAGTTTGCTATAAAAGCAAGCAATTTAAAATAATTACATAAAACAAGTTCATGTGGCAGCAGGGAAAATTGAAAAAAAAAGTTAAAAAAAATGAGAAAATTGTTAAAACTAAATGCTTTAAGCTTTGCAAAAATACTAAAAACGAAATTGAATTTGCCTTCAAACCGACCAAATAACAATTTTTTGCTCAAACAAAATAAGACAAAATTTCAAACTCACATAAAAATTAAAGCAGTTTTAAAAATGTACCTAAAGTTTTTTCGAGAATAAATTGTATGTTTAGAAGATTTATAAAGACTAAAACCACATAAATATATTAGCTTTTAATAAAATTTAACTTAATTTTGTCAATTTTTTTCTTTAAACTCTCAATATTACGGTTTAATCTACAAGCTTTTCTTTAAAATCAAAAATTTACGAGTTTTTCAGGTGCCGCTTACGAGCTCTAATTTCACAGCTTTTCTATAACTTGTGTACACTTTCTTGCAGTGTAGCTTAGCATTACAATGTAAACTTTAATCTGTACTTTTAAGAGCAGAGTTAGACAAATTTTAGGCCCAAATAATACGGTTTTGCTAAATGTTGCTAAAACTTTTGCTTCGCCTGAGCTGAACTGTTTTTTAATAGAAAGACATAATAAGGGCCATTATGTTGCATGCAGCAACAGGCAGCAAAAAAAAAACAACAACAACAAAAAATAGCAATTACAACAATACTTAAATTTAACTAGTCGAAAATAATAACAATTGTTTTGTGATATAATCAAATATGTTTTCTTTTTTTTGTAGGCTTTGAAATTAAAAACGTGCTTTTGGCATTAAATTTCTGAAGCTTTTTAGAAACATTTTACATAAGATTTATTTAAAAAATTAGGGCGGAAATACAACATGTAGTTGACTGTCATAAACAATTTGATTGTTTTGTATCATTGTAACAAGCCTACCAAAAACCATTTTATTTTTATTTAAACGACTTGCAGCTTTAAAGTGTTGAAATCGCACAGATTTTGGTGAGCTTTAATTTCCGGCCGGTTGTTTTAATTTCGGCTATCAGCCAAATAAAGCATGTAAATCAAACTATTGCCAATGTTGTGGAATTTTTTAACCAGGCTCTATGCTTCAAGAGCTCAAATCTTATGCCCTGACTTTAGTTTGAACTTCGTTTGTTTTATTTTTTTTTTTTTTTTTTTTCTTACAATTTCTGCTTTTTGCTTAGCTTTGTAAAATTTTGGAATTTGTGTTGCCCTCGCGCCCACCATCACCAACAGCAGCAGGCTGTTTGTTTTTTTTTTTTCCAACTTCAACTCCTTATCGGGCAACGTCGCTGTACCAAGGCTGCTGCACACGCTTCATCTGCAGTTTTCTTTATTTCATTTACTCAGCGCAGTGCGGGTTGCAGCAGCAGCTAGCGCAAAAAGCAGCACTTTGCTGCTTTAAGCTTTTTTTTATTTGTTTTTTTTTTTTTTTTATACTAAAAATAGCTGCAGCTGCATGTGGATGTTGATATGGAAGATGTTTGGCTGCATCCTGTCCCTTTGGTGCCGGTGTGTTGAAGGCATCGATCTATGCCTCTCCTTCGTGTTTTGCACTAGCAAGAGCGTTTGTCTTTGTGTTGTTACTTTGTGTTTCGAAGGGAAGCAGAATAAAAAAATATAAAAAAAACAAAAATTAAATAGGCAGATGTGGCAGCACTGCTGATAGAGATCAGCAGGCAACATTGGTTTGTTTTACTAGGGAAAAATGTTGAAGCCCTCAAAAGCTTAGGTGTTGGAGATAGAAATTTAAAGTTTTTTAGACACGAAATGTTTTCATTAAAAAAAAATTTAGTTCAAAACACCCCCCATTTTTTGTTTTAATTTTTTCTAGTTTTATGGTTTTCTAATTTCGAAAAAAATTTGGTTGCCCTCCGACCCACAATTTTCTGGCTACGGGCCTGACTCTCAGTATGATTAAAAAAATATTAAAAAAAAAATTATTTATGATAGCATTTTTAGTAAAAAACTGGAAAAAGCGTAACTAAAGAAACAATTTTTATAAATTTAAGAAAATTTTATTTTCGTTTTAAAAAAAGCTCTGCTCTTGGGTTTCCCATCAACACATTTTAATATGTAAATTACAAAAAACTTTTTGCAAGCTCGAAGGTGATCAGTTCATGCGAAGCTTCAATAGACCTTTAAAAACTTCAGTTTGGTTATAAAAAAAAAAAATATAAAAAGTTTTTGCAAATGTTTTTGAAATAAAAACGGCACAAAAAAGCTTAACTGAAGACGAAACTTTTATGAATTTTGATAAAGTTTTCAAAATAACTCTTCTCAAAAAAAAAACCCAACTCTTCGAAATTGCAAGTTATTTTTGCTATGAATAACATGACAATGACAGTGACAGTGACAGTGACAGTGACAGTGACAGTGACAGTGACAGTGACAGTGACAGTGACAGTGACAGTGACAGTGACAGTGACAGTGACAGTGACAGTGACAGTGACAGTGACAGTGACAGTGACAGTGAAAGTGAAAGTGACAGTGACAGTGACAGTGACAGTGACAGTGACAGTGACAGTGACAGTGACAGTGACAGTGACAGTGACAGTGACAGTGACAGTGACAGTGACAGTGACAGTGACAGTGACAGTGACAGTGACAGTGACAGTGACAGTGACAGTGACAGTGACAGTGACAGTGACAGTGACAGTGACAGTGACAGTGACAGTGACAGTGACAGTGACAGTGACAGTGACAGTGACAGTGACAGTGACAGTGACAGTGACAGTGACAGTGACAGTGACAGTGACAGTGACAGTGACAGTTACAGTGACAGTGACAGTGACAGTGACAGTGACAGTGACAGTGACAGTGACAGTGACAGTGACAGTGACAGTGACAGTGACAGTGACAGTGACAGTGACAGTGACAGTGACAGTGACAGTGACAGTGACAGTGACAGTGACAGTGACAGTGACAGTGACAGTGACAGTGACAGTGACAGTGACAGTGACAGTGACAGTGACAGTGACAGTGACAGTGACAGTGACAGTGACAGTGACAGTGACAGTGACAGTGACAGTGACAGTGACAGTGACAGTGACAGTGACAGTGACAGTGACAGTGACAGTGACAGTGACAGTGACAGTGACAGTGACAGTGACAGTGACAGTGACAGTGACAGTGACAGTGACAGTGACAGTGACAGTGACAGTGACAGTGACAGTGACAGTGACAGTGACAGTGACAGTGACAGTGACAGTGACAGTGACAGTGACAGTGACAGTGACAGTGAAAGTGACAGTGACAGTGACAGTGACAGTGACAGTGACAGTGACAGTGACAGTGACAGTGACAGTGACAGTGACAGTGACAGTGACAGTGACAGTGACAGTGACAGTGACGCCATATAAAATTAATTATTTAGTGACAGGGGGACATGACATTGGCCGTTTTTTGAAATCGATCCTAAGACCCTAAGAAAAATAAATGTCATGGAAAAATTCGTGCGTGTTCAAAAGTTACAGCCGGGATTAATGAGAGCGTATTTTTATTTTTCTTTGCATTTTTCTTTGTTCACAAACTTTTTACGCGTTTATCTCGAAACCATGTTTTTCGTACTGGTTGCGGCACTAGCGGGTTCATTTTTTGACGAAATTTTTTTTTTGAATTTTTTTAAACTTGATTCGCTATCGTATGACTTGGGCTGTTTTTAAAAAGGGTTTTTTTTGATTTTTATGAATTTTTAGTCAATATTTTTTCGAAAAAAAACACACTATCACATTTGGAACATCACCAAAAATTGAACAAAATTTTTAAAAAAAGCTCCTGTCATACGATAACCAATTTTGTTAAGGTTTAAAAAAGTAATTTTTTTCCGGATCGGACAATTTTTGCGACTCCCAGCGCTGCAACCACGAGGCCCCGTTTTTTTCTCTGCCGCCAGTTTGAAGCTCTATAAAACCATTTTGGAGTGAAAAATATATTTTTTTTAATTTTTTTTCTTGTAATTTGATATTAATAAAATATTTACTACCTATAAAAAAAAAATTTTGCAAAAATTTTTGTTTTTTAATGAGTTAAGAATTTTTAAAAAAAGTTCTGTTTTCTCTGCCGCGGATGTTATGTCCCGCCTTAAGCCAGGGTATGATGCTGGGAAGAGCATGTTGCATCGTGGCCGGCAAGATTTCATCTGGTGCCGCGGGTTTGTAGAGTTTGAAAGATCTTATCGAAAATTCTACAGCTGTGATAATTCTGGGAAGTTCCTCTAAAGGTTCTGAAAGGGTCCTGTAAAGGTTCTTTATCATTTCTAAAGCTGGTAGTTTCGTTTTGATTCGGAATTTTGCATCCTGGAAAATGAGTTTCCATGAGTAGCGATAGCGTTTCTTGGCTGTATGCTGTCCATGATCCGGTACTTTCTGTATAGGTTCTGATAAGGTTCTGTTAAGGGTCTTTATCATTTCTAAAGCTGGTAGCTCCGTTTTGATCCGGAATTTTGCATTCTGGAAAATGAGCTTCCATGAGTACCGATAGCGTTTTTTGGCTGGATTCTGTCCATGATCCGTTAGTTATCCCAGTAAAAACGGTTTTTTGGATTTTCAATTGTAATTTTCTAACATTTTTTAAATATTTCTTTTACACGGTTAAAAATCTTTCACTAAATTTTCGTCAATCCTTTACTGTAAAAATATATGACGACAGCGAAATTGTATTCAAATTGAAACCACGTCAAATGCAAAAACTAAGTCAAAGTTCGACATGCGTTTAAAACTTAAACCACGTCAAATACTTACACTAAGTTTCAGTCCCGCATTGGTTTTAACTTTAAACCACGGCAAATACTAAAACTAAGTTTTAGTCTCATTGGTTTACAAATTTAATCTTTTAACTTCTATTAGTTTGGTTTTTAAATTTAGACATTTGGGTTTAAAATATTTAAGTACACAATTAGCACACGCAAAAAATTTTATTCTGTGGCTCAGTTGGTTTAACGGTTGTCGATTTGATTTGATAATATTGAGTGACTCTGATTCGATCCTCAGAATCCTCTTTTTAATTTTTTTTTGTGTTATTTTTATATTATTAAAATCTTAATTCACTCATTATTAAATGTCAAAATTGCATTGCGTGACATTTTAATTTTTTGCCACATTCTAGGATCGAACCGGCAACCATCGCTTAAGAGTCGCGAGTTCTAAGCTCAGGCTAATCTAGTGCGTGCTATAAAGAGCATTAACAAAATGTAAATAAAAAACAAAATACTGCTATTTTGCTTTAACCTTTAAGTTATTTTGTATTTAATTTTAGACATAATACACTAAAATTCAAATTGTAGTCCAAATTTATTTAATTTAAGTACAGCTTGGACTAAAAAAATTCAAGTAATTTAAAAATGATCATTTCTTATACAAAAATTACTAAAAAAATACATTAGTTCAACACTTGGTCTAAAAATTGCTCCAAGATTTTTTACCGTTTATTTACTTTGTATTCAATATAAAACCTGAGGTACTAAAATGCTAATTTTATTCGTAAGTAATGAAATTTAAGTACAGCCTTGAGTAAAACAATTTCTAGTACTTTGAAAAGTATTAATTCTAATAAAAAATGGATAAAAAATGCACGAGTCGAACGATTGGTACAAAAATTATTCCCAGATTTTTAACTGTATACTTATTCGTTATTATTTATTTTTCTTTTGAATTTATTTTATTAAATAGACATTTTTTGACTTTCCTGAAATTTTTTCTTGTATTTTTTTTTTTTTTTTTCACCTACCGAATATATTCTGTAATCAATACTTTTTACTCAATTACTTGCGTGTTTGGCACGCGTTTCATTGACGCTCATATCTTTCTGCATTCCTGTTGGTTAGTTTAGTGCTTTTTTTGTACTATTTTTCTTGCTGCATTTTTAACTCAAATTGTGTGTATTTTCATTATTTAAACTGTGTTGTTGTTGTTATAGTTGTTTTTGTTGTGCTGATTACCCAAGAGATTGTTGCTGCAGTTTTGCTATTTATACAAAAAGAACGCTGAGAGAAGACAAATATTTCTACATATATATTTATATGTAAGTACTTAAAATGGAGTGAAAAAACTCCAATACAATGTTGAATGTTTATAAAAAAAATATTGTAAGAAAAAAAAATCAAACAAATAATTGCCAAGGATCAGCGCAGCGTTGCACTCATCGATCACCTACGATTTCCTTGGCACGGTTTGTTATTTCCAGCTCGTTTCCGTTTCGTTTTGTTCCTTTTATGTAGCAGTTGTTTGAGTTATTTATAGATGCGCTTATATTTAATCCGCGGCAATAGTTGTTGCAGAAAAGCAAATATTCACAACAACAAAAGCTGCAACAGCAGCAGCAGCAAAATATAACAAAATAAATATATAAAAAAATTTTACACCACATTCCAGCAAGATGAGATGCCAGCGAAAGAGTTATTATTGCTATCTGCGAATAAACAGCAGCTTAGAAGGAATTTTGTTTAAAGCAAAAGGAATTTTATGGTGATAAAAGGTAGAAATTTTTCATATAAAATGAGGAAAACAGTAAAAATTTGTCAATTTTTGAAAGAAAGCGATAGCAAAACACAACGAAGAACTTAAGCTGAACTATAGCAATAGAGAACGATGAATGCAAAATAATGTTTCTAAGAGCTTTTCTGGAGTTATTTCAATGAATTTGTCATATTCCTAAGAGCAGATTAGATTACAGCAAATATAACTTAAATTTGCAAAAAATGGGTCACTAGCCAGGCCGATAGAAAATATTTGCAATAAACTATTTTGGCTTATAAAAGCTTTAAGGAAAAAAATTACGCAATGATATATAAATAAATTTTTAAAACTTGCTACGTAAACTTTTCAGCTAGTAAACAAAGCTTTTGTTTGAACAAGTTTTTGCTGACTTCATTTAGTTATTGCTTAGCCCAACTATTTGCACAACCAATATTAAAACCACAAGAGCTTTTATTAAATCCAGCTTATAATAGCATTTGAAAGCTTTGCATTGTATTTAAAGTGATTTGACTGATAAAAGCAATTTTATTATTATAACCAAAGCATTTCTGTTGAACCTGCCATTATAGGAGCATAAAATAAAAAAAAAATTAATTTCAAAAAAAATTTTTATAACTACCATGACATAAAAACAGACGGATCCGCTATAGTTTTTGACTCTGGTCTGGAATATATTACAAAAAACCAAGCAAAAATGTCAGCAAGCTTTAAAAACTTATTGCAAGGAAAATGAAAGTTTAAGCTACTTTTTATTGTTATTTCAAGATGCTGCTATTGTTATTTTTGCCTTTGTAGTTGATTTATGGCTAACATAAAAACTTGGTAACTGATATGCTTTTTACGATCAAAACTGATCAATCCAATTGTTGATTTTGATTTATAAAGGTTTTATGCATTATGCTCTTAAAACACGCATAATTAAAAGCTGCATAAATAATATATAAACAAAAAATTAGTTTTTTAAATTTTAATTAAAATTTGGTTCATTTTTTAGTTTTAATTTTTAATTTTTGATTTTTAATTTTTAATTTTTAATTTTTAATTTTTAATTTTTAATTTTTAATTTTTAATTTTTAATTTTTAATTTTTAATTTTTAATTTTTAATTTTTAATTTTTAATTTTTTATTTTTAATTTTTAATTTTTAATTTTTAATTTTTAATTTTTAATTTTTAATTTTTAATTTTTAATTTTTAATTTTTAATTTTTAATTTTTAATTTTTAATTTTTAATTTTTAATTTTTAATTTTTAATTTTTAATTTTTAATTTTTAATTTTTAATTTTTAATTTTTAATTTTTAATTTTTAATTTTTAATTTTTAATTTTTAATTTTTAATTTTTAATTTTTAATTTTTAATTTTTAATTTTTAATTTTTAATTTTTAATTTTTAATTTTTAATTTTTAATTTTTAATTTTTAATTTTTAATTTTTAATTTTTAATTTTTAATTTTTAATTTTTAATTTTTAATTTTTAATTTTTAATTTTTAATTTTTAATTTTTAATTTTTAATTTTTAATTTTTAATTTTTAATTTTTAATTTTTAATTTTTAATTTTTAATTTTTAATTTTTAATTTTTAATTTTTAATTTGTAATTTTTAATTTTTAATTTTTAATTTTTAATTTTTAATTTTTAATGTTTAATTTTTAATTTTTAATTTTTAATTTTTAATTTTTAATTTTTAATTTTTAATTTTTAATTTTTAATTTTTAATTTTTAATTTTTAATTTTTAATTTTTAATTTTTAATTTTTAATTTTTAATTTTTAATTTTTAATTTTTAATTTTTAATTTTTAATTTTTAATTTTTAATTTTTAATTTTTAATTTTTAATTTTTAATTTTTAATTTTTAATTTTTAATTTTTAATTTTTAATTTTTAATTTTTAATTTTTAATTTTTAATTTTTAATTTTTAATTTTTAATTTTTAATTTTTAATTTTTAATTTTTAATTTTTAATTTTTAATTTTTAATTTTTAATTTTTAATTTTTAATTTTTAATTTTTAATTTTTAATTTTTAATTTTTAATTTTTAATTTTTAATTTTTAATTTTTAATTTTTAATTTTTAATTTTTAATTTTTAATTTTTAATTTTTAATTTTTAATTTTTAATTTTTAATTTTTAATTTTTAATTTTTAATTTTTAATTTTTAATTTTTAATTTTTAATTTTTAATTTTTAATTTTTAATTTTTAATTTTTAATTTTTAATTTTTAATTTTTAATTTTTAATTTTTAATTTTTAATTTTTAATTTTTAATTTTTAATTTTTAATTTTTAATTTTTAATTTTTAATTTTTAATTTTTAATTTTTAATTTTTAATTTTTAATTTTTAATATTTGATTTTTCGTTTATGATTTTTTGATCTTTGATCTTTGATCTTTGATCTTTGATCTTTGATCTTTGATCTTTGATCGTTGATCTTTGATTTTTGATCTTTGATCTTTGATCTTTGATCTTTGATCTTTGATCTTTGATCTTTGATCTTTGATCTTTGATCTTTGATCTTTGATCTTTGATCTTTGATCTTTGTTTTTGGTTCTTTAGACCATATTGACAGTTTCTACCACTACCACCGTCTGACGATTGTCTCGAATTATATTAAACTTAGGCTTCTGATTCATTTATTGTACCAACAGATATGCCGAAAATTATTGAGTTTTATTCAATTTATTCCATTTTGAAAAAATAATGTATTCGAACTACCCTGTTTATCTACTCAATTTTGAAATACCGTCGCATATTTTTCTCTTCTTTTACTGATTGATCACTTTTTTGGGGCTTTAATCAAATTATAGAAACTTAACTTATATTTTTTTTTCTGACAATCAAGAGACTCAAGATTATAGTTGCCATTCCCATAATACTTCAGATACTCTAAAACAACTTCAAATTACAATTAAATCCAAAATTTCTGCTCCACTTTAACCCTTAATGTTCTCTCTTGACATCTATTGCACTTTTTCAAATCTGCTACTTATCTGCTGCGAACTTTAAGCAATTCGTTCTGCAGTTTGCAAAAAAACCGATTTTATTTCCTGCATAACTGGCTGAATTTGTGTAGTTTTCGCTTGCAACAAAAACAACAACAACAACAACACGAACAACGACTGCAATCACTGCTCTATTGGCTTCTAACAAATTGCATTTCTTGTAAATCTACTCCACAATTCTAAGCATTAATCAAGCACTTCCACAACTTCTCTATTAAGTATACAGCAGTTGGAAAAGAAATCGCTTGATTTCAATTTTTCTTTTTTCGCTATTTTATCAAGCATTTTTTCGTCGACTTCCAACGATGAGCTTGTAACACTTTTCTACTATTACTATAACTACTTCTTTAGCTGCTAACTTCTCCCACCACTCTACTTATGCTACATTTTTCACCGCTTATCGCATAGCGGCATCTGTTGGCAAATAGCAGCAACATTAATGGCAAGAGATGCGCTTTAATGTGATTTTCCCTGTTATTTCAGTTGTAAAACTTTTTATTGCTTTTTATTTTGCTTCTTTTTTTATGATCACACTTAAAACTGCATTCATGCTTCGCATGTCAGTCAAGCTGGCAGCTTTTAAATGCAATGAAATAAAAAGAGAATTCGGCAAAAAAATTTCACTAACCCTAGCAATGTCACGACTTAAAGCTTATGCTATGAAAACAAAAAAAAAAAAAAAAAATACGATTTAAGTGAACATCAACTTGAACTTCAAGGAATGCCAAATGAAAATTTTTTGTTTACAACTACATACTTGCAGAGCTATGCACAATTTTGCTTCAAGCTTTTTTTTTGCGCCAAAGCTTTTGACATTTTATTATGCTATGCAAACAAAGCCTGAGTTGTAAACCAAAAATATGGCGTACTAAATTGCCTAAATTTGAATTATATAACATATGCAGAAAAAGTAGTAAAAATACTAGTTGATAACAAAAATATTCAACTACTTATTTCTATGTAGTTGCGTGTGTGTGTGTGTGTGTGTGTGTGTGTGTGTGTGTGTGTGTGTGTGTAAATGGCTCATCTCAGCTGCATTTGCGTTCATCAGGCAATGCATGCAGACAATGCTGCCGCCTTGTCTGCGCCAGTATTGCTTCCTGTTTTCAAAATTTTCTAGCCACAAAGAGCAGCTACAACCAACAACCAACAACCATAAAAACTCGATTAAAATTTATTTGTTTACCGAGGTCTTCTTTTAAGTTTTTCCTGCTGTTTTATTTTTTCTCTATTTTTTAGTTTTTGCTACTCATGATCATCTGCTTAATTTTTGTTTATAAACAAAAATTGCAGCAAGTCATGCCCGACAGTTAAGGAGTTATGAGCTCAATACAGACAGACTGCTTGTGGAGCTGCAATGATTTTGCATCTCCGGCAACAACAGCAACAACAACAACAACAACAACAACAACAAGCGCGGGAAAGCAAAATAAGCTTTGGACTTTAAGACTTTTGATTGCAAAATTTTTTTATTTTCCGTAACTTTTTTCACAGCAAAAAAAAAATTCAAAATAAAAAGGTTCAAAGAGTAAAAAATAAATAAAAAAAAATTACTGATGATTCCAGCAAAAGTAGTAGAAAGTGTATGAAAATAGTAACAAATATTAATGTTGTTGGTGTTGTTGTCATATTGAGCTACTCCATGCCACCGCTATTGTTAGCTGCTGTGTTGAGCGGGGTGGTTTGGAGGGCGGTATGGGGGGCCAACTAGTTGTTGCAGTTGAAGTTGAGGGAATTTAAATTAATTGCAGTGCATGACGATTACATGAGTTTTTTCGACTTTTATTGCTGACTGGTTGTTATGATTATTGTTTTTGTTTATGTTGATCTTATTGTTGTAACAATTGCAGACCACATTTGCGTGTGTGTGTGTGTGGGTGAGTTGTATGAACAATTGTTGGAAAATTTTAAGAAAAACTTTTGTTGCAGTGAAATGATCGCTTTATCACGAATGTTCGTCTATTTGTAATTGTTATAGATGTAAATTTTACTCTGCTAAGATTTTGTTGTTATTGTTGTAATTGTTGTTGTTGTAATGTTGCAATTTAACTGCAATTGATACATATTGTTAACCAATTTTAAGTAGTTTCATCATCATTAGTTTTGTTTTTGTTTTCTTTCTAGTTGTTAGAGGCGGAATTTATCAACTTCTCTGCGTTACTAACAAGATTTGTACTTGTAGCTAATTGCTTGCAATTTTGTTGCATTCGCTGCAGTTGGGTTTGGTTTTTTAAATATTTTTTTTTTTTTTTTTAGATATGTTTCAGTTACTTGAACTTAAGTGATTAAGGTTGTAGTTTACTCATTAAAATGTAGTCATTTCTGCGCTTACAATTGATCTCTCCAATTTTCGAGCAAATGACTTTCATAGCAAGCTTTAATTTTGTTGAAAACCATATTTTTTTTTTTTTTTAAAAAGTATCGAAAACTTTTTGTACCTTTTGGCTTAACTTATTTAAACAAATTTCAACTCCTACCTCACATATTATAAAATGAAATATTTGTATAAAGTTGAAGGTAGACAAATACTTGATTTGAGAAATCATATTTTTAAAAAATTTTTATGAAAAATAATAAGTTTTTGTAGTATTTTTACATTTTTGGCTTGCTATGTTTGCAAAAAATGTTCAATATGTTATACCGTTAGAGAACTTAAGCTTTTCGTAAGAATTCTATATAACAAACAAAATGTCCTTTGAACAATTTAAAGAAAAAAAAAATTGATGAGAAAAAACGATCATGTTTGCTATGAGCTAAACTGCATTTTCAAAATTCTTCCAAAAATTATCAGATGCATATTTAAAAACAAAATAAAAAAAAACTTAAAAAAGCTTGAAGTATTACAAATTTTTTCTAATCAAAATATGTTCCATGATTGGTATAATGCCTTGGACACCACATTATTCAAAATTGTTTGAGTCCAATATAGCTCCAAAATAACCTTTAAGCTATTATCAAAATATCACGAGGTCATTTATTTTTGGGTCTTAACGTATTTGAATTCTCATTAGGAATCAAACTATTAGAAAATGAACGCGCACCAAAGTAAAAAATTCATAATTTTTCTCATATATTTTTGAAACACTCTTATTAATGACGAAGACCTATTTCAAGTTTTGCAAATTCTAGCCCCATATAAGCTCAAAATACTTAAAACAGTTCATAACTACCAAATAAATAAGAGATATTATTCATAAACTAGTAAACCTGTTGCCCGAATTCGAGCAATTAAATCAAAATATAATAATTGAAAAATTAATGTTTAATGCATGCTATTCCATAAAGAAGCGTTTTTCCTCAATAACAATGTATCAAGTCTCAAAAAATGTAAAATAACGAAGACGGACTTACACTAATATTAATACTGAGATTAAAATTATAACTATTATAAAATATCGGATTTTAAATTTCCAAATTATAAGACATAACTATAAAAAATTAAAAAAAAAACGAAGTAAAAAGAGATTCAAGAGAACAAATAATATTAGATCAAATTAAGAAATACAATAAAGACACTCACAGAACACTTACGACATCGATTTATACTAACTACATTTCAATGAAAAAACGTCAAAAAACCCAAAAAAAATTTAAAAAAAAATTTTTTAAAATTTAACTGTGTTGTTTGCTCGGAAATTGGAATTTTTGATTTTGGAACTGCATTTTTCGGACAATTGACATTTGAGGAACGCATAAAAGATAATTTATGTTAAAAATTTTTAGTTTTGAAAAAAAATTCAAATTCGATCAATTCAAAATTTCAAATCGATTAAATAGCGGATTTTTGTAAAAAAATTTTATTTCTGTTTTAAAAGGTTGGGAACCCTCGAAGCGAAATCACAATTTTTAAAGGTGGTTTGCACATCTATAGTCTAAACCTGATTTAATGACATCTGAATCGATAAAATCGGTTCATTCGCCTGGGAGGAGTTGAAGTCACAAAAAAAACCTTAGCCTATTAATTATAAAGATACATTTTTTAACCCATTGAAGACTATATCTTAACCCATCGATTACTTAGGTTATATGAATCTTAAACATTATTCCGAGAATCTCGGTTGACTTAACTTCTAAGAAGATTTTCATTGGTTTTATTGATGATGTAAGCCATGGTAATTTTGATTTAACCCCTTGGTGACCAAAATATCACAAATTTAACAACATTTTCAATTTTTTGAAGTTTTGATTCTGACAGAAGATAACATTTAAACATTAATATTTCTGCTACAGTAAAATAAATTGGTAAGTAATTTATATTTTTATATGCAAAAGTTCAAATTTGACTTAATATTATTTAAAATAAATTGAATTTTGAATTATATAAAATTAAATTTATGAATTTTCAAAGTTAAAATCTATTTAATTTCATGATAAATCGAACATTTTTTCATAATCAAATTTATATATAATTATATTTTCTTGCCATTAATCTCAAAATAATTGATAAGCATTACTCTAAAAATTCAAAATTCTAGTAGAACTTTATTTTCAAATTGCAAAAGGATTGTAAAAAATTGAGTCAAAATTCTCTTTTACAAAATTTACAAAAAAAAAATATTCTCTTTTATAAAATTCACCTTTTTATTTTTTTTAAATTCATAAAAAAGTCATTTTTATTATCTAGTGCCTTTTAACGAAATTCTTCTTTAGAAAATTTCTCTTAAACTACTTAAATTACTTTAACGAGATGCCGCTTTTCAACATTTCGCTCTCACAAAATTTCCCTTTTTTAAATTCTCCTTCACAAAATGAATAATAATGAATAATGATTTAAAAATGAATAATGAATAAAAAATAAATAAAAATTAATAATGAATAAAAAATTAATAATGAATGCAAAATGAATAACGCTTCTTTGTGAATTGTATTCTTTATGAATTTGAATAAAAAAATTAATAAAGAAAAATGAATAATCGAAATGAATAATACATAAATTTTTTTGAAATTGAATGTGAATTGAAACTTTTATTCATGGATCAATTTTGTATTCATTGAATGCATTCTTGTGTACATTATTCTCTTGTACTTAGAATTCTGAATATGAATGCAGATTTTACAGCTCTGATACAGGTGAATTTCAAAAAAGGTTAATTTTGAAATGTATAAATTTTGTAAAAGGAAATTTTTCCGAAGGTCAATTTGTATGCGGCGAATTTTTGGAAAGGCGAACTTCAACCAATGCATAATGCTATTCGAAGATTTGATCTCAAACCTAGATCAAAATTCATCTTCTGCAAAATTCTTTTTAAATAAGTGTCCTTATCATAATTTCCATTTTTTTTAAATTTCCTTTAACAATATTACCCTTCACAAAAATTCTCTTTTTCAAAATATCTCTTCAGAAAATTAATTTTGACAAAAAATAATTTTTTAAAAATAGCCCTTTTCAAAATTAACCAAATCAAAATTCTCCTCTACAAAATTACACTTTTACAAAAATTCTCATTAATATGCTGCATTAATAGTGCTCTAAATTTCCATACTATTTTGTTGTAACTTTAGAAAACACAGCGGTCTAAGTGTTCATTGATAAACTTTGTCTATTGTAATCCTTGGGTGAATTTTTTTTATTAAAGATTTAATTTTTATGAAATAAGTAAATATGTCACTAACCGGTGAACAAAATTTTAATTGTTTTATTATTGTTTTTGCATAGTTGTTTAAGTAATGCCTTAATTGTGAAAGAACAGGTGAATAATGTTGTTGTTGATGTACTACATGTAGTACGTAGGAGAATTTCGGAAAAAGGAAATTTCTCTAAAGTGAAATTTTGTTAAGTAGGTTTTTCGAAAGCAGAATCTCATTGAAGGTGAGTTTTGTAAAATTGGTCTTTAACCGACTTCAAAAAGGAGGAGGTTCTCAAGTTGGTTGGTTTCTCTGTTTTTTTTTTTTTTTTTTTTTTTTTTTTTTTTTTTTTTTTTTTTTTTTTTTTTTGTGAATGTATGTACATCGATTACTCCTAAAGTACTTGCCCGATTGCCGTAATTTTTTGTCAACATATAGAGATTATCAACGCGGAGGTGCCCGTTTATGAAAGGGGGCGGTATTCGGAAAAGGGGCGTGTCTGTATAAGAAAAACACTGTATCTCAGTACATATTGACACTACGGTAATAAACTTCACGATAAAATTACAAGGGCAAGCACAAGTATTAAAAATGACGATCACTTAAGTGGGCGTAATTCTAAAAAAGGGTGTGGCAATATTGTAAAAACTCTGTATCTCGACGAAAATTGACACTAGAGTACTGAAATTAAGTACAGAGGTAGGTACAATTATTGGAAATTACTATAACAAAAGTGGGCGTAATTCGACAAAGGGGTGTGGCAATATAAGAGAATTACTGTGTCTCGAATAATATTGATACTAGGGTACAGAAATTTATTACAAAGGTAGGAAAAATCACTACAAATTTTTGTAAAAAAAAAATGGGCGTTAATCGAGAAGGGGAGTGGCAATATTAAAAAAAACACTGTATCTCGATTACTATTGACACTACGATACTAAAATTTAGTACAAAGGTAGGTACAAATATAACAAATTACTGTCAGTAATGTGGGCGGTATTCGATAAAGGGGCGTGTCACTGTAAGAAAAACACTGTATTTCAGTAAATATTGACACTAGAGTACTAGAGTTAATAAAATTCACAGAAAAAATGCAAGGGTAGGTAAAAAATAACAGTCAATTAAGTGGGCGTTAGTCGACAAAGAGGTGTGGCAATATTAGAAAAACTCTGTATCTCGAATAATATTGACACTAGAGTACTAAAGTTAACTACAGGGGTAGGCACAGTTATAAAACAATTAATTTCAATACAGTGGACCTCGTTTGATAAAGGGGTGTGGCAATATATAAAATACACTGTATCGCGAATAATATTGACACTAGAGTACCGATATTTAGTATATAGGTAGGCACACTTATAACAAGTTTTTGTGAATAAAGTGGGCGTCATTCGACAAAGGGGTGTGGCAATATTAGAAAACACTAAATCGAATACTGACACTACTAACTGAAAAAGTACAGACGCAGGCACAATTATTACAAATTACTACCGAAGAATTGGGCGTTATTCGACTAAGGGGTGTGGCAGTTTGTAAAAAACTGTATCATATTGACTTAAGGGTGGTAAAATTCATTGTTAGAATGGGTAGAACTATTGAAAACACTGACAAAGAGTGTGATATTCTCGACAAAGAGGCGTGTCAATATTATAAACACACTATATTTCAGTCAATATTGACAATGGGGTAGTGATAAAAATACAAGAGTAGGTACTGATAAACACACTGACAAAGACCAGAATAAGAAACGACAGAAAAGCATTTTTCCATATTATGAGCATAAATAATTGGTGTTTAATTAATTTATACACTTTTTTAATATATATCATTTTCTCTAAAAAGAAAGAAATAAAAACTTTTTAACAAAAAAAAAAACCTACTTCAAAATCACTAGAAAGTAAAAAATAATTTTAAATTACTTTTACTATTTATTTCTTGGTCAAATTTGTATTTTTATAATAAATATATTTATTTTTTTATGATAATAAGAGCTTCGAAGTCGGCGCTAATATAATCAGATTTTTTATGCAGCTGCAACACACATATAGCATTTTAATTAAGATTTAAGAAAAGTTAAGATTACAAATTAATACAGCGTCACCCAAGCAGGATATTTACAAATAAAAAAGTCTTAAATAGAGTAGGGATGGCGAAAAAATCATGATTTTACATCAATGATTAGCGCTGACTAGAAGCTTTTATTATCATAAAAAAATAAATATATTTATTATAAAAATACAAATTTGACCAAGAAATAAATAGTAAAAGTAATTTAAAATTATTTTTTACTTTCTAGTGATTTTGAAGTAGGTTTTTTTTTTTGTTAAAAAGTTTTTATTTAAGAAAATTAATTTTTATGAACTATTTAAAGAGAAAAATGTGATTTTTGTGAAAAAAGTGAAAACCGGTAAACCGGTGAAAAAAGTTTTAATTGTTTTATTATTGTTTTTGCATAGTTGTTTACGTAATGCCTTAATTGTGAAAGAACAGGTGAATAATGTTGTTGTTGATGTACTACATGTAGTACGTAGGAGAATTTCGGAAAAAGGGAATTTCTCTAAAGTGAAATTTTGTTAAGTTGGTTTTTCGAAAGCAGAATTTCATTGAAGGTGAGTTTTGTAAAATTGGTTTTTTAAGAAAATTAATTTTTATGAACTTTTTAAAGAGAAAAATGTGATTTTCGTAAAAGGTCATTTTCTCACGGTGAATTTTGATATGGCGAATTTTAAAAAGGAAATTCTTATATTCTTATATAAAAATCTAATATTTATTCATTATTGATATACACATGCATTTATTGGAATTCTTTAAAGCGAAGTTTGAAAAAGCGAATTTTTCTGAAGGCGAATTTTGTAGAGATGAATTTTGAAAAAAAAAAAAAACATTTGAAGGCAATTTTCGACCAGCTTCCTTTTTAATTTTAAAATAATTGTATTTAATTTTGACATAAATCATCTATCACTGCAAGTTATGATCCTCATATCTCCTATAATATTAAAGACTAAATGCTGAAATCTTCTCTATTTGATAGGCAATTTATTTTTGAAAGCAATGTAGTTTTTTTTTTTCCAAACCAATTATTTAATAACTAAATTCTGAGTACTTGCTTATATGACGCAGGACCTTCTGTGTGTTGGCATCCTTACAAATACATTTATTTCAAAAATTCGTATTTTAGCTTTTAAAATTACTCAACATCTCAAAATTTATTCAATCGAAAGCTACCGATTTAAATTTTTTTTTTCCGTCTGGTTTTTATTAATATGTATATGAAATAATAACACTATTTTGTTTTTTTGGCTCGAAAACTAGTTTCCTGTGCCATTTATTAACATTAAAATTCATAACTTTTGAGCGTAGCGAAAGCAGAACTCTGATATGCGCGTCGCATAGTTTTAAAATATTTTAAAGATTAATAATTCTTTAAAAACCAATAAATTATGCTAAATAAAAACGCTTTGTCAAAAAATAAGCTGAAGTTAAGCCAAAAAATTTTGGACAAGCGATTATTATAAATGGTGCTTAAGTGACATATAGACAAAAAACAAAAATTCAAAACAACAAATTGACCTGCTTCGACCACAACAAACAGCTATAGAAGCTTTGAGCAAAGCATATTGTGCTTTTAAACTGCAAATTAGAAAACTAGGTTTAACCCTTAGGGCTGGCTTATATAGAACTTAAGCGCAAACGGTAGCAAATTGTCACAAGCTGCGACCGAACGACCGACTTAATGGCACAGAAAATGGGTTAAAAAAAATAAACCAAAAACCCACTGAGCGAGCTTTATTTATTCATTATTTACAGCTTTTTTGTGCAAACTTCAGCTAAAGCTGGGCTTCTTAAATTTTATTATTTTCTGCGGCCATCACTTTTGACAGCCACACTTGACACCATTTTTGGTGACAGTAACACGTCAATTAAAAATTCTGCTAATGCCGTTAGTGATAAAATATAAAGCTTTAGGCATTGAGCGCATAAAAAGTGCTGATAAAAGTTGTTGAAAGAAAAAGAGAAAGGATAGCATTTTTTAAGCGCAAGTGACAGGCAAAAGTGTCTAAAAAGACTTTCGTCACATTCTAGGTTTCACACTTTAAAACATACCAGGCTGTATACTATATAAAAGTATGTTTCGATTTTTTTTTTTTTTTTTTTTTTAACAACAAAAATTCCATACCAACATCTACTGGCAATTTGTTAGTGTGTCACAAAAATCAACTTATCGGGAATGAAATGTCAATAAATTAATCACAATAGCTTTAAGCTCTGAAAATTTACAACACTGGCAGCTTTATAGCTATGCTCATGGTGCTATGGCATTGCCAACTGTGTAAAATTATAAATAATGAAAAATGTCATTTAACTTGAAGGCAATTTATTGACTTTAGAACTTGTTTTTTTTAAGTTTAAAATTAAACAGTTGTTGTTTGATGTGACCTTAAAATATTGCATTCTAGTCAGCAAAAGCTTGCAAAAGTTAATACAGTGTGCTATAGTTTGCAAAAACAAAAACAAAAGAATTGGGATGGATTTCATAAGACTTTTGACACATTCAAAAGACATGATATTAAAAATTCTTAGCATATGATTTTGATAAAAATTTATTTTAGTGACATGTACCAAAATTGTATGACAAAAGTTTTCTAAAATTTTGCAACCTTATTTTTTTGAGCTTTTTTTGACTCTTATCAAAATAAGAACTAAAAATAATCTTTCATGGGGGACATAAGATTGGCCGTTTTTTTAAATCGACATTTTTTTATTTTAGTTTTGTATTTTAGTAAATATTCTGAAAATTCTAAGAAAAAAAATTTAATGGAAAAACTTTTACGGGTTCAAAAGTTACAGCCAGATAAGTGAGAGCGCATTTTTAATTTTCGCGCCTTTTTTTTCTTTGTTCACAAACTTTGAACGCGTTTATCTCGAAACCATGTTTTTCGTACTGGTTGCGGCACTTCATGCGGGTTCATTTTTTGACGACATTTTTTTTTAATTTTGTATTTTTTAAACTTGATTCGCTATCGTATGACATGAGCAGTTTTTAAATTTTTTTCGATTTTTTATGAATTTTTAAAGGCATTTTTTTTTTTCGAAAAAACACACTTTCAAATTTGGAACATCACCAAAAATTAAAAAAAAAAATTTTAAAAAAACTCCTGTCATACGATAATCAATTTTGTTAAGATTTAAAAAAAGTCATTTTTTTTCCAGATCGGACAATTTTTGCAACTCCCAGCGCTGCAACCACGAGGCCCCGTGTTTTTCTCTGCCGCCAGTTTGGAGCTCTATAAAACCATGTTGGAGTGAAAAGTATATATTTTTGAATGTTTTTTTTTCGTAATTTGTTGAATTCTCTACAATAATAAAATTTTGGCAAAATATTTGTTTTTGACTGAGTTATGCATTTTTAAAAAAGGTCTGTTTTCTCTGCCGTGAATGTAATGTCCCTCCTTAAAGTGCATAGAAAACATAAATTATATAAATATACTTTCATAAAAAAATGTTCATGCATTTTGCGTTGATAATAAGCTCCAAATTATTATACATGGCTTAAGTGTATTCATGCACAAGATCATGTTAAATATAAGAATAGACACGAACATGTCGGAGTTTTAATTAATGGCGTTTTCGTTTCTACCAAAAAATGTTGCCTTTTCATTGCCCTTGCCTTTTTTCTTGTTCAATTCTAAAATAAGTGCAAACGGGTGAGTAAATTCTGTGTTCGTTTCTTAAAATGTCACACTCACAGAGGGCAAAAAAGGCGCATTTTCTGCCTTGCAAACTTTCTCAGGGTAGATGATTGCCCTGCATATCAGCTGTTTTTAAAACGATAATATTTTGACATGCGTGCGTTAGACAAGGATGGTTATATTCGTTTATTTAAGTTGACATTTTTCGAGTAGGACCCCTTTTCCACTCGGCAATTTTTCTTGCTGGCAAGTTTTCAATTCTCTTTTGAGCTTTGCCATTTGCGTTTCCTTTCAGCAAGTTTTCTTGAGCAATTCTGAATAAAACTAAAGCGAAACTTCAAAGAAAGAGCAGGACAAAAGAAAAATTACCGCTACAAGCAAGTCTGTACTCATCCCCTTTCGTCACGTCCCGATGCCAACAAACTCGACTTGCCAGCAAGAAAAATTGCCGAGTGGAAAAGGGGTCTAGGCAAAAACATGCACTTTTACAGGGTTGCGGGCAACATTGAAAACATTTTGCACTGCGACAGGGCAACATTTTTTGGTAGAAACGAAAACGCCATAAGTTTCTCATTATTTTTTTTTTTTATGAGATCCGACCCGTTCTAATGTTTATAAGATTTACGAGTTTTGGTCATAAAACTCGTGAAGTAGTTCACGCTTTCATTGTATAACTACATGAGTTTCATGTACATATTTTCGGCTGTTATCTTATGAACTATTCTTGCTGCACTAGCATTTGAACATGAGTTATATGAATTTCGATCACTAAATGCATAAGTCGTTCACGTTTCATTGCATAAGTATATGAGTTTTATGAATTTTTTTCGCTTAACTTGTGAACTATTCTTGGTGCCCTTGAATTTGTTCATGGTTCATATGACTTTCGGTCACTAACCTCATAAGCCAGTTAACGTTTGTCTTGTATATCTACATGAGCTTCATGCATATTTGTCACTTATTCTATGAACTATTATTGTTCTCCTTGAATTTGTACATTCATTGTACGATTCAAGGAGATCATGTAATATTTCATAATTATTGTGTACTTTTTTCGTTCAGTGTAGCCATAAAGGATTTAAATCTTGTATAGAAATGTACCTTGTAAAATTCCACTTCAAGCCATTTATGAACAAGATTTGTCTGAGGCTGGATTCTATGAAGATATATAGTGATTTATTTAATTACTTATTTGAAAAAGTTTCTAAAAGTATGCAATAAAATTTCTTTAGATGTTGCTCAAAAAAATTTCAGGAAGGCTTTTTAACACCTCGATAAATCCTTTCGAATAGGGTACAACAATGAACCAATGAATGTTTTGGACCGAGTATATCAAACACGGGTTTTATGGAGTCCAACCCGGTCAACTTTATGTCAGAATCTGCTCATTCGGTATTCTTTTGTGATTCTTTGCCCAAAAAGCATTTTTTGCAAAAATTCCAAGACAATTCAAAAATTCCAGGGTTCCTACGACACTATTCTTCGATATGTTAACCCTTAGGTTTCCTGAAATTTTTTGAAAAGTGCTTTTTTGGGCAAAGAACCAAAAAAGGGCCCAACGAGCAGATTTTACAAAATTTTTTATTTTTAAAGACTGTCCCAGAAATAACTGTCCTTTTGTTTTTTTTTAGTGTAAAAAAACCAATGATTTTTTAAAAACTCTTTTAGTTTATTATTAAGTGAACATTACAAAATAAATGAAAATTTTATTTACACTGAAAAAAATACACTTGAAAAACTTATACACTCTTTGATGAAGGTTCTCCAGTAGGTTTTTTACCGACCTTTCGTTGACCTTAGTGTATGCCCGACGCCATTTACGTCAAAATATTTTGCAGTTACTTTGGTTTTCTTAAGATTTCTTTTCGTTAAAGCCCAATATCTTTCGATTGGACGAAGTTCGGGGCAATTCGGAGGATTGGCTTCTCTTGGTACCACAGTCACATTATTGGCTTGATACCAATCCATCGTTCTCTGGGCGTAGTGACATGTTACTAGGTCAGGCCAAAATATTACTGTACCTTGGTGCTGACGTTTAAAAGGCAGCGAACGCCGCTCCAGACACTCTCTGGTGTAAATTTTGGTGTTGATTGTGCGTTCTGTCACAAATTCCTTACTTCGAAGGCCACATTTGCAAATGGCCTGCCACATCATGTATTTCTTTGGAAATTTGGTATGTTTTTCGGTGGTAAATTAAGAGGATGCTCCACCCCTTCTAACCGCAGTATAATATCCGTGTCGAAGGAACTGCTTGAAATCCACTTTGTAGTACGTTTCATTGTCCATGATCACTCAATCAAATTTGGGCAGGTAATCGCGATACAGTTTTCGAGCTCTCCTTTTGGCTTCGGCGTCCTTTTCTTGTGGTGACCGTGGCATGCAGGTTAAGTGTGTGGCTTAGCATGCTAAGAGCCCGAGTTCGATTCCCAGTCGCGGCGAAAAGTTTTTTCATACAAAAAATTTTTCTGATCGATCACCACCTCTTTGCAGACAATGGCAAACCTCAGAGAGTAAATAATGTCATGTTAAGCTTCTTGAGAACATGAACTTTAGCCGTTCGGAGTCGGCATAAAACATGTAGGTCCAGTTCTCGGTCAATTGTGTGCAAACATTTAATATCACACACACAACACAATTGATAATAAGAAGCTCGGTCAAAGTCCTTTCAAGGGCTGAAATGGCCAATTTGTTTTTTTTTTTGTCCTTTTCTTCGGACCTATCAGGTACTTTTTGTACATTATAGCTCCTTAGGTTGTAAAATTCTTTAATCCGTTGAACACTTGACTTCGATGTTCCCGCTTTTGCTGCCATATCACGAACCGAATTGCTGGATTCTGAGTAAACAGCGGCTTAACGTTCTGGGCCACCGCTTGGTTCGCTGGACCATTTTTTTCTGTTTGTATCGTTTAATGGTCTTTCCGACAATTGTTACGCACACGCCAACTTCCTTAGCGATCTTTTTGTACGTGGTGTTTAGATTTTCCAGGTATTTGCAAATAATTGCTTTCCGCTTTTCTTCTTGTTGAGACAACATCTTTTCAGTAGCTCATTTATTTTACTTTTGAGTATTTTTCTTTTTAATCTGCATATTTATACTTTATTTAGGTACTAAATATGTTGCTATAGAGGTAATACTTTTTTATAAATAACCTAAAAACAAAAGGTCAGTTATTTCTGGGACAGTCTTTATTCAACTCTTTCAGTATTTTGTAAGAAATAATAATGAGTTTTTTTCAAAAAATTCCGGAAAAACTAAGGGTTAATAATCAAATATTTCATTCGACACAAGGAAGTTGCCGTTTGTTAACTATAACCTTGGATAGAACGAAACTCTTTTCTCAGTTTAATATTGAGCATAATTTTCAATCAAATTTTTCTATCACTGTGCTCTTAAGCCTTATTTTAACATTAAATTAATTGGTTTCCCAAAAATGTCCTTGACACCCAAACAAAAAAAATTCAAAAACCTTTAATAAGCAACATATAAAATTTTTAAAGCTTAAATGTAAGTAAAAATAGAAAAATTCAATAATTAATAATTTTTATGAATTGAATTTGAAATTTTTTTTGTGCCATTTAACATTAAGTATCTTTAATGTTATTAAATTAAATACTATTGGCAGTTTTCATACTTATACTGATAACTATTTTTTTCTCTTTCATTTCAGGTAATTAAAATATGCAGCGTCTTAAATTTTTCCTATTGGGTGGGTAAGTGAGCAAGCAGTTAGAAAAATAACTGTTTAAAGAAGGCATTTTGAATATTTTAGAATTTCTTAATATGTATATCAAAACAAGAGTTAATAAGTGAATACAAAATTTTAAAAGAGGGCTATATAAGCTCTTGATTGCAACCATTTCATACCAATCATGGAGAAAATAAAAATTAAATTTTGATAAAAATAATATTAGCAAGTAAGGGCAGTTTCAAGTTGGCCTAGACCGACTATGAAGTATACTTAACCTACCATCTTTATATATAAAAGCCAAGTGTCACGCTCTGTAACGTATATCGCTCAAACTCTCACTAGATTGTTGCAGTGCTTTTCAAAATTTTCTACACATACATTCGGTAAAATTTTCGGCCTGAAAGTATGCACAGAAAATTTTTATTTGATACTTTCAATGACGACTTTGTGGGTTTTACAAAAATTTGTTTTATCGATGGTTTTGATTAATACTTGAACAAAGTAGGTGGCGCTGCGATTGGGATCCTAGACATTTTTTTGCAGTTTTGTATTTTTTTAAGGTTCTTCGTGTATCGTGTATCGGAATAGCTGATGTGAAATTCTGTGGTATTCTGTAGGCACACTAGTATATAGTTATAAAAAAGTTTTCGTATTTTTATCAATTTTTTCAATAAATTTCAAATTTTCTTTTTATACTTTTGTTCTACTTTAATATTGATCATATTCTAAAGTATATAATTTATAATCATATTCTTATTTATGATCTTATCATAAGAACTTTATGAAAAATTTTTTGTTTGCAAGACTTTTTCTTAGTCCAACCTTATATATTTGTGCTGGCATATCTGCACTGCCAATATTATGAACCGGCCGATGCCGGGTACAAGCACTTCTTCAATTGAAATCAATTTTTCTGAGGAGTCATTACCAGAGAGGTAACAATGAAAGAAAGCAGGTAGTAAACTATGTCATGATAAGCTTTTTTAAATATTTACCAGCACGCAGTACAGAATTGATCATAGAAATTTCGGTCAAAGCTAGGCTCAAGCACTGAAATTTAAATTAAATTTGAACGATTTGGTGTTTGCTTTGTTTGTTGTCATGTAGCTACAAAATCTTTAAAATACATTTTCTGACGAAAAGCTTTAAAATTTTTAAATTTTTTGTTTTATTTCAATATGTTTTTTCTGTTTACTTAAAATCTTCCAGACTCTAATTATAAGTTGTCTTAAAACTGTTAAAGCTTTCTTTAATTGAAGTCTAGCTCTTCTAGACGATTAGCTTTTTGTAGTTGATAATTTTAAACTTCTTACAGCTTAAGGCATAACTAAGAACTTTTTCTATTAATTATTTTTGTGGCTTTAATAACTGTCTACTACATCTGCACGACAAAAACGCTTAAAGCACTTGATTTTTAATTTAAGCTTTGAAGCTATGCTAAAGCTGCTTTCATTTCAGTTTTTTTTTTTCTTTTATCGTAGCCATAAGCTTGAAAATTAACTCTAACTTCAAGCTATAGCAATGAAGTCATGTTTTTGAAGCTTGTGTTTTTTCAACTGCCTACCTTAACTCACCACCACTGCTAAACAAACCACTGCCAACATTCTTAACCATATCAATTTGCTATGCAATCATGTGGAGAAAATATATACTAACACATATAGCTGACCACATCTAAACATAGTTAAAAAAACAAAACCAAAAAAAAATCTTCATTTTCTTAAGCTCATAAAAAATCATCAAATCGCCGACATTTAACAATTAATCATTAAATAATGAATTATTTGGCTTTCAATTTTGGCCCAAAAGAGCTTAGCATACATTTTTCATTATATGTAGCTACATATAATTTTTTAATTTTTTTATATTTAATTTTTTTTTATTTATTTTTTCCAATAGACGATTGAAGAAATGTGTTAAATATAAGCTAGAAATAATAGCCAGAATTTCATGGGAGCTTTAAAGCTGACCAATTTAATTATTGTTTTTTTTTTTTAAGCACAAAGAATATTGCAAATTATTGAGTTTTGAACTTTACCACTAACCACATGGTATGGATATTTTAAGATTCAATTTTTTGTATTTATTTTTTTTTTTTTTTAAATTTTTGTTGTATTATTTTTGAACTTCGTTATTTGTGTGATTTGCCAATCAAATGTTAATCAAATTATAACAACAGACCTAGAAAAGTGTTAACACGCTTCTTTTGTTCAAAGCTTTATTGGCTCTATTCTTTGCAGTCATATATTTTGCCTCGAAATAATGAGCTGATTGTTCTTCAAATCAGTGATTTAATTTTTAGGCCAATCACAAGTATTTCTTTATTTGCAGCTTGTTATAACTTGAGCAGCTTGATTGGAATTTTAGAAATTCTTACAACCAGATTAAAGCTTTAATTAATTTAAGTTTGAGTTTCTGGAAGTAAAACTTTTTATTGTCATCGACATTTTTCTTTAAACTTTATCGAGATTTTTGAAGTTTTGGCAAAAAACTTAAAGCTTCTATTATTGCGAGTTTCATGTGATTAAGTTTTGCAAAATCAAGTACATATTTTTTATCTAAAGGCCTGTTTTCAGCTCCCAAGTAAAGCATATTTTCATACAAAAAACTGAAAAGTAATCAAAAAGTATTTTTTTTTATTGTCAAAATTGCTTAAATTTTTTAAAATTAAAAAAGTAAAAAAAATAATATAAAAAAAATTTTAATAAGTTATAACTTAGGAGCTTGGAGAAACCTTAAAGAGAAAAATAAGCTATAAAAATGTTTGTTATATCGAAAGCTTTGTTTAAAAAAATATTCATATAAAATTTATATGACAAAATTTTGTTATTCATGTAAACGAAAAAGCTTTCGGAAGGTTTATATCATTAAAATTTCTCAATACGTAGCTTTATTGATATTATATCATAAAATTCATTTTTTTGCATATGAATCAAAAGCTTTATAGGAATTTCTATACAAAAATAATAATAAGAGATTTAATAAAAATAAAATTAACAAGTAAAGAAAGTCAAAAGTCAATCTAGACCGACTATGTAATGCCTTAAATCTATTATCGAAATATACATAAAATTCAAGTGTCACACTCCGCACCTTGTATCCCTCAAACTGTATTTATGCTATTGCAGTGCTTTTCAAAATTTATTGTAGCTTATTTAATACCATTTTGCTGCACATGACTTAAAAAGCTTTATAGGAATTAGCATACAAAAAGCTAGAAGCATTAATTCATTATATGTTCAGCATCTTTAGTTAAAAATTTTCAATTTCAAGAAAATATTACTCCAAGCTTTATAGGAATTTCTACTAAGAAGTCAAAAATTTTAATAGCTTTAATTTTGCTAATTTGAAGTTTCTTTTGTAAGCTTACACTTTGCAAAGTCAATAAATTTTCTTCTTTTTGTATTTGAAACAAAGTGGTTTTTAGCATATACATATATAAGTTTTTTATCTTTAACAAAGCTTTGTAAAACTTAAAAGTTGTTTGCTAGAACTCATAAAGCTCTTCATATTAAAGCTTCTTATAGAAAAATGCTTTTTATCAAGCTTGAAAGAACTCGAAAGCATGCAAAAAGTTTTTAATTAAAAAAACAACTACACAATTATAAAAGCTTTTTGTTTGGAAAACCTTTAAAACCTTTTAAAGCTTTTTAACTTTAAACTTTTAATAGTTAAGAATATTCTATATGATACTGAAGTTCCATATTAAAGACAAAAATTAAAATTGCAAGCTTATTACATCTTTAAAAGTTCCTTGGAAACTAAAACTTGTCTAAAAGCTTTTACAGAATTTTTTTTAAAATGCCATTATCAACTTTTGTAAACTTGCAAAAGCGTTTTCTTGAAATCTATCACGTTTTGTGAAAGAAAATGTTTTTTAAAAGCTATTTCATAAAACTTAAAACTAAAATTTTTGTTAAAAGCTTAATGCTAGTTCAATAAAACATTGAATTTTAAGCAATTTTTGAGAGCTTGAAAGCTTTTTACAAGCTTAAAAACTTTTTCTTTTTGAAATTTTAGTATTTTTCAATATTCTATACAATTTTGTATGCTTTTTCATCAAATTATATTCAAAAGCTGTTTTCTGAAACTGTTCGCTGAACTTTTGTAAACTTGCAAAAGCGTTTTCTTGAAATCTATCACGTTTTGTGAAGGAAAATATTTTTTAAAAGCTTTTTCATAAAACTTAAAATTAAAATTTTTGTTAAAAGCTTAAAGCTAGTTTAATAAAACATTAAATTTTAAGCAATTTTTGAGTGCTTGAAAGCTTTTTAAAAGCTTAAAAACTTTTTATATTTGAAATTTTAGTATTTTTCAATATTCTTTACAATTTTGTATTCTTTATCATCAAATTATATTCAAAAGCTGTTTTCAAGAGCTTTTTAATTTTAAAAAGCTGTTTTAAAAAGCTTATAATTATAATTTTTTGTCAATTATTTCTAACCAGTATGTCAAAAAAATAAATTTTAAACTGTTTATGAAAGCTCAAAAGCTTCTTCAAAACTTCACAGCTTCTATTTTTATTTTTAATGTTTGCCAATTTGCTAAACAATATTATATTCCATATAATAATAAACTTAATATTATCGACAAAAATTTAAGCTTGAAGGTTTTCAAAACTTGAACTTTTTTGAAAGCTTTTACCAAAAGCCGAGGAAAATATCATAATGAAATCTAGGAAACTGGCAAATTAACATTCTTTAAAGACTATTTTTATAAAATTTTAAAGAGTGCATCAAAATATTAAATTTTAAGCTATTTTAGAGAGCTTTAAAGATTTTCAAAAACTTTAAAGCTTTTGTTTAACATTTAATACATACTTTTATTCGGTACATTTATTATATTTTGGATAAAAACAAAAAATTTAGCTTTTTTAAACTTTCGAAGCTCTTGAGAAACTTTTTCTTAAAGCTCTTATCAAAAGCTCTTCTATATATGATCATGAAATCAAGTAAAACTACAAAATAAATTTCTTTCAGCTTTTAAAGAGCTTCAAAAATTCGCAAACTCTTTAATTTTGAAGTTTTAATGTATGTCAAAGCTCTAAGCTATAGTTAATTCTATATTACGACATAAAAAATTATTCGATATTGTTTTTAATAACATTGTATTTTATATTATCGACTAAAATTAAAAACTCAAGTGCTTAAAAACTTTCAAAGCTCTTGAGAAACCGAAAATTTTGTAAAAGCTTTTATAGAGCGTCATAAAGAATCATTGTCAATCTGGTAAACTTGCAAAAAAAGATTAATTTTCAAAATATTTAAAGCTTTTAGAAAGCTAGAAACTTTCATAAAGCTTTTTTATACAAATTTAAGCTTTTAATTTTTGGTGATAGCGTATATTTTGTGTTGCGAAGCTTTTAATTTTGAGCTATTTAAGCCAGCTGAAAGCTTTTAAAAAACTTAAAAGCTTTTTTATTTTTGAAGTTTTATTATTTTACAAAATTCTATACAACATTAAATTTTATATAATTGACACACATTAAAACATAGCTTTCTTAAACTTTCAAAGCTCTTTAGAAACTAGAAATTTTCTGAAATATTTTCACCTCATAGGCACATATTCAAAATATTCTCTTCAAACATTAATATTTAGCTAAAAGCTTTTACCAAAAGCTGTTTTATATACCACCATGACAATTAATAAACTTGAAAAAAGCTTTTTGTAAGCAAGTTTATGTTTTTAGAAATTTGAAAGCATTCAAAAGCTTAAAGCTTCTAAACATTTTAAAGTATTTAATAAGTTTAAAGCTTTAAGAAACATTCCTTATAAAGCTTCATTCTTTATTTTTTATCGATAACTTGAACATTTATTGAAAAATGCAATTTTAAAGGAGCTAAAAGCTTTTGAAAAACTTAAAAAATTATTTAATTTTTAAATTTAATATTACCTTAAAGTGTGGATATTTAATTTTATATTTACAACTGAAGTTAAGATTTCAAGCTTTTTAAAATTTTCAAAGCTCTTTTTGCAACTTGAAATCTTCTTAAGCTTAAGTGCTTTTGCAAGTTTTCAAGTGTTTTTGCAAATCAGGGACCTTTAATTATGTTCGATAAAAAACTCTTATAAAAAAGCTTTAAGCTAATGTAAAATTAGCTACAAAAATTTATTAATTTGGATCAAATAGTAAAAATCTGAAATATTCATCTTAGCCCACAAAGCTTTTAACAAAATTTAATGTTTTGAGCTTCTTTATATCTTTAAAGATTCATGAAATTACTTTTTTAAGCTTTCGAGCTTTTATGTGACTTAATTGACAACATTTTTTTGTTGAAAGCTTTTATAAAAAGAGCTTTGTTAGTTCTTAATTAAATATACAAATTTTCTTACTTAGATAAAATAGTAAAAATTAGAAATTTTCATTTAAGACAATAAAGCTTTTGACAAAATTTAATGTTTTCAGCTTTTTTAATTTCTTTAGAGATTGTTACATTTTTGTACAGCTTTCGAGATTTTATGAAGCTTAATATAAAACATTTTGTACTAAAAGTTCTTATACAAACAGCTTTATGTGTTGTAAATCAACTACAAAAATTTTATTACTTGGAGAAAATAGTAAAAATCAGAAATTTTCTCTTATGGCAATAAAGCTTTTGACAAAGTTTTATTTTTAGAGCTTTTTTCTTTTAAGATTCGAAAAAAATATATTTTTAAAGCTTTCGAGCTTTTATATAGCTTGATAGAAACATGTTCTTATTAAAAGCTCTAATACAAAGAGCTTTATGTGTTCTTGCAAACAACTTTGAAGCTTAGCAAAGCTTTCAACAGTCAGTGCTTTTTGCAAGTTATTAAAATTTCGAGTGGTTTATAAAATTATTGATTTATATAAATTAAGTCATAATAAAAAATGACTTTTTATGACTTTTTCTATAATCTGCGATGCAAAAAAAAAACAAGTAAAAGCTTTTAGTTTTGCTACATTTGCTGAACACATTTCTTAGAGTGCAGTAAATAAAAGAAACATCAAAAGCAAGAAAGAAACTAAACAAAACATAATTTACCTTTTGAAAGTTAAGCTTTTGAATGTTGCACGCTTAAATGTTTTGTTTTTTGTTTTTGTTTTTGTTTTTTTTTATATATATATATACAATATGCAATAAAACACTTATAAGCGATAAGCTGCTTTTTGCGTTTCTTATTTTTCTTGCTTTTTACAACTCATTGGTTTACAATTTCTTGCAATTAATAAAAATTGCGAAAAACATGCAGTAAAGCTCAAATTACAACAACACAGCTTTTACAAGTGACTAACGAACGTGACCTTTTCGCAACTAGCCCGAGCTGCCTGCCAACAACAAACAACAAACAGCAAGCAATAAGCGCAGCTTGTGGAAAAAGCGCGGGCAAACAAAAAAAAGCAAGTAAGTTTTATTAATATTGCTGTCGACAATAATTTGACAGCTGGTGAGGGTGTTGCTGACAACAACAACAAAAATAATGGCTGAAATGGAGACTTTACTAAACAACAGCAACAACAACAACAGCAAAACAACTGCAATTGCATGTTAAAAATAAAAAAGCTAAAAAAAGCTTTTAACCAAATAACCTGTTAAGGCAGGCAGTAAAAACAAGGACCTCACCTAGAAAAAACAAACAACTTTTAGAAAGTCGATAAAATATAGGTCGACATGTGAGAGCAAACAAGTACCAGCGACAGACAGAGAGCGAGTGCAGGATACAACAATATGTCTGATGCGGAAGGCTTTTAATTATTGTCTAAGCTTAAAGCTGTTTGTGGTGAAAAATTTAAAGTTATGTTTATATATTAACAAGCTTGCATTTTCATAGTGTTGTTCCATTTTCTGCACCAGCTCTTAAACCATTAACAGTACCGCACCCACCCGGACGAAAGCCAAAACAATGCACAACCTCGGCGACTTTAAAGCATTTAAATCAATTTGACTGAATTGCAGTTTCAACGAACTGGTAATAAATTGAAAAATTGTATGCTTTACATTTTAAGTGGGTGTGCTTTTTTAAGGTGTTGCACTATTTTAACCAACCCCGCACTTCGCACTTCTCCCCAAACGTTTGTTGTTGCTAACAGCTTGTTATGTTTTAAGCAAATCAGGTGCAGTTCTTTTAAATTTTAACAGATTTTTCTTCTATAATTAATCACAGTAATTAGTTTGAATGTCAAGAGGTTAAAAAGCTCAGCAGGTGAAGCTCAAAGTTGAACAGTCAGTCATTTAACAGTGCTGTTCAAACTGTTTATTTTGTACACTGTTTGACTTATTTGACTCTTTTGACTGAAGCTTGAGTCATGCATCTTGAGTTGTAGCAGCTGATAAAATTCTTGATGTTTTGTGCAAGTTTTGTGCAAAATGACACGATTTTTAGCCTTGTTTGTTTATCAGCCAATAGGTTCCATTAACTTGCTTGTTATTGTTTAGTTGCTTATCAGCTGTATGTTTAGTTTTATAAACAATACGCTGGAATTTTCTAATTAAGTGAAGTGTTGTTTAGACTGAGTGTCTGCAACAGTATTATGAAAACTGCAAAATAGCTTGTGTCAGAAAAATTTTTACAAATGTACGGTATGCAATAGTTGAAAGCTTTTACTTTTGAGAGACTTGGTTTGAGTTGGCCTCCATAACTCAAACTGTTGTAAGTTGAAAAGCTTTAAGCTTTGGTTAAAGTTTAAATAATTTTTTAAAAAGCCTTTTCTTGAAAAAATGTTAAGGAAAAAGTTTTTACTTTGGCAGGATTTAGTTTGAATTAGCTTGTATAACTCTTAGGTAAGGCTTAAGTAAAAGTTTTAAATAGTTTTTACAAAAAGCTTTTTTAAAAGCTCTTTCATGAAAAATATTAATTAAAATGTATTTTATTTTATAAACTTTGTTTGCAAGGCAATCAAAAGCAAATACATTAAAGCGCTTTCAAATAGTTGAAAAGCTAAAAGATTTTCTATAAATATTTTAGAAATTTCAAAAAAGCTTTTTCTTGTCCACAGCATTGTTACCATAACTATTATAATAAAAGTACTTAACTTTAAAAAGCAATTTTTTTGAATGAAGTTAAACATTTTTTCCTATGAAATTAAAAATTAAGATGATATGAAAGCTTTTTAAAAATAAACGCATATTTTTTAAAGTTTTTTTATTTAATTTTTGTTTGAATGATTTGTACAAAAATTTATTTCACATTGTGAAGCTTTTTTGCAAAAAAATCAAAATCAAAATAATTAGCTTTAAATAATTTTGAATGATTTGCTTTGAGTTTGATTTTAATAATGAAAGCTTAAATAACAAGCTTAAATAACAAGCTTTCATTATATTGCTTTAACCTCAGAAATTCCTTTAGAGCTTTGAGAAAAATTATGCTGATATTGTAAAAAAATTAAGCAAAACGTTGGCAAAGTCCAAATAATCCAAGCTTTGAACTGCTTGTTAGCTATTCAATAAATTTCAAAAAAGCTTTTTGCTCTTTGAGTTAGAAATTTTTCATTACTCCATAAATAATAGTTACTATAGCTTTAAAAAACTTTTTTATATGAAGTGTAACACCTTTGCTTATGAAATTCATGCTTATTTGAAAAAAAAAGCTCTTATTTTAGATGACACGATAACAAAATTTACTTGATTTTGTAATATTTAAAACGCATAAAACGCTTTCGTCAAAAATTTGAAATTAAAATTTTATAAAAAAGCTTTTTAAAGCTTTTAGTTTTCTAAAAGCTTTAAAAATTCTGAAAATTAATCGTTTTTGTAAGTTAACTAGATTGAATAGTGATTCTTTATGACTCTTGATAAAAGCTTTTAAAAAATTTTCAATTTCTCAAGAGCTTTGAAAGTTTTTAAACGCTTGAGTTTTTAATTTCAGTCGATAATATAAAATATAAAGTTGTAAAGAACAAGAGATACAACATGTTTTGATCACAATATGGAATAAACCTTAGCATAAAATTTTGACATATATCAAAACTTCAAAACTAAAGAGCTTTTGAGTATTTTAAGAGCTTTAAGCCCTCTTTAAAAGCTCAAAAATTTTTTCGATACACAGGTTAATAGTTATTATTGAACATTTAAACTTTTAATTTTTATAAAAAAAGTTTTTAAAAAGCTTTTAACATTTTAAAAACTTAAAATCGTCGGCTAAGAAATTTATTTTGTAGTTTTACTTGATTTCATGATGATATAAATAGAAGAGCTTTTTATAAGAGCTTTAAGAAAAATTTTCCCCAGAGTTTTGAAAGTTTTAAAAAGCTTATTTTTTTATGTTTTTGGTAAAAGCTTTCAGAAAAGTTCAAGTTTTTAAAAATATATGAATGTTTTGAGCAGCGTCAAGCTTTAATTTTTGTAGATAAAATAAAATAGAATATTATATGAAATATAATATTGTATAGAAAATTGACAAAAATTATATATAAGAATAGAAAGCTTTAAAGTTTCTTAAGAAGCTTTTGAGCTTTCTTAAACAGCTAAAAATTTACTTTTTTGATATATTGGTTAGAAAAAATTGACAAAAAATTATAATTTTAAGCGTTTTGAAAAAGCTTTTTCAAAGTAAAAAGCTTTTGAATACAATTAAATAATAAAGAATATAAAATTGTGTAGAATATTGAAAAATATAAAAATTTCAAAAATAAAAAGCTTTTAAGCTTTTAAAAAGCTTTCAAGCTTTCTAAAACTGCTTAAAGTTTAATATTTTGATAAAATTGCTTTTAGCTTTTAACAAAAATTTTAATTTCAAGTTTTATGAAAAAGCTTTTGAAAAATTTTTCTTTTGCAAAACGTGATAGATTTCAAGAAAACGCTTTAGCAAGTTTTCAAAAGTTCATAATGGCAAAGTAAAATACTTTTTTTTAAAGCTTTTAGACAAGTTTATGTTTCTAAACACTTTTAAAAATGTATTACCCTTGCAATTTTAATTTTTTAAATTTTTTAAATTTTTTGAAAGCTCAAATAGTCTGCATAGAAAATTATTTTGCAAGTTTACTATATTACATAATGGTATATTTAAAAGTGGTGACCGTGGCATGCAGGTTAAGTGTGTGGCTTAGCACCCGGGCTCCGAGGGTTCGATCTCCAGCCGCGGCGAAAAGTTTTTTAAATAAAAATTTTTTCTGATCGGTCACCACCTCTCTGCAGATAATGGCAAACCTCAGAGAGTAAATAATGCCATGTACAGCTTCTTGAGAACATTAACTTTAGACGTTCGGAGTCGGCATAGAACATGTAGGTCCAGTTCTCGATCAATTGGGTGCAAACATTTAATAACACACACAACACAATTGATCATAAGAAGCTCGGTTAAAGTCCTTTCAAGGGTTGAAATGGCCAATTTTTTTTTTTATATATATAAAGCTCTGTGTAAAAATTATAAACAGCTTGATATCTTGAATGTTGTTTGCTAACATAAAACATTGGTAAATAAGAATTTATTAATTAATTATTTCATAATCTTATTTTCTAAATTTTTTGGTAAAATAGAATTGGTACATAAGAATTGTTCAAAACTTAAAAGCTTCAGTTTTTTAAAAGCTTTTTTGGTTTTGTAAGCTTTGATTTCTTTGGTTTTTTTAGCTTCAAATGTATTTTAAAAAATTTTTGGTGACAAGTTATCGGCAAAAGTAAGGATTTTAAGCTTTATGAAGAAGCGTTTTCAATGTTAAAAGCTTTTGAATAAAGTTCGATAATAAAGAATATTATATGATATAGATTTTGGCATATCTTTAAATTTCAATAATAAATGAAATCTTTTAAGTTTCAAAAAGCTTTTAAGCTTTCTCAAATTTCTTAAAATTTAATTTTGTTATGTACCTAGTTAATTAACTTAATAAAATATAATATTTTTATATGCTAGTTATAAGCTTTTGATAAAAATTATAACTTTAAGCTTTATGAGAAAGCTTTTCAAAAGCTTTTATTTTTAAAAATTTTAAAAAAGTCTATTATGAAAGCTATTTTGAGAGTTTGCTAGCTGTTGATAAAACCTTTCAGAAAAGATAGAGTTTCTAAAAAACTTTGAAACTTTTAAAAAGCCCAAAATTTTGTTTTGTGTTGATTATATAGAATTTTATATTAAAGAAAAAAAAAAAGAGAAATAAAAATTTTGTCAAAAGCGGAAAATTAAATTAAATTATTGAATTTTGGCAAATATTTAAACTTAAAAACATAAGCTCTTAAGTTTCTGCTTTTAAAATTTACGTAAAAAGCTTATGCAAAGCTTTTAAGATCTCATTAAATTAATTTTTGCGTTATATTAGTTATAAAAATTACACAAAAAAATTTAATGTTAAGTTTTATAAAAAGCTTTTTAAAAGCTTTATTTTTTTAAAAAGCTTTATGCTTGTTAAAGCTTAAGTAGTCTTTAAAAAATCACTTTTGCATGCTGACTAGATTTTTTAATAGTTTTTTAGACAGTTTTTGGTAAAAGCTTTTAGCTTAATGGCACTGTATAAGTTGCATATTATTTTAAAGTGTTTATTGACAGCTATTGACAGCATTACTGATAGTATTATAATTAATTAAATGGAAAAAATTGATATTATTTTGCAAACGAAAGCGGAAAAATTTAATTAATGCAAACGCGCTGATAGGCTTGACTAAGCCGCTCTAATTAAAATGCTTTGTAGCAATTTAGCTGAATTGCAAAAATTATTCAAATGTCGGCAAGAAATCAAAGCTAGAGCATCTCTTTCTTTTATTATGAATGCAGGACAACGATTGCTGTTGTAACAAATCAATCAATCAATCAATCTATACGACCAACATTAATAAAATTCTAATAAAATCAATTAAGATGCAGCGGCTGCTGCTCAATAGCAAATAAAAGTAATGTTTTATTAACAACAAACAGACATCAAAGTGTCAGACATCAAAATATAAACAGCAATAAAAGCATGCAAACTAAGTAAGAATGATAAATACATTAATTTCTAAAAAAGCGTTATACGTCAATTAATTATTGGCATACAATAAAATAAGCAGTAACTGTAGCTTTAAATAAATTATATAAATACAGCATTAGAGCATTTTTTTGTCATATATTTTATTAATGCTTTTCTATTAAAAACTTAAAAGCTTTTAATATAAAAATTTCATCAGTTCACTTTGGTATTAAATATTTTCTTTGCTACTAAGCGTTGCTTTAATTTTAACTGTGTTTACTTTGTTGTTTTCTTTGGGATTTTATTTTTTGTTTGTTTTCAGTTAAATTTATTATTATGATTATTATTCCATAGGAGAAAGTTCTTAACGCTTAAAGAGTCAAAATAAAAATACAAAAAAATAAAAATTAAGTAGAAGAATGCAAAATAAAAACAAAAAAAAACAAAAAATTAAACAAAAAAGAAGGAAGTCACTTTAGAGTTTTGTGCATGTTTTTTTTACCTTTTTTTTTTTTTTTTGTTACCAACTTTACTTTCGTTTTTCTCGTTTTAAAGCAGCTTAAAGCTTTCAGTTTTGCTTCAACGCATCATTTGTGGGTGAGATGCGGGAGAGTTTGTGCGAGATAAAAACAAACATTTACAATAAATTATACAAAACTTATAATAAGCTTATAAATGTTCACAAATAAGCTCTACTACAGCATAACAAAGGCTTTATTTTGCATTTAAGCTTTGAGTTCTTAACTAGAGAGTTACTTATTTGTAACCAACCTTGTAATTTTGACTAATTCTCATGCGAAGCACGTCTTGTAGAGCAACAGCAACAACAACAACAACAACAACAACAACAACATTAACACTAATAACAATAGCAACTACAACAATAATTAAGTGAAACTTTTAACCTTCCAAGGTAATCATGCGATATTTTCATTTCGTCTATAAAGAGCTTTTAAGTAGAAATCTTTTGTTTGTTTGCTTTTCCTCAATTGAACTGAATAAGCTGTAAGTTTTTGTTTATTTTGTAGCTGTAAAAATCATATCATTTTTACTTTTTATGTTTGATTACAATTTAATTGTGCTCTTTTGAAGCTTATATTTGTTTTTAATAAACTAATTCTTAACTGAATTTTCTCTAGAAAAAAATTTAATTTAATTTTATTTTATTAACTCATTAATTTGCTAGCTTTACATAAAAAAAATTCCATGTGGCTGAGAAAGTGGCCTGATTTAGTTAAACATTTCCTCGTTTGTTGTAAATGACCTTGAATAAACTTTTGTGGAATGTGTGTCTTGTTTTTCTTATCTTTAAAGTAGCTCGGAAAAAACTTTGACAAAATTTTAATTAAAAAACTTGTTAAGTTTATCTGTATAAAAGGGCAAAGAAAACGTTCAGGTAGTCATCGACTTGTCAACGCATAACTTACTGATGACTACTTGCATTGCTTCAGTTTTCAATATTTTTGATAACGCTGAACAAGTTCTTGATAACGTTATCTATTTTCCTTTTTTTTTAAATGCGTTATAATTACTGCATTTTAATAACGTTGCCTTGTTTTTGACAACGTACTAAAAAATTTTTGAACAAAATTATTGCATTTTTAATATTAGTAAGCTTTAAAGAAAAATTTTATAGCTTAAAAGCTTTTGCTTAAATTTTCAATTTAATTTTAAAACTATTTAATAATGATTTTAAGATATTTAATTTTGAGTTTCATATTTTTTGTGAAATTCTATAAAATGTGCCTTTGGACTAAAAAAAAAATTCAAAAAGCTCATTAAAGATATCCAAAGCTCATTTTTGTTAAGCAAATTTTTAAATAAATTCTGACTTAAAATTATCGATACTTAGAAATTGTGTATGCCAAAAGCTCAGAGGAGCTTTCGGAAGCTTTTTCCCAGTTTAAATCTGAAGTTGGTGTTTTCTTCGGCTGAGTTGAATATGTTTCATGAATAACTATAAAATAAGCTTTTGGTCAAAAAAAGTTCAAAAATCTAATCAAATCTTTTATAAGCTTAAGTTTGTTAAGTAAATATTTTAATATATTCTACCGAAAAATTGTTCATACCCAAAAATGATTTGTAACAAAAAGCTCAGATGAGCTTTCAAACGCTTTTTTCAGTATAAAACTTAAGCCTATGTTTTTTCAAAAAAAATAACTAAAATGTTCAATTAGTACTCTCAAAGCATAAACTTATGGCTTGGCTTTGAGTTTTAAGAATTTAATATATATTTTGAAAAATTTTTATTTTCAGTTTAAGATCGAAATTAACTTTTTGAAATTAACTTTTCGTATTAAAAATTACTTTGAATTACAAATAAATCTTAAAGCGCATCAAAGCTTGCAAAAGCTCATAAATTTTTTTTTAAGTTTTAAACAAAATCTGATAAAAAATAGCAGGTCGATTTAAAATGTTTTTGTATAGTTCTTAAAAAAAATAATTTTTAAAAATATTCTTTAAATTTTTTAGCTTAAAAACATTTATTTTTTTAATGAATTTAAGAAGGTTCAGAGATTAGGAACTTCAAAAGCTTTTAATTTTCAGTATAATCTCTCTTACATAACCATGAAATATGTCTTCGTACAGAAATAATTCAAAAAGCTCATAGAAGCTTTTAAAAGCTCATATTTGAGTTGAAAATAATTTAATACATTATGTTGTTTAATAATTATAACCATAGAAATTTTGTGCATCAAAAAGCTCAGACGAGCTTTAAGAAGCTATTTAAACTTTTATTTTTATTCCCACTTTATAAATAAATAATTATTTACTAAATAATTATTTTTCATCGAAAAAATTAAACTTTTCAACATTTTTTGTTCAAATTTTTTAATTTAAATGCCTTTGCTTAAAATTTAAATCTAAAATATAAGTCATTTGATAATATCTTCAAAAGGTTTAAATTTTTAGTTAATTATTTTCGTGCATTACTTTAAAATAAATATCCTCTAATATGACTTTAAAATATAAAATATAAAATTAATTTAATTAATTAATTTAATTTATTGATTTAATTTAATTTATTTAATTAATTTCATTAATTAAATTTATTTTATTAATTTAATTAATTAAATTTATTCAATAAATTTAATTAACTTTATTATTTAATTAATTTAATTAATTAAATTAATTTAATTAAATTAGTTTTATTAATTTAATTAATTTTATTAATTTAATTAATTTAATTAATTTTATTAATTTAATTAATTTAATTTATTTAATTTAGTTAATTTATTTAATTTATTTAATTTATTTAATTTATTTAATTTATTTAATTTTTTTAATTTATTTAATTTATTTAATTTATTTAATTTAAATATTTATTTAATTTATTTAATTTATTTAATTTATTTTATTTATTTAATTTATTTAATTTTTTTAATTTATTTAATTTATTTAATTTTTTTAATTTATTTAATTTAAATATTTATTTAATTAATTAATTAATTTAAAATCTCAAAATCCTTTTAATTCTGTATAAAATTTTTTAATTTTGTTATTTTTAAGTCCAGCTCACGAAAAGCTCTTGTAAAGCTTAGCTTTCCAAAGCTTTATCCAATTTTTCAAATATTGATAATTTTTATTTTTTAATTTTTATATTTCAACAACTTAAAAATTTCAAAAGAGCTCAATGTAAGATCTTTTATCAAAAGTTTTTTTTTAAACTTCTTAAAAAATTTTGGTTTTTTGATATGTTTGAAACAATCTTAAAAAAAGCTCAATTAAAGATCAGCTTTCGAAAGCTTTTCTTTCAAACTTTTCATTAAAATAGTTAATTTTTATTTGTTTTCTTTGAATTTGAATGCAAAAATCTCAAGCAGAACTAGGTTTTTAAAATCTTGTACCATATTTTTCTTCAAAAGCGGTTTCTCTGATTTTTAGTTTGAAAAACTTTTGCAATAAAATATTTAAATTGCAAAAGAGTTTACTTTAAGATATATTATCAAAAGCTTTTTATTAAAATTTTTAAATTAGTTGGTAATTCTCTATTAGTTTGTAGACAAACTCAAGAGAAGCTCAATTAAAGCTTAGCTTTCGAAAGCTTTTTTCAAACGTTTCAACGAAAGTGGTTACTTTATTGTTTTCTTTAAGTGAAACTGCAGAAAGCACAAGTAAATCAAAGCTTTTAAAAGCTTTTTAACATTTAAAAAAAAAATAGGTTTATCTTATTTTTATCTAAATTTCAGAACATTCTTCACCGAAGCTTATTTTTGGTTTGAAATGCTTTTGTAATAAAACAATCAAACTTCAAAAGACCCCAATTAAAGCTCTTTGTAAAAAGCTTTTTTAAAACTATTAAAATAAAACGGTAATTTTTTGATATTTCTGGGACAAACTCAAGAAAAGTTCAATTAAAGCTCAGCTTTAGAAAGCTTTTTCAAACTTTTCAACAAAATACATAGGTCATTTTTATTTTGTTCCTTAAGTACAACTGCAAAAATCTTAAGTAAAGCTTATCTTTTAAAAGCTTTTTTTACATATTTCAACAAAAATGTCCTTTATTTTATTTAATAAAAAAAAAATCTTTATCCGAAGCTTATTTTTGTTTGAAATGCTTTTGTTATAACAAAGTAAAACTTCAAAAGAGCTTAATTTAAGCTCAGGTTATCAAAAGTTTGTTTAAAACGTTAAATTTAAAAAAAAATTGTTGTTAATTCCTTGTTTTTTATGAGGCAAACTTAAGAAAAGCTCAATTAAAGCTTAGCTTACGTAAGTTTATCAAGCATTTCAACAAAATAGTTACTTATTATATTTTTTCTGAAAGTAACACTGTAAAAAGCTCAAGTAGACCTAAGCCTTTAAAAGCTTTTTTCAAATATTTCAACAAAAAAGTTTATTTTATTTTATGCTATATTCAAAAACATTTTTCTGTGAAGCTTAGTTTTGATTTTCAATGCTTTTTTAAAAAGTTTCGGTGAAAAAATTTTGTTTAAATTTTTGGTATAAATTTTTCATTACTTAAAGTTTCACATATATACATTAAATGTCACTTCAATAAATTTTAATATTTTAGTTATTATGATTTCTTGATTTTTATGACCTCTTCAAACAAAAATTTTAAAAAATAAATTTAAAAAAATTTTAAAATTAAATTATTATATCTCTAACATGCTCTCACCGTTTTTGACTGCATGATCATTTGATCAATTCCTGTAACAGTTGCATGACAAAAAAAAGTTGCCAAAAAACGAACACACACACCAAAAGTTCCGGTTTCGCAAACGTTAACTGACAAGCCGAACTTTCAAAAAAATGTGCTATTATTAATGCCAACTTATTAAATTTGCAAAATTTCACAACAACATATGTGCAATAAAATAAATAAATAAATATTAAGAATAATTAATTAATAAGATATGGCATTAAGCAGCACAATCTGTCAATAACTCTCACCAGCAGCAACAAACAGAAAAAACCCAACGTTAATAGCACTAACAACAAAAGCAACAACAAAAGCAACAACAAGAAATAACAATAATAATAATAAAAAAAAAAAAAATTAAAGACGATCATGCGTTCCCTTCGCTGGCATAGGTTAAAAATTTTTAACTCATTTGTCATCAATGCAGAGCATAACCATCTACAAGAGATAGGCAGAGAGAGAGAGAGAGAGAAAAGCCCAAATAATAATGGCTTAATTTTCCAAAACTTTAAGACAAGCTTCAAGCGTACAAAAAAAATTTTTAATAAAATATTTTTTCAGCTATGACGTCACATGAGCTCAAATAACAGTTTGAGTCGGTCGGAAAGGCAAAAACTGAAAAGAGGTTAATAAAACGCTCAATTTCAGCCACAATGATACACATTTTGTTAATAAACTCAAAACGGTTAATAGCTCAAATAGTTTAACTCTCACGATCGCACTAAAAACCTTACAAATGTTTATATAAACTCACTCAGAGAGCGTGCAACAGCTGTTTGTTAAGCCGCTCTTGGGTACATTTTTCTTAACTTTAGCGCTTATATTAAGTTTTATATATATTTTGTTTATTTTATATTCTCACCTTTCATTAGTTTTGTACTCTTGCTTGTTCAAATTCGTATGTCTTGTGTTTAAAATTGTTTTGTTGTTTTTGCTTTATTGTTATGGTGTTTTTATTGCTTTACGCTTGTCGAAGTTGATTTGATGTGAGTCGCCGCTTAACTCTCACGCAGTTGTTGTATGCTTGCATTCATTCATTCATTCATTTCGGTTTTGAATTTAGTTACTGATATACACGCGTCGCGTCTGGTTGTTGCTTGCGCAGGTTTTGTTAAGTTTGGACACGAACCTGATTTAAACGAAAATTAATAAAACTTACTTTAAACAAGAAAAATCTTTGTTTTTTTGATAAAGAATTTTTGCTGACTTGTTATATTTAGTGCCGGCACTCAAATAAAATTGCCACCCTCGGCATTTAATTTAATTTTTTATTTTTTTAAGTGTTTCATTAAACGTTCATTCACTGGCACTTAAAACAAAAAATAAATTATTGTTAACTTATTTTTGTGTTGGCTTGAGCAGCTTGCTAAAGACGCTTACTTGAGTTTTTTATTGCAAAATTTATTTATTAAAATTTTTGCATTAATTCAGCTGTGCTCGGTTTTTTTTTTATAAATATATTTTTAATGCTTAATATAGTCCGTGCAGTGAAGTGTAACTGGGTGCTGTTGTTGTTGATTTAATTTTTTGTATATTTTTTTTTTTTTGTTTTTGTGAAATAATCGCATATTAATTTAAAAAGTTGCAAATTTGCTGAAGTGAAAAAATAAATAATAATTAAGGAAGCAATAAGAGTGAAAACGGTTTAGTTCACTTGGAATTTTCACTTGGTGCCGAACTTCAATGGATTAAAAGCAGCACAAAAGAAAAAGTAAGTTCAACTGTTTTAAGCTTTTTTGTATAGATTTAGAGTTATTCAAAATACATAGTAATTTAAAAGCTTTCAGCAGCTGTTGTTGTTGCAGTTGTACTAAGCTTCAGAGAACAAAGCTGTTTGACTTTAGTTTATCATAAAAATGGTGTTTAAGACAATTATTCAAATTCAGGAAATCTAAGAAAAAGCCAAAAGCTTCACTTAAACTTTGAGGCAAAATTAATAAAGACTGAGTACAGAAATGATCTTCAGAAACTTGTTTTTTTCACAGTTCAATAGAAAAAGTTTTTTATGCTGCAACAGAGTACCGGAGTTAATTTTCCTTATAAAACAAACAGGCAAAAAAAAACATAAAAACGAAATTCCAGTAGAATTCCTTTAATGAAAATCCGTGGTCATCAGCGATAACCGCCTAAGTCAACTTAAGAAAGAATTGACTTATTGAGGCAGCTATGTTCCACGTGTATGGATCTATGACATCTTTGATCTATGAACATTGATGATATGACATCTGGATCACACAAAATCTTAAGCTTCTAGAGCTATTCTAGCCAAAGTTATAATATAAAAGCCAAAGAACTCTTCATAGATTTTATTTGGCAATGCAAAACTTTACAACAAATCTTCTTTCTTATATAAATATAATCGGTGTTAGGCGATTTTTGCTTATGGGCACAGATTTGTTGAAAGTTGTTTTTGTCATGCCAAAATTAATCCCTTTATTGTCAAACAAAAATTCAAAGAATATGCGCTTGAACTCTTCATAACTTTATTTTACAAAGCTTTCACCATAAAACGCACACAAAGTTAACTTTTCAAATAATTCGCTTTTATGCACAAGTAAAAATAAATTAGAACAAAATTATTGTGTTTTTTAAGAATTGCACATATTTAAGAGTGAAAAGCTTTTAAGTAAATTATTCGAAAATTTTTATAATTTTTAAATGAATTATAAAAAAATATTCATTAAAATTTTAAATTTTTTCAGCTGATCAGCTATATTTATATATATTAATAAAATTAATATTTATTAATATTTAAAATAAAACTAAAATTTTTTATCTGTCCGGCAAATTAATAAAATACATAAAATTGAAATTTATATTATTCAATATAAATTTAAACAAAAAAAAATATAAAATAAAACTCACGAAATTTAGCTTAAAACTTGCCTTAACAATATGAAAGCTTTGCAGCATTCTTTTTTTAAATCTCTTCTTCATAAAATCAACTCCACGCGATTTTTTTAAAAAATTTCTAAACTGCATCAAAACTTTTATGCTTTTCTGTGTTTGATTTGACGAACTCAAGTATTTTTCAAAACTTTTTAGTACATAGAATTCAAGAACCGAGCAATATGAGCAATATCGAAAAAAAATTTGCAAGTAATCATTATATCAAGATTTTAAATTTTTTGTTCAGATATAAAAACCGTTTTCTAAATTTTTTTTTTTTTGTTTCAAAATTAAAAGAAAATTTTTGATTTTTATTTTTTGACTCAAACAAAAACATCATTTATGATTTTTATTTTTTTCAATCCATCAAAAAAATAATTTTTTTTAACAAAAAATCTTTTTTTAATTATTTTCTCAAATAAAACTAAATAGATTTTCAAAATAAATAGATTTTTATTTATTTGAATCCATCAAAAAATCATTTCTTGATATAAAAATCTTTTTTCAATTTTTTTTAATGCTTTTGTTATTATTTTCAGATTTATAATTTTATGTTCAGATATAAAAACCGTTTTCTGATTTTTATTTTTTAAATCAAAAATAAAAGTTTTTTTTTTATTTTTATTTTTTGACTCAAACAAAAAAATCATTTATGATTTTTGTATTTTTTATTCAATCAAAAAAAATCATTTTTTGATACACAAATCCTATTTAATTATTTTCTCAAATAAAACTAAATAGATTTTCAAAATAAATAGATTTTTATTTATTTTAATCCATCAAAAAATCATTTCTTGATATAAAAATCTTTTTTAAATTTTTTTTAATGCTTTTGTTATTATTTCCAGATTTATAATTTTTTTGTTCAGATATAAAAACCGTTTTCTGATTTTTATTTTTTAAATCAAAAATAAAATTAATTTTTTTGATTTTTATTTTTTGACTCAAACAAAAAAATCATTTATGATTTTTGTATTTTTTATTCAATCAAAAAAAATCATTTTTTGATACACAAATCCTTTTTTAATTGTTTTCTCAAATAAAACTCTTCACACGCTTTTTTTTTACAAAACATTTGTTTAGAAGAAAATATATATTTATATAAATATATATTTTTATATCTGATAAAAAAAAAAATTAAAATTAAGAAATGAGTTTTTAATTTAAGCAAATAAATTAAAATCAAAAATAATTTTTTATTTTTGAACAATAAAAAACAGAATTGAAAAATGATTGTTTTGTATTAGCAAAAAAGTAAAAATCGGAATTGATTTTTATTTTTGAGCAAAAAAATAAATATCTTAAAACGATGTATTTTTCTGAACAAATAAATAAAACTCAATTTATATTAATTTTTTTTTAATTTTTATGTTTATTGCTTAAAAATTAAAAAATTATTATTTTTTCGAAAAATACAATACAAATTCCAACAAGTCGATATACTTAAAATAATTTTCCAAACAAGCTAGAATAAGATGTTTTTCATTAAAATTTGAAAAATATCCATAATTTTTGGTCCCTGCTAGAAACTTAAAACTTAAAAATATTAATGTTAAGAGCTCCATTTAAATAGCTATGTTGAATTTTTCAAACATTACTTTGACGAATTTTTTGGCCATTGCTCAAAAAAATCATTTAACTGGCAAGTTTGTTAAAAATTCGACTCGAAAATTTTTTTTTGCAATTAACAATAAGCAAATGTATTCAGTTACAATTAAAATAACGCCATAGTGACACTCCATTAAGTGCAACTATAAATATACACGAAAATAACAAGTTGATCTACAATATTAAATTAGTTACTTGAATTAAATACTTGAATTACTTGACTCTAAAGACTAAGATTAAAAAAGAATAAGATTTCTCACTCCAGTTCAGCAAAAAGTATTGGATCTTTTCCTTTTTCTGCTCTTACTTCCTATGAAAACTAGTTAAATATTCAGACTTATGCACGCACAGAACACATTGACGACGACAACAACAATATGTCATCTGTCAAATTTTTTGTATCGTTGGTAAAGAATGAATTATATTTTGACTGGCGACAAATATTATGCACAAAACACATTGACGACGACAACGACATTACGCCTTTTGTCAAATGTTTTTACATATATTTCTTATGGCAGAGTTTTTGATGAACATGTCTTAACAACATTGCTGCCCATGTTGCTGTCGTCGATATAAAATTATTTCTATTTTGCTAGGCGACATTCATAACTCTTTTCTATGTTTAGAAAGCATGTCAAAAGCAGTGTTTAGTTCATAATTTCCTTTACTTTTGGGACATGTTGCATTCTTTCTCTGGTAGTTTCTCTTTTATAAAATTATGTTATATACACTTACTCATTTTTTACAAAATATCTCAAAAAATTTTTAAAATGTTCAATAGTTAAAAACCTTTTTAGAGTTCAATTGCTTTTTAAAATTATGTTATTCTCAGCTGTTGTCTCAAAATGTTGTTGACTGAACCGTGGACTGGTTTGTGTATTTGACATATTCAATACTTTTTTGTTTATTTGTCACAATTTTATCAAATCAATAATTTTTTGTTTATTTGTCAGAATTTTATCAATATTTTGACATTCAAGCAGCAAACAAATTTTGTTATCTATGCTTTGCTCTTACAAAATTGCCACTTATTATTTTTATTTTGAATACTTTGAAATTTTTTGTCATGTCTTCATGTTTTTCAAAATAGTTTGAAGTACTTTTGACTAAACCTCTGCACGAGTGCGCTTGAAATGCGTTTCAAGCCACTAGTTTGTGGTACGAGCCTTTGCTATGTTATGTTCTCATCAATGAAATCAAACATAACACTGCAGAGAGAACTCGTCGCTTGAGCAGAACAAGAACAAACGAAAACCGAATCAATGTTATTCACGATTCGACAAAGAAGAATGCAATGACTGGTAAGTTATGTAAACAACAGCAGAACGCTTGATGTCGTGCTGTGTTCTTTTGTTTTTAGTAGTACCCGACCGATTATTCGGCTTCTGCTTCCGTAATAGTCATAATCGGCCGATATTTTCACCTTCGGCTTCGGTTCCCGCAAAAAAGTAGCAACAATGCAGACATTAACTGCGCTTAAGATATATATAAAAATAAACAAATGACGCGCAAAAAGGAATGCAAAAAACAAGCAAGCTTCGCCAAGGTTCTGCTGTGTTAGGTGTGATTGATGCATTTTTCGCTGTTATCAAAGTGTTCTATTTTTATAAAACGAACAACATCGTGTTCTGTTAATGCAAACAGCATGCATGGTTATGTTTGAAGCCGACGAGGGCTCTGCAGTAGTCGTTTGTTGTCATTAAATGAATTGGATAACCTCTGCTTGACTAACAGAGTTCTGTTAAGTTCTGAACTCTGCACTGTTGGCTCTACTGTTGTAGAAAAAACGAGTGCATTCGTGCAGAGGTTTACTTTTGACAATATTTGATCTCAGATGAGAGTAACATTTTTAAATTGCTTTATGAATGGTTTTTTTAAGGTTTCTCATTTATGGAGACTTATAAGAGGTTTTTATCGTTATTGAAGTTTATGAATAATTTTTTGATATTTTTCTTGTAAAAGCTGTATAAGACGCTCATAAAACTAAATTTTATTAATACAGCCGTTACTATTTTGATATATGTTTATGGTATTAAACGCTTTTTGTCGTGTTGCTTTCAAAATAACCAAGTAGCCATCGACATGTCTACATTTCTATCTATTGTCGTGTCGTTAAGTCGTTGTCGTTGTCAATGTACTCCGTGCATATATTTCAACAAAATTGCTGATCACATTGCTGTCGTCGTAAAAAAAATAGTTATATTTTCGCAGTCGACAAATATTAGTTTTTAAATATTAGTCAAAAGCATTGACAAGTTTATACTTTTTTTGCTTATAGGACATGTTGCATTTTATTTTCTTATTGTTTTCTTTAGAAAAACAGTTAATATATAAACTTACTATTTTGATATATTGATATAATGTTTTGGTATTAAATTCTACTCTTTGTGTTGCTTTCAAAACAATCAAATAGCTAAAAATAAAACTACATTTCTTTCCTTTGTCGTGTCGTTAATACGTTGTCGTCGTCAATGTGTTTCATGCCTTATTCGTTCATATGTTTACTTCTGAAACTTTTTTGCTCAAACTTGCTGCTCTTATTTCGTTCTTTCAAATGCCGAGCACAGCTTTTGCCGAACTTCTTTAATTGAAGAGTGTAGAGCGACAATCTACAAATCAAGCTAGATTGTTCACTATTATTAATTTTTTCGTTCGACATTTTGCCTCCGACTGAAACTTTCAAATTATTTTTTATGACTACACTTGCACTTTTTCACTGAATTTAATTTTTTTAATAACATAGTGGAGTAATTATAACGGCAATCTTCGAAATTATTTTATAATTATATAAAATATCGCTTACAACGTTATTCGCATCGACTCTTCAATTGAAAAGTTTGACTTAGTTTCGCAAAACGACCAAATATTTCTTTATAGAATCTGTTTGCTAATAACTTTTTACAAATTTTGTACAAATACTTTCAAATTCATTTTAATATTCTTAAAATCAAAACTCTGTCTGCTCTTTCCAATAAACCAATCGCCATTGAGTATTCTCTTTTATAATTAAATCAGAGCAGAAGCAACACCTTTTAATCACATAAAATTTAAATATCTATTGTATAATTATAGCACTCTTTTGATACCACAAATATAGGTTATAGTTATAGCTTTGATGTTGATAAGTTATTCAGATAATTCATTTAAACATACTAATATTCACCATAAACCCATATTTAACACCATTATCCATGCTCAGCACAAGTCAATGATCTCACCACATATCTTATGAACATTAATTTCATATATCTTGAACTTTATAATAAAGAAAAAATATCAGAAAATATATTTTTAGCAAAAAAAAAATATTCACAATAATTTTAAAAAAGTCATAACTTTAAACTTAGATAACATTCGATTTTTTTGTACTCACTCTCCATAAAATCTATTTCAAGGTCATTGAGGTTTATCAATTTGAAAAAAAAAATACATGCAAAATCCAAGTTAAACGTTATCAAAAATATGTCATCGAAAAACTGAAGTATCTGAATGTGTAATAATAACACTATAATAATAAAATATTTTATGGAATTACTGAAACAGTTCTGCGTGATTTTGACCTTAAAACATTTCGGCAACATGCAAATATAAATTAACTTATCAAGGCTTTCTTAAAGCTTTTGCATTTTAAAATGACCAGCCCTGAACCGAAAATAATGTTGAACTTAATTGAACTCATAAGATCCATTGAATAACTTGAACTGCAAAGATTTGATTTTTTGCAATTTCAAAACAGTTTATTAAGTACATTCTCGACATCTGACACAGAAAGTTTTCATTATACATAAATTTTTCTGATCGTTCGTCATATCTCTGCAGACAATCACAAATCTCAGAGAGTAAACAATGCCATAAAAGAAGATCTTCAAAATTTTGAGAGAGGTTTATTTTGCGTGCCAGCTATGGATGAAACAGGCTTCGTTCTTGAGTACGAAACGAATACGGAAGGAGAAACGAAGCATGTTCATGGGACACATGTAATTGGTTACTGGACCAAAATTCATGTATGAGATTCATAAAGATCATGCAAAAATTCATAATAATGGTGTGTACTTATGTCCAACCTCAGTAAGCTTAGATATGTCACCTTTTTGAACGCTATCGTTAAAAGATTCCAACATTCTCATTATCCCAGTGTTTCCAATATATGACAATCTTTAAGAATTGGCTGTTGATTCGTTGTTGAACTTTTGACCACCACGCATTGGTAGACAATTAACCATAGGTCTTGCAATAGTTAAGAACGTATAATATACCATTTCTAGCTTGGGACTCCAAGTTTTGCCATAAAGGGTGTTGACAGGTGAATAAAGAACGTATAGCTTTACTTACATTGTTTGTCAAGTGAGTGATCCAAATAAGTTTCTTGTCAAAAGTCACTCCTCAGTACTTGATCTCATATCAAAAACCAATCATCTTTTCGGCTAATCTAGACTTTGTAAGATATAAGAGCCTCTTTCTAGAAAAATAAGCCAGTTAACCGGGTTTAAATCATACGTGAAATGGAATAAAAAGCTTTTATTGCTTAGAAAAAAAAATGTTAAATCCAGAAGAGAAGTGCAACTTTCTAAATATACATTAGAGTACATCGAAAATCTGACCCCCAATTCCTGTACCAAAATTAAATAGTACATGGAAAATCCTTTTGATTGGTATATTTTTTTTTTTTTTGGTTTGAACCAATTTTGGCGTTTCCCGAATTGCATTTTTTATGAACTTTTGTAGTAGAGACACACTAATGGTTGATTTAAAAGAAAAGCAAGATTATCAATCAATTTCTTTGATACAAAACAAATAACTGCAAATTTTCATCCCAGTTGACATATGCACTGATCACGTGAGTTTGGCGTTGTCAAAAAATCAGGGCTTAATTTTTCAGTACTGATTCAGTACTCATTATTGCAATTAAAAATTATCTTAGACTTCCTCTTTTTTTTTATTTGAAATCGATATTTTTCAGGCCAAAATTCAAGCATGGTTTTTAGACCAGAATCATGATAGTCAGACCAGAAGTGACCATTTAACCAGTACTTCCAAATTTCAAGCTTAAAGAGAACCTTTATAAATAAACAAAATAAGAGGTGAACATAAGTCTGACACTTTTAAGTTTGCTGTTAAGGAACTGTTCGACCTGATTGCTCTGAACAGCTATTTTACTTTCTTCTGGAGTGCTATGAAACCTGCCAAAAGGCCTGGTATAATTTGTTTTTTTTGTTCAACTATTTTTGCTTTAAAAATCCATCAGTGCCTGAATAACAAACAGAAATTTAATGTGATTTGAGCTATTAAAACTTTTTTTTTTTAAAAATAGGCCTTTAAAATTATTTTTTAATAGTTATGTCGCTCAGAGTTTGGTGAAATATGACTCTCAGAATCTGATAGAATATGTGTCTTAGAATTTTCGATAATATACAAGTTTTTGTTTATATTAAATTGTTAACTCAAATTAAAATACAGGGTTCTTAAACTTGATTTCATCAAATATGTCCACTTTTTAACAAGTTTTCATCTTTTGACTTGACACAAAATAAATAAAAAATTGTGAATGAAAAAGTTTTTTTATGATATTTTTATATGTTTTATTCCAAAGAAGATATCAATTCCAACCCAAAACCCTTGATATGCTTGACCACACATTATTCACACGGTTAATATGCATAGCATAGTTTATGAATCAAGATTGAACATGTTTCAAATGTTCAAAATAGTGCTTCTGTAATCAAAATTTAAAAAAAAAAAAAATAAAATTTTTCATATTTTTAACAATTAAATTTTAAAAATATGATTTGAACACCTATTTTTGACTTCAAAAGTTTAAAAAGGCTCAATAGAACTGTCAAAATAATATACAAAAAACTAAAACTCTCACAGAACTAATTCAACTCTTTCAATACGCCGGTTTATCATGAGTAAAAAATTTCTGCTTAAATTCCAAAGAGTACCAATTGTGGTTAGACTATTTTTCTAATGCTACTTACTACATGCTTAAGAACTCTTTATTTTCTCTAGATACCTACTATTTAAATTTAAATGCCCCAACTTCACTTTACTTTCCTAATTTTAAGATCTACAATCATTTATTTGAGTGCAACAATTTCATGGAAATATACATAAATTTCACCACACAACGGCCGGCCTGGCCTGTAATAAAATTTGTTTTTATTTTTATTTTTATGCTTCAATGCTATGCTTACGAATAAAAACAACGCTTAAAACGACATTAATAGAAAATTTATGCCATATCATAGCAAATAATGCGATATCTTAAACCAATTTTTAGGCAATTTAAATGCAAGGCCAGCGATTTATTAAGGTTAAGTAATAAAAACTAACAAAAAAAAAAAAAAAAACACAAAATATTGGGAGCAGACGCAAAAATTTTGTTGTTTAAAAAAGCATTGAAAAATGTGACAAGAATTTGCAAATGTAAGAAAAACCCAAAAAAGGTTTGAGCAATGTCAGTCCATACAAAGAAAGAGAGCTTTAATAAAAGCATAGCTTTAAAAAAGCAGTAAAGCGGCAAATAGCTTAATATGTGACATGCATGGAATATTAAAATTGATATGTAGAGCGTGGCAGCTGCTCTATATGTAAGTTACAAAATTTAAAAACTTTCGAAATTTTGCAGAACTTTCAGAGAAATTGTTAAGAAAAAAATTCTAAAAATATGCATACTCGCATGCTTACTAAGTAAGCTAAATTAGTATGCTAAGCATGCCACCTGTTGCTCTTTTACACACAATCTCTCTCACTCTCTCTCTCGTTCGGTCTGTTCTAACCACTTTTGTGTTTGGCCTCAACTCTGTTAGCGACACGCCTTCGTTGACCTAGAAAAACGTGTCAAAGTCAAAAATAATAATAAAATTTTTAAGCAAATTCCTTCCAGCTGATGTTAGTTATTGTTTGCATTTTATTGCGAAATAAAATTATATATCATTTGGTCGAAATTTAAGTCCGGCTTTGAATGGCAATAAAACTAAAAATATGCTAACTTTGTTATTGTTGTTGTTTCTAGTGCAAACGTGTTAATAGTGAAAATTTGTGGAATGCACTGTGAAAAAAATTAACACAACTCACACGACTGCAACAAAACAAAACTCACACGATTACAAAAACAACAACAACAGTAACAACAACAACAACAACAACAACAGCAATAAAAAGCAGCCGTTGCAATACGCAATGCAATGCATCAACAACATCTAACAAAAAATTAAAACAAAAGCATTAGTTTGCGTTGTTGTTGTTGTTGGCTCTGACGACGACTCTTTTGCACAGTCAAAACCGTGTCTGAGAATTTGAATGAATTTTCAGTTATATGAACTTTTTCGCTTTTTCCGTATTCTTCTTTTTTTTCTTCTTATTTTTTTTTACAACAACAACAATATGAGGAATGCCATTATTGCCAGTTTTTTCTGTTATTGTTTTGCGATCTTATTAACACGGCTGCTATTTCAAATATTCGCCCTGACTAGGTTCATGAGGCCCAACATTTAAAATGGCTCTTAAGTTGTGCTAAAATAGATTTTCTAAAAAAAATGTTTTTTTTATTAACATCAAAATATTTTTAGAAATTATTTTGGAATGCTCAAATTGTAACAAATGGACCAGAGGCCGCAACATCTATGCCGCAGAAAAATTTCTCAAGTATCAGGAAAAGTTTTCTTTCTTGAATGATGATATGTATTACAAGTTTTTAACTTCAAATTCAATGATTTGGAAAAGGTTTTATTTTAAATGTAGAAAGTTTAATTTAAAGTTAAAATGCATATTATGCATGTGCATATTATATTACATGGGAGTACGTTACGAATATGTATGACCTCCGAAAAAGTTGACGCCGCACACCTACTTAAAGAACTGTTTAAAGTTTGAAAGATTATGATCCTACAAGCTTATTAAGTTCTAGGACCTTAGCCAAAATTTTCCCAAGGGTACGGTATTGATAGAAAAAATCGACAGTTTTGACATCTATAAGTTCAAAAATATTTTTTTTATGCTTGAATCCACAGAAATTTTTTATGTATCAATTAAAAATGAACTTTTAACTTAATGCAAAAAAAAAAGTCGAAAATTGTTAAATAATTATTTAAAATTTTAATTTAAAAACATTGAATTTTGAAATTGATTTAAAAATTTAAAAGAACAGTTGATTTTTCACACAAACAATCACATATTGCAAATTTCAATAAATTTTTCCTAACATGAAACAAACCACTTGAAGATGGACATTTTTTCTGCGTGCTTCGTTTGTCTATCTGGTAGAATTTTCTATATAATAAGTTTGGATTTTTTTCAAAGAGGATTTCTAAAGTAAATAATTGCACTTTTTCGGTTTAGAAGTGTTTACGATGATGAATTAGCATGCTTGTCTCTAATTTAAACCATGCAATGACGCTGATTACAAATTTATAGTGGTTGCCAATCATTGAAAGCGAATCCTTCCTTTATATCTGTCTTCAATTGCAGCAATATTCTGTTGGAATCTTTAACCGCTCAAATTTTTTGTCGGAAAACTAAAAGATAATGTACTCGCCGATCATCTAGATTTTTTTGCAGAAAACCCAGATGATCGGCGAGGAAATGTGTCCCTCATGAAATATCGTCACTTTAATAAAGAAAGGACGTAACTCATAATTTTTCGAGAGCGTATTTTTGCATATTCTGTTAAAATACACACCAAAAAACCAAAAAAAAACTGAAATATCGTTTTAAGTACTTACATTTTCATACTGACGATTTTCATTACAATCTGCATTAAATTATTTTTAATTAGATAAAGCTGTTAGAAGTTATTGAGAATTTTTTTATCTTGCTGTAAAATTATGAGTTACGTTTTTTCTATATTAGGTTTTTGAACAGCTTTTTGTGACTATAAAATTTAACAGAACCGACAAAAAAAAAATAGTATAAAAAAAAAATTCAAAATTCATAAAAATCAGTTCCACCAGATAAAGAGAAATGCCTAAAGCATCTTGTACCTCAAATGTTCATCTCAAAATGATTTGCTTCGTGTTAAAAAAAAAAAATGTAGAAAATTTGGAACTGTATTATATTAATATAAAAGCAGCTTCCGAAAATGGTGTGTTTCTCCCATTTTTTTCTAGATGTTAAAATTTTCATGTCACAACCCATGTGCAAAATTTAACAATCTTATCACATATACATTTCGATATATTACACAAAAATTACCAAAATCTTTTGTGAAACAACAAAATCAAAAAATAATTGATACATTTTGACTTTAATGGAAAAAATAAATTTTATAACAAAAATAAGGAGCTAACTATGCTGGCTTGCCTTTAATTTTAGCGGCCCTGTTTACGTTCTCTTTTTGCATATGAGGCTCATTTTTTTAGTTGATTTATTTTTTATTTTTGGTTCTCTTGTTAGTGTTGTGTAGTTTTGTTAGTTATAAGAAAAACCGATTACTTGAAAATGCTCTTACTAACTAATGCACACAAACTAGTTATTTTTTTCAAGATACTCAAAGAATCAATAAAAGGGTTGCATTTTCTTGTGTGTTAATGACTTGCGTATTTGTGGAACTGACCTGTTGGTTTCATATGTTGCTGGCAGAATTGGGACAGATTCCTGTCGCTTCGAAACCTATCACGGCAAAGCATCTAAGCCGATTCTTTTCTCCGTAGGGCTGCTTTGGATTTTTTTAGAAAAAGAAAATTATTTTGGAGCTTTAAATAAGAGATGTCCTATCTTGCTATCAAGTTTTCTTTCATTCTTGAAGGGCAAATTTGCACATTCAGTGAGCATATCGTCGGCCTAATTCTAAAATTACTTTTTTAGAAAAAGAAAATTATTTAGGAGCTTAAAATAAGAGATGTCCTATCTTGCTATCAAGTTTTCTGTCATTCTTGAAGGGCAAATCTGAACATTCAGTGAGCATAACTTCGGCCTTATTCTAAAACGACGACAGTAAATATTTCAAAAAGTTTTCAGGAGTCGAAAAAAACGAACATTCGGTCACATTTCTTCATATATTATACATATATCGTTAAAAGTTTTTCAATTAAGATAAATCTGTTTAAATAGCCCTCCATGAGTATTAAAAATTATAATTAAAACATAAACGTCACCGCATTGTAACTAAACCTTCTTATTTTTGTTCGTCCATTCGGTCGTTACTAAAAAAATAAATATTTTTGAGACTACGCCCGAACTTAGATGAATTCTGCTAAATGGTTGGTCGCACGTTGTAAGTGTAAAAGAGCAAATAGTAACAAATAAAATAAGTCTTAAAAAAGTGTTCAACAACATCTTATAAATCTTCGAACGTTACACATTTTTGCCTCCAATATTAAAAATTCTCATGATTGTTTATAAGAAATTATTAAGAAATATATCTTTTCTTAAATTTCTTCACACACTTAATTGGATATTTTGCGAATTGCAGTTATTGCTGCTCTCAGAGATATTATATTTGAATATTTTTGAAATTTCTAGTAGGCCATTTTGCGGACAAGCCCATGTGATGTCCAATGTTTCTATCTTAATTTCTTATAACCACTATTTGCTCAAGTTATGACTTACAGGGTATTATAATAAGGCAACCAATAATAAGGTCACCTCTTGGCAAAGGCAATACAATGAAATATGAATTTTTGTTGATGTTTCTTTAGTTTGCAATGTCTAGTTTTGCTTTCAGTCAGCAAAATAAGATCGTTTTTACCTAGATAACTTAGAAGCTTTAATTCGATCTTAAGAGAAATTTCTGTAAACATTAGCTAAGTGCAAATATGACCTATTATAAAGTTTTTGCAAGAATCTTGAGATTTAGAAAATGAGATTGTTTAGACGTCTTGCTTGAAAAAATTCTTAGCAGCACAACGGAACGATTTTGGTCTTAACAATGGTCATACGGCTTCTTGTTTGGCTAGAAAGTCTGCTTTTCCATTTCCATCAAAGCCACAGTGGTCAAGATCCCTTCATTTTTGATGCGATTTAAAATATTCTTGTACTATGGCATCTAGATCTTGAAAATATTTTTCCAAAAAATTTCACAAAACTTCGATTAGTCTGATTTTTTTTTTTGTAATTCAACATATAATTTATACTTTTGTTTCGTGAGCCTCAATCATTGTCAGTTTGATAACCATAACCTTCAAATTATATATTATAAATTTGAATACAAAAATCGAAAACATCACAGATCAAAGTCAAGCTAAAGCATGTGTTACGTTAATGTTGCAATGCTTTGCTTATATTTTAATAAATTAATTAAAGTTGTGCCAAAAAAACTACACACAAATCAATTGACGAATACTAAATCAATCAAAGTCTTTGCTTGACAAGCAGCAACACACTGCTATTGAGTAAATCCTGAGACGACCTTTAATGAAGACCGTTTTGATTGAAGTGCCTGAAATGAAACATTATTACAACATTACTTAAGCTGTTTATTTAAGTAAATAAATATGTTGGAATCGACACCAAAATTTTACGCTGCTGCAATACCGATTACTTATGCCAAATTTTTTTTTCTTTTTTTACTTTTGTTCAACACCAACTCCGCCCTCAATAATGTTGCCGAAAGCCATTGACGCCGCTTAGTTACCAAACCTCTTTCTTTCAATCTCTTCCTCAATAACAGCAGCAGCAGCGTCATCATCATCATCATCATCATCATCATCATTATCATCACCCTACAACGTGTGTGGTTGATTACTTCTTTTTGAACTCTATTGTTTTGTTGGCAAGTTTAACATTTCCTTTTTTTTTATTTGTGTACATTTTTTTCAAGTTTTGTATGATTGCTGTTTTTTGCCCTTTTATTTGCTCCACTCTGGCTCAATTTGCTTATTGAGTCAGTGTTGCATGCGGTTGCAGTCAACAGAAATTCATAGCATTTCGCAGAAATACGGGCTATAAAGCTATAGCAACAAAAAAGCAACAAAACAAAAAAAAAGACAAAGAGGTAACCAACAAAACTCAAAACAACCGCTATAATGCAGTTCAAGTCGTTACACTTAAAAGCTGTTTTTAAGGCTATTGAAAAATGTTAAACTGTCTTATATTAAATGCTAATTTTATGAAGTTAAGTTGCTTTTCAGCTGAAAAATTCTACGGTTGCTACGGAAAATTCTTGTAATCATTTTCGAAAAAAAAAAAAATGCACGATAAGTATCTGCTTGTCGATTTGTCAGGTATTCTCAAAATTTTACAGCTGTGATGACTATTATTATGGCAAGAAAAAAGGTCTTTCAACTTTTCTTCAACAGTCATAAAACCAAATCAAAAGCCATAAATTTCTATAAATAATAACCCAATCCACCAACCATTTCACTAGACAAATAAAAGCTACCTCAAAATATATAGCAAACAATTCTACAAATGAAGTATTCCTTCATTGTACATTTTTTTTTTTTTTCATTTAGTTGTCTGTAAAAATGACGCAAGTCCATGACTAAGAATTGATTTTTTTATTGAGTGAAAACAAAACACAAAAATATAAAAATGTAGCAGATAACGTCTTCTGCTTTACAACACTTCAAAGTTGTTATGTCAATAAAACGCAAACAAAATTTTAAAAATAAACAATATCCCATTAACTCAATTAAGAAGTTGTTATTTACAAGTGTGTAGATAATGAGTCATAAAAGTAACGAATAATAATAACACTAAGAAAAGAGCTAATATTAATGACAGTATCATGAGCAATTCCAATATTTTTTTTTTCGAAATAAATAAAGAGGTTAAGCAAAAAATTATATAGGCCAAGGAAATTTTCGAGCAAAATATTACTCTCATAACAATATAAAAGGAATTAAGGGGTTAGGGATGGTCAGCAACATGAAAATATGAGAATTTTCAATAATTTATTTTTATTGCCGGTAAATCATTTTATTTTATAAAAGTAATAATATGGCATCATTGCATAATGTTTCGACTCGACTTCACGAAAATTTGAAAAAAAAAATTTATAATTTTTAAATGTCTGAGTTAATCCAGTTCCAACAGAAGTTCCTTGCGCTGACCATCACAAATCCTTGGATATTCATCTAAAATAAATAAGACAAAATTAGTTTTATTAATAGTTTATCTAGTGCCTGATCGAAGCTTTTTTTTTAAAAATAACAAAATGGTGGTCTCAGGAACTTTTTCTCCAGATTTTTGGCAAAATTGCTAATAAAAAATTAAAATTTTAAAAAAATTCCTTCAAGCAGGCACTTGTTTGTTATGTCTTCCTAAAGTTGTAAAAAATGTCAATGACATCTACTGTTCGGTTTTCGTGTTACAGAATACCAGTTCAAAAAACATAGTTTTGAGAAACACGCATTTAACCCGCCCAAGAAACCTTTTGTTAAATGTCAAATAACTCGATTCTTTGATCGAATATTATTATTTTATTATCTCATGAGGCCTTCCTTAATAAATAATAATAATAATAATAAACTCATCACACCTAAATAGATTAATCGATTTTATTACACATTGTGTTTATGCGTTTTTAGTGATAAGAGCGTCATAAAAGTTCGACTGAGGTATGTATATTGTTGCAACGTGACAATAAATTTTATTTATATTAAAAACAGTTTCTTATCAATATCAAAGTTCAAAATTATATATTTTGCAAAAAAACTTGCAGTCTGCCGACGTTCGAGTTTGTTGTGGTGTTTCAATAAAGAAGTCGTAATAAAAAATTAATTTCCTTTTTACATTAAAAAAATCGGCATCAATATCAAAAATACTACAAAGTCACTTACATAATTCTTTCATATTCAAAAGAACTATTCATGTAAAAATATTGAAATCAAAGTGATATTAGGGAAAGTACCAAACCAGCACAAGCTTCTATTAAGCTTACCAAGAAAGCGTTGGAGAAGAATTTATAGAACTATGTTTACTCTGCTAAAGTTCTAAAGGACAAATATAAGAGCCAAAATTCAAACTTTTAAAAAAAAATATTTTGGCGAGTAATCGTGCAGATTTGAACCCAAGTGTTAGCAGTGATGCTTTATCAGACTGCTATCGGCTCGACAAAACTTGCAAAGGGAAGCATTGAAACTGAATGCGGTGTTTAGGTAGGCGGGTCACCAAAAATTAATATAAAATGAAAGCTTAGAATGAAAGCTTGTGTCGAAAGGGTTTCAAACCTATACATTTTTTTTTTTTGGCTGTCGCGAAAAACAATCAAAATGGTCTTTTATTTATAACATTTGTATTTTTAGTCTTTTTGTTATTACATTCGTATTTTAAGTCCGATCATGGAGTGCAGCATTTTATTGAATGGGCGTCAGATGTCATCTTCAGGAAGTTTTACTGTTATTCAAGTATTTTTTTTTTGCTCCAGGTAACCCATAATTTCAATTTAAAAATTGAAAAAAATATTCAAAATATCTACTTAAAGATGACATCTGACGCCAACGACGCCAAAGAACACGATGCAGCATTCTTTCAGACCTACGATATGCTGCACCCCATAATCGAACTTATACTAATGTAATAACTTAAAGACTAAAAATACTCATGTTATAACTAAAAGACCATTTTGGCCGTTTTTCGGTATACCAAAAAATACATTTTTTAAAGTACTGAAACACTTTCGAAGTAGGCTTTAATTCTAGCGGGTATCGTAAATAATTCATTTTTTCTCCATGTAATGCCGCCCACTCTAGTGCTTATTCTTATGGAAACTGTGACTTTAAAAAGGTTATAGCCCTCAGATAGACCAAAAGCTTTGATAAAAATTGTATAACGCTTTGTCAAAGCAAATTATACAGAAAAATAACATAGATTGATCTACACAAACTAGCAAGTTGGGTTACCACTCGAACCCACGAACTACTGGAATCAATTTTTCTACAGTCTAGTACTCTGTTTTAAAAATTTTCTATGTATCTATTTAGTCCTTTAATTCTTCTACACTCGACAATCTATTGAAAAGAAGATTAAAAAATAAAAAATAAATATGTAATTAAGATAAATAACTATGAATATTTAACCACAACGTAAAAACGAATTTTCTGCAAATGGAGAATGGTTTGCGTATAGCAGGGTGTATCGGTTTGTATAGAGAAAAGTTAAGTCAGCCTTTTTCTGGACATCACTGCTCTAAACTTTATCTGCATCATTTTTTTTCATCTGAGAAATTTCACTGGAGCGGTTTTCGATTCTTCCAAACCCTTTTTGTCGGTCAATAAATCATATTTTTTGTGTATAACTGAATTTTTCTTATAAATGCATACCCAGGCTTACAGGTTTAGCAAAAGTAAACACGAAATCCTTGTAAAGGTTTTACCTCCTTTTACCACGCCCTATTCTGTGTTACTGCCTGCTTTTTATATCAACTTATGATTAATCATATTAAACCATGAATGGGGCATGCTTTATAGCCCCATCCGATCGACTGTTTCGTCATGACTTGCTAAAATAATATATAATTTCTGTGTGATTTGTGATATGCTATCCCAAAAACAAAGTATCGGTCATAATCATGGAGTTTTAATAGTTTTTCACATTAAAATCCAACATATTCGGTAAAGAAATTATTAAATTCTAACTTCAGATGCATGCTCAGTGTTCTCAAAACCCTGGAGAATATATTACACAGAGGACAGAAACAAGTGTTTCTTTATAATAGCTCAAGAACTGCTTTTCACTGGAATGCAATAAATTTGCAGTTCTTTTATTCCAATTTCCAATTTCTAATTTCAGAAATATAATTTACGATAGTCAAACCATTCACGATAAACTTCAAACTTCCCTTCAGAATTTACACAAAAGAAAACTTGAATATTTGGTCGACTATATCCAGTTATCCATAACCATAGCTGTCGGACAACTGCCGACTTAAACTCACGAAGTAAAGCACTTTGGTTTAGAAATGAAAAATTGACATGAATTTTGCATTCACTGATCATGTGAATTTATACATAAGCTCAAAGTATTCATACATGGCTTGAGTGTATTTATACAAAATGCATACAAAAGAGCGAAGGAATTCGCAAATATTCGAACCGCTTGTTTTTTTCATTATCTCGTTTCTAGTTCTTATGTACAACGGATGTATGAATTTTGATTATACTTGTAGTTCTCGCTTTCAGTGTATAAGTACATGAGTTTCATGAATTTCCCGGCAGTATTTGGGACTAGTTCAGAACTAGCGATTTGTAGCCTCTTGGTAGCCAGAACTAGTTCTACTTCAATCTAATTTCTTTGTATTCAACTGGCGAATTTTACGTGAAGATGTCATAGAAAAGGATGAATTGCTACCTTTCAGATTCCCATTCCCTAGCTACTTCACTAGTGTTGTAGGGTAAGCTTATTCGCTGGTCAGAAATATAAAAAAACAAAAAAATGTAGGCATTGGGAAATCAATCTTCAGTTAAATTTTTTTATTTGTTTTATTACAATTTTTTATTCACGTTGTTCAATGAAATTGAATATCCTCATATATCATATTTTTTCCAAAATAGTTGCTTCGAATTATATCAGCCATTTTCATGAGAGAAAGACGTAAAAAACATAAATAATAAGCAGTACGAGCTTGAAGTTGATTCAACTGACCCGTCTATGCATTACCTAGGGTCAAAAAAGTAGCTAGTGCTTATAGAACTAGTGAAATAGCTAGTAATAAGCAGGCAATTGGTTACTCTCAATACTGGCGGGTTGTCTCTTAACTTATGAACTATTCTTGCTGACCTTGAGTTTGTACATGGTTTTCATGAATGTAGGTCACTAAACTCATAAACGAGTTCACGTTTGCCATGTTATGGTATATGAGAAGATTCATGCATTAAACTTATAATTAATAACTTTTCTTCTTCTTCTTATGTTTATACGAATGATTTATGTAGTTTTTACTTGGTACACACAATTTATGTACTTTTAACACTACGCTTATAAAATATTTCTGTTCTCGTGTTTTTTTCTTTTTGTATTTTGTATATTAAAAAGAGATCATGTAAAATTTCATAATTATTGTGTACATTTTTGGATCAGTGAAGCTATTCAATAGAACCAACACCAATAATAAATGATTTTTCTATTCCCGTGATATCATCATCAACTATAAAAAAGAGCTGAAAAATGCTAAAAAATTACTTATTCAGGAATTTCTGCGGTTCTATTAAAGATGTTCCTTCAAGTTGTTGCCTTGAAAAGCTTAGCAAGTGTCAGATCATAATCCTTAGGTAGTCTTATACCTGAGCATGCTAAATAGACAAAATCAAAGAAAAAGATTCTATCACTTCTACTTAATACCCAATCCCTTTTGTTAAAAAATGCATAACTCACAAGGAAAGATCCCCAGGTGACAGTCACCGATTTGAATGATTTTCGGATATGTGATAGAAGACAAAAATCTAAGGTCGACTTTTTTTTTATATGTGCTCAATCGATGGTTTTGGGTTTCAAACTGGCGTTCAAAAATCAGCGAAAATTTCGTTTTTTTGCTATAATTTCGCTTTTTTCCATGGAAACATTTACAAATTTGGTACCAAACGAAAGCTCTTACAAAACCACACAAGATGGCATCAATTTTTCATAAGAAAATTTTGTTGTAATTTTGTTGTTGTAATTTTTAGTAATGTTTAGTCGATATCAAAGAAGTATGTTGACACAATTATTTCATATTAATTTATGTTGAATTTAAGACAATTTGTAAACTTACCTTTTTTTTGTTTTTTTAAATTTGTTACTGTTTATAATAAAATATTTGTTTTATTGAAATGCATCTATTTTCCTTAAAGAAAAAAAATTGTATTAAATTAATAGTACCCAATATGGGTATCAAAAATTTTAATGTAAAAAACCCATATCAAAACGAATTTAAGCCGAAATGCACTTTGAAGGACGTGGACTTATTTTAAAATTAATTTTTTTATTATAAAATTTAAGTTAAAATAATTATTTTCATATCTCATGAGTTATTCATTCACAAAGTTGAGGTTTTGAAATTAGAAGAAGATTTTTATGATTTTTTCAGCTAAAAATCAAAAAATTTTTTTTTTAAGAAATATGAGAAAATGCATTTTATTTATTTTGCATATCGTAAAAATGTCCATATTTGGTACTTTGGATGATTAAAACTATTGTTTACTGGTTCGATGAGACTTACAAGAAAAAGCACGCATTTTGTATGGAAGCCCTATGAAATGTCAACTTTTCCGATAAAATATGTACACATGAGAATAGGCCATAAAAAAATAAAATTTTTGATACCCATATTGGGTACTTTTAATTTAATACAATTTTTTTCTTTAAGGAAAATAGATGCATTTCAATAAAACAAATATTTTATTATAAACAGTAACAAATTTAAAAACACAAAAAAAAGTAAGCTTACAAATTGTCTTAAATTCAACATAAATTAATATGAAATAATTGTGTCAACATACTTCTTTGATATCGACTAAACATTGCTAAAAATTACAACAACAAAATTACAACAAAATTTTCTTATGAAAAATTGATGCCATCTTGTATGGTTTTGTAAGAGCTTTCGTTTGGTACCAAATTTGTAAATGTTTCCATGGAAAATAGCGAAATTATAGCAAAAAAACGAAATTTTCGCTGATTTTTGAACGCCAGTTTGAAACCCAAAACCATCGATTGAGCACATATAAAAAAAATACGTCGACCTTAGATTTTTGTCTTCTATCACATATCTGAAAATCATTCAAATCGGAGACTGTCACCTGGGGACCTTTCCTTGTCAGTCAAAAATAAACATTTTTCCAAAATTTTTTTTTATTTTTGTAGAGAATAGAACAAATTACAAAAAACCAAAACATATATTTGTCACACCAACATGGTTTTATAGACCTCCAAACTGACGGCAGAGAAAAAAACGGGGCCACGTGGTTGCAGCGCTGGGAGTCGCAAAAATTGTCCGATCTGGAAAAAAATGACTTTTTCAAATCTTAACAAAATTTATTATTGTATGACAGGAGCTTTTTTTAACTTTTTTTTTCAATTTATAGTCATGTTCCATATTTGAAAGTGTGTTTTTTCGAAAAAAATATTGACTTTAAAAATTCATAAAAAATCGAAAAAAAATTTAAAAAAAGCTCGTGTACGAATCAAGTTTAAAAAAATTAAAAAAAAAAAAATTTCGACAAAAAATGAACCCGCTAGTGCCGCAATCAGTACGAAAAACATGGTTTCGAGATAAACGCGTTCAAAGTTTGTGTACAAAGAAAAAAAAGGGGCGAAAATTAAAAATGCGCTCTCACTAATGCGGCTATAACTTTTGAACCCGTAAGAATTTTTCCATGAAATTTGTTATTTTAGCATTTTAAGAATATTTACTAAAATACAAAGTTATAAAAAGAGACCAATGTCATGTCCCCCGTTTAGAAAAAAACTTTTATTTCAAAATTTTAAAAACTTTGAAGTCAAGTCAAACTTAAAAAGCTTTAAAATTTTGAAAATTACCTAATTCAAAGTTTACCAGTTATAATTGAAATAAATTAATTGACCTTCTTGACCTTTGTTTGTTTTTGTTTACTTTGTGTACTATATGTTTTCTAAGCTTTTTTTCATTGTATAAAATAAAAAATTATTTTTTATATTTTTTTTTTCATAAAATGTGTACATGTCGTTTTTTGTGTCTTAAACTTTATTATTTTTTAACTGCTGTCATTATTCTCAACTTGACTTGCCTAACTAATTCTTCTAGCTTAAAACTTGATGTTTATCGAACTTACTATGCTGTGGTTTTTGTTGTTGTAAACCTTTTCTTTATGCTTACTTTAACGCTCAAAAGTTATATAATTTCTTTTCTTCTGAACAATGTTTTGCTTTTGCTGCTTATTCTACAAACAATAGAATATTTTGTTTTTTTGCTGCAATTAAGTAGTATTTAAAATACCTTACAAATTATTGCAATTACAAGCTTAACATGCAATTATTTAAGTTAATTTGCTTGTAAATTTACGTTGGCAACCCTAAATATTGAATTTTTAACAAATTAACTTGACTGACTTTAAAAACAAAACAAAAAAAATGTCTTTTATGACTTTTTATTTACTTTTCAATAAAACATAAAAATTCTGAGTGTTATGTTGCTACCGCCATTGCCGCATGCTTCACTGAGTTTGGCTCTTCGACCAACATTTCATCAACCGACCTAGCCGCTAGCGCTGCTGCACTTGCGCATTACATATGCTCGCATATTTTTTAATGTCTTGTAATTTTTATGCATGAAGAATTTTGACGGTTTTTCATTAAAATTCTTTATGTTGGTAAAATGCTTTATTTTCTTGCGCACCTGCTATGTCTTGTTTATATATTCTTTTTATACAATATATTGTTGTTTGTTCTCTACTTTTTACTCATAACTATATTATTTTTTCATAACCATTCCTCAACCACACTTTTGGTAAATTAGTTAAAATTGCTGCCAGTATTTTTTAAAAAAATTATAATTACGCAGCTGAAGCAGAACTTATGTGCGTCAAAATTAATTTTTTTTTATTTTGTTTGGTTTGAAAGCGAAATAAGCAGACATAAATGAAAAAGTAATTTTTTAGCTGTTCAGCAAGCATAAGATTTTGTTTTCTTTTTGGTTAGAAAATTAAGGCTGTCTGGAACTTTTGGAGTTCCACTTTAATTACTATGCTGATCCGCTGAACCAACGAACCACCGAACTGCGGTTGCCACTACAAACAAAGAAAAGCTTAGCACTCAAACTGTGCTAGTTTTGAGTGAAGTGTCAAGTTCATGGTCTAATTATAGTGATAATCATAGCTTGAGCCCAACGAGAATTCTGTAAATTCTGAGATCTCTGGTTTTTGAGCTTAAACTTTGTGCCACAAAAATATCACAAAAAAAAAAAAAATATTCGAAGCAAATAAAAGATTTAAGCCAACAAAAATTAAAGCTGACAATACAATGCTTTTTGAGCAAAAATTTGTGGTTAAGAAACTTTGTACCAAATGTTTTGAGAACGTTGAAATGATTTTATATGATACAAATATGAGTGGATCTTTTGTTAGTAGATTTGAATTGTCCTTAAATAGTTGAAAGCTGCTTCAGATGCAGAGCAAGGCAATTCACCAGTGGAAGTATTTTATATATATTATTTTCCTGATGCAAAGCATTCAAGCTAGCCATTTGCTAACCGCGATAGAACTGTATAAACAAAAAAGTTCCCCGCTATACAGAGAATTCAATTTCAATACCAGGAACAAGATTGAGGCAATTCTTAAACGAAAGTTTGACTTTAGTGAAGAACCTTAAGAACCAAGGAAGTTGGTGACAAAAAATGTATACTCATAAAGTACTACACTGTTAAAAATCTTGGACTAAATTTTAGTCAATTCTGTACTGTATATATTAGACCTATTCATAATGGCATTTTCATCTCTGATTTTCGCTCCCCTCAAAAGATCTGAATATTTGGACTATACAAATAAGATTTAAAAAAAATTTCATAAAAAAGTTGAAAACTGGGACGTCTCTCTTCAAAAACGTATATTTTGAGAAAAAATTCAATATGTAAAAATTATCACTTCTTATAAATTGACTGAAAATTAATTTGGTTACAAAATTTATTTTGAAGTTTAACATTTTTGCGGTATTTGGGTATGTTCAATCGAATGGAGAAATAAAAATAGAGGGCTTTCAAACAAAAAAGTTGACTTTTTCAATAATTTTTGTCATAAAACATGAAAAAAATATAAAAATTTCTATAAAATTTTGACTTTGAATCCAGTTTTTAGATTTGTCTTCCGCCTAAAACTGAAAATGACTTGCCTATGTTCTGAAAGATTTTATTGACTTTCAAAAAAATTAAAGACTAGATCCGAAACACTTACCTTAGTGCTTACAAAGCGTTTTTTTCGAACTTTTACTTAAAAAAAAAATTAAATTCAACAAAATTCTGGGTTTACCATATTATAAAGTAAACAATGTTTTAAAATTGATAATTTTTTATTTTTAAACCATCAAAATATTAAGTTTACACAAAAATAAAAAAACACAAATAAGATAAAGAAACAAAAATAAAAGAAATTTCACTTTAGTTTCTCCATAATTCTTGTCTTAGTGGTATTTGGAAATTCTTTCCTGTGGTTTTCAACTATAAGAAATGCCAGTTGTTTTTGCTCCGGTCACGTCAAGTACTAAAACTTAGTTTCAGTCTCATGGCATGGTCATGGGTTTAAAATTTAATATTTTTAAATTTTTAGTCCCTCCCTACCTAAATAACCGATGAAATTTTCTCTAAAAGCGTTATTTTGTATTGTAATTTTTTAAACATACAAACCGAAATTCTTTGCGGTAAACAAACCAATCAGCCATTTAGAAATAGTGCTTGGATTAAGCTTACATGTAATACAAAAAGTAAGCCTTATCCAAACACGCTTGAAAAACAGTTGCCTAGGTAATAAATTTCCAAGTTGCTTTGTTTAACTATTGCGTAAAACACAAAAAGCAAGTGATGTACAATAATACTTGGAAAGGCTTGCATTAAGTAAGTGTTTTGCAATCATACTTAGAAAACGCTGACATCGGTAATAGTTTTGCAACTGTTCAAAGTTGTGATGCTCTCATATATATATGTATATATACAAAATTTTTTTTTTTTACTTTTGTTTGCTCAGCATTCATAAGGCTAACGGCACGGTGATAGAGTGTCCGACTCATATGCGCTGGTTCGCGCGTTCGATTCCTGGTGATGGCAAACACAAACATTTTTGATGGCATGCAATTTTAAAATCGAAAATAAAAATTAAATAAAAATAAAAATGTTCCGGTTAGGAATTGAACCTTGGATGTCCAAATCGCAATAAATCAAATAACAAGTGGCTTACCAACTAAGCCACGGAATAAAAATTTTTCGCGAGTGCTAATTATGTTGTTGAATGTAGCACACTTGGAAAAAGCTTATTAAAACATTTATATCCAATTGTAAAAACAACACTTGGATTTAGCTTGAAGTAAGGAATATAATTCCAAGGGTTCACTTTCGTTTATCCTTCAATTACATGTAAGCGTTCTACAAAAGCAAATGAAAGCGTTATCCAAGCTTGAGGCTTACGTTTGTAAGCTTGTTTAAAGCTTATTCCAAGCTTGTTTGGCTGATTGAGAAGTATCCAGTGAAGCCACATGATTCAATACAAACATGATTCCGATCAGCTTCCGGAACTAGTGAAAGTCTTCATAATCTATTTTTCAAAAAATTCCATTGGATTTTCAAAATCTATATCATGAAAATCATTCAAAATTTTGCATATATTATTCGATTTTAATGGAAGAGAGCTCTTTGGAAATATGTCGTAAGGACCTATTGCAAAAAAAAAGATATTATCTCACTTAAGCATTTGCTTATTCATGCTCATTGGTATAACTTAAATATATCACTGGACCTTAACAGGTGAACAGACAAAATCAAACCAACATATTTTTTCTCATAAGACCTTATTTCATAAGATCGGATAATATTTGACAATTTAAAAAATTTTTTTGTGAAACATACGCGGAAAAATACGATGAATATTTATGAATGATGAATTTTTTTTCTTCAGTTTCGACAGTCAATCGGAATTATTTTTTTGCTGAATTACATGACTTCACTATAAAATAAATTTCTACAGAGATTGGATTAGTTTGTATTTAAAAAAATTACAATATAAAAAGAACGAAAAATAACAATTTTAGAGCAAATTTCCTTGATTATTTCGGTAGCCAGGATTATTTCACAGCCGATTTTCCACATATTCAGGCTTTATTATTTTGTTTTACTTTTGGATTAATTTTTTCCAAATATTTCCAACTCAAATCGAAGTATTATCAACAACTTCTCAAATGGACAGAATAAGAACTTAACAAAAATTAAACACCAACCAGAAATAATGTTCTTAGCGGGAACATATTTGAAATATACGTTTGAGGTTGTCACTTATTTGATGAGACGTGTGACATGAGTTAAGTTTTGGGGACTCGGTAGTCGAGTTTTTAGCGTGCTTGACAGCCAACCCAGAAGTTCCGGGTTCGAATCCCGGTCTGGCCACGGTCCTAAGCTTTTACTTTTCTTTAATTATTTCCTCATTTATAATCAACTGAAATTTACAATGCATCAATTTATACGACTTAAGTAATTGTAGTTGGTTGTAGAGATGTTTGTGGAATGAGATTGCTTATTAACTCGAATTGACTGAGGTAAAGGCATAACGCATGCCTCAGATTCAAATTCAACAACATGATACGCTTGTTTTTCTTGATTGCACTTTCACTTCTACTTATCTATCACCCTATTTCCAAACGAAGGCAGACTTGACTGAATAGTTTTGATACCTGATATCCTTGGTTCGAAGTTAAAAAACAGGAAACTATACTTTTTTCACAAAAATGGGTATAAGTCCCTTATAAGGAACATCTTTTGAAGTTAAAGCAAAAAAATTTGTTTAGCATTTTTTGGTTTTTCACCGTAAGCAGCAAAAATTAGGTTAAATTTTTAAAATATGTAACTGACTCGAGCTGAAACCACACCAATACCACCCATATTCCAAATAACAATCATTATAATTGGTAAAAAGGCATATATTACAAAAAAAAAATAAAAAAATTAAGAAAGCATAAAACTAAGAAGAACACATTTTTCAGCTTCTTAATTTAAATTTATAATAAGGTTGAGCTGTTTTTGCAGCTTGTTTAAGTTATGTTGTGGTCTTGTTTTGTTCACTGGGTTAAAAATTTAAAAAGTGCCGTCTAGTAAACATAACTTGGTTTGAGATGAAAACCATGCATTGCTTTGTTTTATAATTTTACGAATTTCCTCAAAGCCAGTTGTTCAAAATTATCATTTCTTCTTTTTGTTTCCACTGAGTTTACATTTTATTTTCGTCTTATTTTCTTTAGTTTTTATGCAACATGTCATTTGGCTAAAATATTTTTGCTTTTACCCCATATTTATCTGTGCTTGACATTTTATACAATTTTGCGGCTTTTCAATTTTTTGGCCACTAAGTTGCTTTCTTTAAAGAATACCCACGAAACTTAACCGAAATACATATACTTTCGTTTCGACTCTTTTATGTCGTTCAATTTCTTTGCAATTCTTTTGACAATAAGCTATACTTAAAAAATAGAAATGCTATAAAATAACAGTTATTAATTTATGACCGGCTTATTCATACTCTTAAACAAGCATTTCTCTTTGTGGTTGGCTGTGAAAATAAAAGCGATTTTTGTGAAATTTTTATAATTATTGCCATTTAGTCAAACGATCAATGAGAAAATTAAGACACAAAAGAAAAAAAAAACAAAACAAAAAGAAAAAAGTGACAGCTGTTTAGAAGAGTGTGATAAATAGATAACAAGCACTTCTAAAAATTTTGATTTTACTTTCATAAATCCGAAATGTATAGAAATTGTCATAAAGTATGCGAATATTTTGAATATTCAATAGCTTTCTGTAAGCTATAAATCTTTTATAGCTGTTGGCATAAGAAAAATAGTATTCTCAGCAATCAAATGCAAAAATATGTTAAACAATTTTATAGCTATCTAAACATTCCAATTTTAACCTAATTTTTAATTTTTGCTTGTAGGATTTAGTTTCAAGATGTTAAAGAAAATATTGAAATTTTTTTATAATTTAAGTATATTTTTGCTTTTATTTTACCGCACTTTTATTAGGTACTAATATAAAACCCGTTCCAGCAGCCGGTATGATAACATTTTTACATTCATCTTGAATGTTGTTTTGTTGCAGTCGTCGTCAAGGTATTGTTTCTAATAAATATCAAAAATATTTTATATGCATACTTTCAGGCTGATAATTTTTTCCTATAGTAAAAGCACTGTTATAGCAAGAAAGAACAGTTTGAGTGATAGTAGGTGCAGAGCAGCACGCTTGTATTTTATGTATTAAGATGTAATATACTTTAAAGAAAACATTTTATTTTTTTTTTTGTTTTTTTATATCTCTTTGAAAATATTCTAGGATAATATTAAATATATTTTATATCCAAGCTTTAAAGGACAAATCAACGAAACTGGCAAAATATGGTTTTACTAAAGATGGGTCTAGGGTCAAAAATATCGCATATCAGAGTTAGTAACTATGAATTTAAAAAGAGAGGTAATGAGTTAAACCAAAAAAATTTTTTCTACACAATATTAAATATATTATATCCAAGCTTTAAAGGACAAATCAACGAAACTGGCAAAATATAGTTTTACTAAAGTTAGGTCTAGGGTCAAAAATATCGCATATCAAAGTAAGTAATTCTAAATTTAAATAGAGATGTAATGAGTTAAACCAAAAAAATTTTTTCTACACAGTTTTTGTTTTGTAAAAACAAACTTGTACATAAAAAATATCTGGATTTAAACTTTTCATAAATCTAGGCATAACTATTAAGAAAAGAAATTCAAAAAAATTGCAAAAATAGACAGCACCATAGCATAATTGAACACAAAAATTATTCAAACAAAAACGTAGGTATTTTTAAATATTTTTTTTTTTTTTATGACAGCATAAAACTTCATAACTGCCAATCATTTTGCCAAAATGAAGATGAATCTGCACACCAAAAAATTTGCTACAAAAAAGTTTCACCGCTAAAAAATTTGACAGAATTTTGATAAATTGAGTTATGGTTATATTTTGTTTGAAAAAAAAAAACAACACAACAAACTATAAATAAATATAACAATAGACGCGCGAAAAATTGTGGAAAAAAGGCAGCAAAATGTTCAAGCTTTAATTTGCCCGCAGCTAAAATTACACTCACTCACAAGCTATAGACAAATTATTAAATTTATTTAGTAATTTTCACAGCTTTAGCAAATAAGTATAAACTAGAGATGGTGCTAAATTGTTTTTGCTTTAAAAGCTGTTAAATTAATGTTGGGCTTTCTTAATCTTACTAATTAATTTTTATTTTTTGCCAATGCAAAAAGAAAGAAAGACAGACAAAAAAACAAAAAAAAAAAAAAAATTCAAAAACAAGCTTATGCGATGGAATGTTGAAACGCTTTTTGAAATTAATCAATGCTAATGCGTTATAACGAGCGGCAATTTAAAGTTTAATTATAGTTTATTTGTTTAGATTAATTAAGGTGAGATGCTGATAATATCGTATGATTAAGCGAGTGTAAGTGATTAATTGGTGAAGGCAAATATTATTTTAAATAGATAATTGAATTTTTTTTCGACCAAAAAAAATTTTCGAAACGAATGAAACGTGTAACGAAAATTGGAGCAACACTTGCAGCTTTCTAAGCAAAAACTCTTATGATAAGCGTGGCTCTTATAAGTCGTTATATTCGTTTCTATGTTACAGTCTTTCGAAGTTTTTACTACGATGCAATTTTTATATAATTTGGAAACTCTTTGGGAGGATATTTTAACACCGATAAACATGACCTTTGCTAAAAGCCTTTTTTTGGTGAAACATTTCTTTAAGGAGGGACATAACATTCACGGCAGAGAAAACAGACCTTTTTTTTAAAATTCATAATTCATAAACAATATTTTGCCAAAATTTTATTATTGTAGAGAATTGAACAAATTACAAGAAAAAAAGAAAAAAAAATTATTAAAAAAAAAAATATATTTTTCACTCCAACATGGTTTTATAGAGCTCCAAACTGGCGGCAGAGAAAAACAACGGGGCCTTGTGGTTGCAGCGGTGGGAGTCTCAAAAATTGTCCGATCTGCATAAAAAAATATCGTATGACAGGAGCTTTTTTTCAATTTTTGTTGATGTTCCAAATTTGAAAGTGTGTTTTTTCGAAAAAAATATTGACTTTAAAAAATCGAAAAAAAATTTAAAAACAAGCTCATGTTATACAATAGCGAATCAAGTTTAAAAAAGTACAAAAAAAAAAAAAAAATTCGTCAAAAAATGAACCAGTACGAAAAACATGGTTTCGAGATAAACGCGTTCAAAGTTTGTGAAAATTAAGAATTCGCTCTCACTAATCCAGCTGTAACTTTTGAACCCGTAGGAATTTTTCATGAAATTTTTTCTAAGAATCTTAAGAATATTTACTAAAATACAAAACTATAAAAAAATGCCATTGTCATGTCCCTCTTAAGGTACAACTGAACTTTGGAAAAGTATTTCAAAATACATGTCTTAAGAAGTTTTTTTTCTCAGCTCTTTTATGACATAATGTAATAGTTTTTTTTTTTTTTTAAATAGGAGATATTTCAAAATAAAAGAACAAAACTCACCCCCAGTTTTATTTTTTTACACTTTCTAAAAAAAAAATGCATTTTTTTTAATAAATTATGCAAAATTGTCTTATAAGACATGTCAACAAACAAAACGCAACTTGATATTTCAAAACTGGCATAGCCCGTTTAATTCTGAGATGGACTGTCCGCCAAGTGAAAAATGTCATTTAGAGAAAAACACGTTTCTTCTATAATACTAATATCCAAATTTCAGCCCCAAAATTATTTTTAAATATTAACCAAAACCATCGAATTTCTCAAAATTCCTTTGGGTTGTGACTTTTAAAGATAGAGGGTGCTTTTTTTATGGGTTCTTTTTAAGAATTTTCTAGAAGGTTAGTTGTCAAATCCATGCAGAGACTTATACCGGAACAGCGTTTGCAAATCGTGAAAATTTATTTCCAAAATTTGCGTTCTGTGCGGCAAACTTGCAGAGCACTTCGCATGCATAACAATGTGAGCATAATCGATCATCCTTCTGAGCAGGTTAAACGCAATGCGATGAATGGATATATGTTTATGTTTACTCTTATGATGGAGAATATTCCATACGAATACGAGCACTTACTTACGAGCGTATCGTATAAGCCATCGCACAGTGGCTCGAAATTAGGAAAATGCGGAACTAGGAAGTAAGTGTCAATTCTGTTAACAAAAATTTTATGTTTAAGTTATATTGGCGCTACTTCATTTTTAATCTTATTTTTTTAAATTTAAAATTTATTTTTTAGTTAAAAAATTTTTTTTTATTTTTAAATTAATAAAAATTATTTTTTCAAATGAAATAAAAACTGCAAAAACCTGAATGTTTTTGTTCAAATTTTCTGACAGTTTTTGAGATGAGCAGTACTTAAATATATTTTGCTACAGTTAAATTATCGTAACCAACATCTTAGTGGAAATGTGAATGACTGGCATGTGGAGGATGTAGGTTCGTATCCCGCCTGTGTTAGTATAAAAATTGTAATTTAATTATTATTTGTAATTTGATTCCAGTTCTATGATAAATTGGCTGATTGAACAGAAACAAACTCCCAAATAAGTTTGTGCTAACATCTCAAATGAAAAAATTATGTCATCTAAATATTGTAGTCTTTTTTTTAAACAAGGATTTGCTATAACAAAAAAAAATTATTTCAACAAATCATTTCTTGTTTGTATTTTTCAAGAAATGAAGTCTGTGCACGAAGTAAAAATATTATTGTTCACTTAACTCAAGCACAAGCTTGCTTTAAACAACTCAAAATCTTGCTCGATGCTTTTTCAAGCATGTTTTATTTTAATTCAAGCTTGAATTTGTTTGATTTTTTTCTCAGTGTATATGCCAAGTATTGTTGGCATTGCTTTTAATCAGCTCTAAATGTTAAAAAATCTAAGCTGTAGGTTTTTTAGATTTTAAAATTGAGCTCAGAATCAGCCTGTTTGTCTTTGTAAAGCAAATGTGTGAATCTTTTTGTTACGTACAATTCAAGATCGTATTCATAACTATCTCATTACGGAGAAATAAACCTACAATACCGCGTTCTATCACGAATTTGAAATTTTTACTTTTTATCACTCTCACATTACAGTGATCACACTGTGCATCAAATTAGTTACGCCATTTTGAATTTTAAATTTTTATAAAATAATGTTAACCCTTTGTGCACGTTACACTGTTACCATATAACCATACCATAGTGACAAAAAAGCCGTTATAAACAATAAATAATATATTTTGAATATATTAAATAGAAATTTCTTAATTTTTGGGTGTTTTTTGTAAATTCAATAAAAAAGCCAACTAATAATAAGAATTGTTTTTTTCAACCGTTTTTATACCCTAAACCTGAAAGGTCAGGGTATATTAACTTTGTGCAAACGTTTGTAACGCATAGAACGAAGCGAGTCCGGTATAGAAAAGTATATATATTCTTGATCAGCGTCACCACGTGAGTCGAGCTATCTATGTCCGTCCGTCCGTCCGTCCGTCTGTGTGTTGTCCGTAAACACAGGATAAGAAGAAGGAGTCGAGATAATAAGATGAAACTTGGTACACATGGTCACATGCACCCAAGGATCTGCACTATTGAATATTTTTGGAATCCGCCCACGGACACGCCTACCTCCCATACAACGCAAAAATTGAAAACTGCATAACTCAGCTTATAATAAGTCTACAACAATAAACTTTGGTATGTGTGTGTTTTATATCAACACAAAAATTTTTTTGAAAAATGGACGTCATCCGCTCATGGACACGCCCACCTCCCATACAACCCAAAAATTGAAAACAAAATAAATAAGCGTTTGTTTAACCTACAGAGCTAAAATTTGGCACGTATGTTTCTTATGACAAGAAAAAGATGGTTTTGAAAAATGGACATCATCCGCCCACGGACACGCCTACCTCCCATACAACGCGAAAATTGAAAATTGCATAACTCAGCTTATAATAAGCCTACAACAATAAAATTTGATATGTATGTGTTTTATACAAACACAAAGATGTTTTCGAAAAATGGACGTCATCCGCTCACGAACACGCCCACCTCCCATACAACCCAAAAATTGAAAACGCAATAAATAAGCGTCTGTTTAACCTACAGAGCTAAAATTTGGCACGTATGTTTTTTATGACAAGACAAAGATGGTTTTGAAAAATTGACGTCATTCGCCAACGAACACGCCTACCTCCCATACAAACAAAAAAGTTTAAAACTCAATAAATAAGGTTATGTTTGTCATAGAGAAATTATATTTTGTATGTATGTATTTTATACCAAAACTAAGGTGTGTTCCAAAATTGGGAGTAATCTGTCCATGAACACGCCCACCTCCCATAGCGAAAGCACAATGAAGGCATTAACTGTGAGCTACAGGAATAAAACTTGGTATGTGTAAATTTTTTATCAACATTTAAATAAAAATTTTTTGTTTTTGAAAAGTAGGTTTAGGGTATTTCATAGTCGGCCTAGACCGACTTTATACTTTCTTTCCTTGTTTTTATAATATTTTTTGGTATTTTAACAATACCAAAAAAATGTAAAAAAAAACCTGTAACAGTTTAAAAAAAATTACAGGCTGGTAAAGTGAGATGGTGAAAAATAAGGATGCCTCCTGCTTGATATGTTTCTAATCCTTCTGGTGATCTGGAGAAGAAAACAAAAAGCTTTTTAATTAGTAAGAATGTCGATATGGTTTGAAGCACGGAAATTAAAAAAAAAGCTTGAAAACAAAAGTTGATAATTTGCCCTTTCTTTCAAAGTTTTTAATTTTATAATTATGGTTAAAAAGCAAAATATTTACATAATCATAGAGGGATCATAGAGTGATATATAAAGAAGGTACACACCAAATTTCGAGTTAATCGGTGAAATTTCGGTGATAACTTGAGAAATCACGTCAGACATATTAGAAAAAGTTGTTTCGAGTAAAACGTTTTTAAATATGAGGAGTTTTCATTCAAAACCAGATAAGTCACACAGATAGAATTGTTGGGAAATCGAAAAAAAATTTTAATTTTAACTGACATTATTTATAAACAAATCAATTATGCAAAATTATGCTCCACAGGAATAGATGTGTTATGCGAAAAAAAATAGTCTCTAGTGCAAAAAAAATTCCTATTTTCAATTTCAAATTTAGACTTGTATGGTTTTGAAAGTTAGATATGAATCAAAATTTATATATCGCCGTTCGGGGTCTCAAATGTGAGACGCAATCATTAAAATGATTTCTGCATATATTTTTTTTAAATCGAAGGAAATCCGCGGAAGCAATTTTGACAAAATTTTACCTTTCTCCTGAAGGTAATTTTTTGCAAAAAAAAATGTTTCTTGGTTTTAACGTTTTATTTTTAACAGAACGCATGCCCAAATCCACTAAAATGTTCAATTTATTACTCCTCATACCAACGTCTTGACATAAAAAAGTTTTAAAAATTTGATTGAAAACTACACAAATTAAAACTTGCTTGGACATGTCTGCTTTTGATTGAAAAGGAGATTTTTTTAATGCATTTTTCTCTAGGATTTCTTATAATTTTATCAAAGAGGATTTTATGGATCGATATATTGTAACATAAGCTTTACAATGGCATTTCTAACTAAAATTCTGATTTCCTGTGACTTATCTGGATTTGAATGTAAACTCCTCATATATAAATTTTCAAAATTGGTTTTTCATTTTTTTTTTTTGTTTCTAAAATATCAATGAATATCTTATTAAAAACCTGCTGCTCAAAATATATCTAGTTTTTTTTTTATGGAATTTTAAAACCACAAAAATGTTGGGGGTGCACATTTTTCTAATCTATAACTGCCTTAATAAAAATCAAGTGTTGAAGTTTCCAAAAATGTAATTAAGTTAAAAAAAGTTATAGTAGAAGCATAAAAAGCATCATTACACAAAACTAGAGTGATCTAGTGTGGAACTAATATTTCTAAATTTGCAGAATATGGTTTAAGCAAGGTACTTTACCAGTTCTTTCGTACCAAATTTGGTCTAAGTCCAAAAAGGGTTTATTTGATAGCAGTTTCATGAGATGAACGCTCTGTGCGGCGATACGCGTGTAATTTTTGTTTGAACCCTCCTTGAACCCATTAAAGCCTGAACATAAATCGTATCATACGATTCTGATGAAATTTTGAAATGTGGACCCGGGAGACCATAGAAGTTGATAGAAAAAAAATTTTTTTTTTTTTGGATTTTTTTTTTTTTTTGTATAAATTCTTACATTTCTCATAAGCTACATGTTATTTAATCATTTAACCACATTTCATTCACTCCGAACGAAATTTTGCCATGGACTATCGGGTTTTGAAATACCCATTTTTATTAGACTCGGTGTGACTGCCAGTTGAGTTGAGATATCACTGTCGATTTTCTCAATTGCATAAAAGACACTTAAGATGGATCCTGAAGCTATCTAGGAAGGGTGTGCTTTTCCCCTTTTTTTTCATTTCCCTTGTTTTGGCATCATCCTTAGCATTACCCGATTTTCAAGTCTCATCCTTCCTCATTACTATAGAAAGCAAAATAAAGAAGTCTGCAATTTGGTACAAAATTGAAACTTATAATTTGTTTAACCCATTTATTCCCACTGTACTCGCTTGGGTACAGAACAATGTTTTAGTTATTTGCACTGCTCTTTTGCTGTTTGCGCATTTATCCATTGAACTTCTGTTTGTATGTATTCCTTGACACATTGCTTACATACTTGTTGCTACTTCTATGGAAAAAAATGGATAACGGTAATTGCGATTGCGTTTTTATATTTTTTTTTAAATTTTTTTTTTTCTATATTTTTGTAATGCTTTAATCGTTATTAATACAAAAAAAATGAAAAAACATTAATATTTTCTGTTGTAAAATGGCTTGGAAATAAATGAGTTAAGTCTTAGAACTTTGCTGCATAAGTTTGAATAATATTTCTTCGGGTTTTAATAGCATTTCCGGCTTTTTTGTTATATTTGCCTATTGCGACTTTATTCATGCTTCACCTTGAGTTGCCTTCGTTATGTGTCTTAGCGGCTTTTTCACAGCGCCTTAAACCATTGGCAGTTGTTTTGACCACATCAAATATGTTCACACGTTTTTGGTCATGTTGCTGTCATATTAATATGACAAATCCCAGCACTCTTCAGACAATACATACAAACTCGCAATGACGTTTTTAATTTACTTAATGCGAATTCTCGTAATTTTGTTATAAAAATATTGATTATTTTATAACACAGAAACAAAGCAATTTTTTTTTCTTTAAGCCGCCTAATACTTTATGATTATTAAATATTTAAGCTTTTTCCAGCTATAAGCTTTATTACTAGTGCACTACTTAATGCGAAATAAATAAATAAATAAATAAGTTGCTCTGATTCCAGCGGCGTCAATGAGACTGACGCCCGCGAGGACGTCACTCACTCTGCGGCCAGAGTTAAACCTACGCAAAAATGTTAGACAGGAAAAAAAAAAATAAAACTTAACAATTATTGAGCATGTTTAATGGCATTCGAGTGTTTGCAGCAGTATTTGTTGTTGTTGTTTTTTTGTTAACTTTTTTCAAATTTATTTAATTAAGTCGTTGCTTGAGTGTTAAAGCTGTCAAAAGTCATGCGTCTGTTGCGCCTGATAGACAGGCAAAGTGTTAAAAAAAAATTGTCGCCAATTTTTCTTTACTAACAACAAAATCCAGATTTTGTTGCCCACCAGCATGTGAAAATTTTTTACTAAAACTAAAAATCAAACTGCCAAAATGGTAGTTAAACTCATTTATTTGGCTGACAAGTAGGTAAGATAATTTTTTTTTTTTTGTTAAGCTTTACATATTGTTGGCAGCGCTGGAAATGTCATGAACGCATATTTTATGTGAGCTTGACTTGTTGGACGCCATGTTTATTTAATTTGTCAACGCTGCATTTTGACAGTTCAATTAATGTTTTTCTGTCAAAAAAATCATAGATTTTTCCATATCAAAGAGATCTGTGGCAAGCTTATATATTTTTGTTAAAATAATCAATTTTTCTTATGGGATATGTATGAGCTTTTTCGTGAGCTTTTATGTATGGATTAGTTTTACTCAAAAAAAAAATCTTTTTTGTTATGGCCGTACCCAAATTCTAATTATCAATCGAATATAATTTTGTCAAGAAAATTTTAAGACTGACTTTGAGAAGGTTTAAATAAGGTTTTGAGCAGCTTAACACTTAATATTATAAGATGTTTTTGCATTTTATGCCAGTTTATCAATTTATTCTGTCCTTATAACTCTATTATGATCAATATCACAAATCCGTAAGGTCTGATTTTTGACAACTAGAGATCATATATGAGCAAAAAGAATCAAATCGGGGATTCATAACTGGCTCATTACTTCGGTGTACTAAGATTTTGTTAAGATCTTTACTAAGGATCATTTATGTTCAGAAATAATCAAATCGTGGATTCATAACTGGCTCATCACTTCTGCGTTTTAAGATAACTAGAGTTCGATAATGGCCGAAATTCAACCTTTTCACATACATTATCTGTTGATACTATTAAAAATTAATGCGAAAAAACAAATATTCTTCACAAAAACTTGGCAAAAAAATCTTTAAAACATAGTCGGTGCACTCTTTCTCTACACTCTGATTCATTTAAAAACAAAATTATCAAAATCGGTTAAGGAACATGTGAGAAAATAGTTCTGAACTTTTTGCCCTACATTCAGAAAAAAGTTTCTCGGAATATGATAAAAAAGGCATAATATTTAGTGAAAAATGTTATAGACTTTGCTCCAGAGAATGCTTTTCTCTAAATTTGATCCTAAAAATTCTCTAAACATGATAAAAAATTCTATGAAAAAGAGAAATACATAAAAATATATCGATTTTAGAGAAAAACCCTTTTTTTTTTTTGAGAAAAGATTTGTTTTTATTGAAGAAAATACTTCTCAAAGTGATTTCTTTATCAAAATATACAAAAAATTTGTAATTTTCAATAAATTTTTGTCTATAAATGAGAATTTTTTGTACGAGAAAAAATACTTTTCATTATTCACACTTTCCATTTCACACAAGTGAAGAAATATTTCTTCGAAAATATGAAAATTTATTCTAATTCAAGAAAATTTTATTTGAAAAAGAGAAAATTGCTATTAGGCTCATTCCACAGAAATGAGGAACCGTAACATGAATTCTAAAATGCATGTATTTGAAGTAATTTTTGGTTTTCGAATTGAAGTGGAATCTTAAGTTAGTCCTGCTGCAAAAATATTTTTAAATTAAATGCTTTTTTATATTATTTTGACAATTTAATTAAACAAACTTCGAGTTGAAAAAATTTTTTAAATATTTTGATTTAATTTAAACCTTGAAATCAGTCATCTTTTCATACAACTTTAAAAAAAATAAGGTCAGTAATATTAAAAAAGATATTAATGTTGTGTTAGAATAGTTTGTAATAATGATTGGTTACTGCGTTTTCAAAGTACAAAATATTTAAACTGAGTGTTTTTTCTGTGTCACACCCGACCCAAAAATGGCTTTAGTGTTCCTAAGAAGCAACATGGGCTTATGATAAGAATGAAATTTTCCTAAAGTAAGGATGTTGATGTTTTACATAAATTTGTTAACTTTTTCATTCAATAAATTATTTTTATTCTTCATTTCCGTTACAAGAAGTTGGTCACACCCGGAACGGTTTTCAAAATTTTTTTCTAATAATGAAATTTTTGCAAGTATATGAATAAATTCTTTGATTAAAACAAGTTTTGTAAATTCATGTATAGCGAAATCATTTCTATAGGTATTAATTTGATCAAAAATTCATGTGAAAAATTTTTTGCAAAAAAAAATTTTTTTTTTTTATATATTGAAAACTTCAAATTATTTACAGGTATTACAGGTAAATTAGTACAGGTATTAATTTGATAAAAAATTCATGCAAAAAAATTTTTTGCAAAAAAAAAAATTTTTTTTTGTAAATTAATACATTAATTAAAAACAAATTTTTTTGATTTAAGTGTCAAAAATATGTGAAAGTTATTATAGCCATTAAGTTCTTATATATAATTCCCACATCATTCACACTCGTCACACCCGGGACAATCTAATGTCACACCCGTCCCATTTAAAAGTTTAAAAAAGAATGGTTATCGCCATTTTTTCAAAATATTTTTTACTGGTATTCAACAGAAAATATATTACATTTGAATATATGCAAGTCAAAAATGGTCTCATTGTGGCAGATGGACTGAATTTCAATGTTAAACTCAGAATTTTTAGTTTTTAAACTTGTGCTCGTCACACCCGTCCCAGGTGTTTAAGCGAATGTAACTATTAAACTAGTATAAATAATTGCGTTATGTTTTAGCATTTTGAAACCTTGGGGCATCTTTTAAAATACCCTTTAGTAAATTGTTAAAATTTTAACCGGTTGATACCATTTTCAGCACGATAAAGTAGTCAAAACGTCACACTCGTCTGTACGGAATGAGCCATTATCAAAAATAGAGAAATTTTTTAACGGAGAAAGATATGTGTTTTTTTCTGAGTGTACGCCTATTTATATATAGATGTTAAGATCCATAGTCTTCATAAAGTCATGGTTTTGCAAAAGTTATGTATCTTATTGGCTTGACTTGATATTCCTAGATAAATCAATGAATTTAGTTAATTTTTTTGCGCACTCTCCATATTTCAATTTCATATACTTGGTATTTTGAGAACATAGAAGACATTATTTATTTTTCGTTAAAGAAGAAAAAATCTCAAACAATTTCTAAGACATGATATATAATATAAAGTTATAGCTATATATATTCAACATTCTTGTGATCATGATTATAATTCTAACTCAAAATATACACATAAAACAATTCTTTAAAAAAAATATCAGCCTTAAAAAATTTATCAGCTAACCTATAAATGCTATAAATTAAGTCATTAACGCCTTGCTTTTATTGGATAACGTACTTAATTTTAATGGTAAATGTCCATTAAAAGAGCTTATTTGCCATTAATACAACAACAAAGACATTCAACTGTATTTTGTTGATGAATATCAAAGTTCAGTCATTTCGCCGAATACGAATGATAGATAACTCAAGGTTGTTGTGACAAATGGCATGACGCGATACGCTTATGAATCATCAACATAAATCAATATCAGCCAGCTAGTCTCAGGCGAAAAAGCTCTGAGTAAATAGAATGACCTAATTGTGGCAATAAGTTATGTTATTTTGAGAAACCTAAAACTCAGATATTTCTGACAAAAACAAATAAAACAATCTGATTATTTTGTACATCCTTTTATTGGTACAGAACTCTTAAAAGCTTCCCACATCAATTTAACACTTCCTGTCACTTCCCGCAGCTAGTCAATATTTAAAAATTCCGCTGCCAGCTACTGTCACTTTTGCAGTGCCCGGAAACTCTTCATCATTGCCAACACTGATTTTAATTTACAAGCTGCTGCTCTGGCGGCTGCTGCTGACGCCCATTTTTGCATTCAACTTTCAAAAAGGTTCTCAGCAAACTCTTCATTTTCTACCAAGCAATGCGAACAATTTCCGGCGCAGCAAGTTTCAGTTTCTACGCAAAGAGCAATTCTTTGAAGAACTGCATTTAACGGTGACGCATCTGCGCAACTTCACACTCTCTTTTTAGCCAAATCTATACGCAAAGTCTTTGCAGAGCTCAGCCACTGTCGGCCACTTAATAACAGCTACACGCTGTAATTAATTAAATTCTTAAGCTTACATTAAATACTCTCATTAAAAAATAGTGTGGAGAAAGAAAGAGTATCTATCTGGTACTATCACACAGCGACTCTGGCCATAAAAAGCGACAACAAATGGCTAACATTAAGCCAGGCAACGATCTGGCAACATCTACCTAGATGGCATTGGATCAATGCTGGGAAAAAATTCTTGTTATTCCGCTTAAGAATGTTGTTCGCATCGTTCGTTGTCTGCAGGCCAGAATTAATTGTAGCTGTGTTTAGTGCACACAAACACAGTTAGTTGAATGAAGAATGAAAGAATGAATGAATGAATGAATGATTTAATGAATGACAGCGAGAATGAATGCGTTCGAGGAAGAAGATTTTGTTCAATTCTTCTAACATCCTGGGAACGCAACCGAACTGCTCCGAACCACTCTGAATCATAGTTTTCTTCTCATTCAACTATATAATATCAATATTCTTAAAGAAGAGAGTTGTTAAACGTCACCAAAAACTGGTCTAGTTTTCTGTAACAACATTATATAAGATGTTAGTAAAAACATTCCAACGTGAAGGTTTCAAAATAGCATCAGAAAAAGCTTCTCATAAAATGCTTTTGAAATATTTTTATTTGTCTTAAGAATGGTATAATTTTTTGTGTTCATTCCAACAATTTCGGAGAACTGCCATAATTTTTGTTTTCTTTCCTAATAAAATGTTAAATTTTTGTATAAAAAATGCAATCGTGAACGTTCAGAGATTGTTAAAAAAGAGTCTAAATATATTTCTACTAGTATAGAAGCCCGTCATACGACGGGTCGTATTCAAAATAATTAAGTAGCAGACGATATGACATTTTTCATTCACCTTAAATGTTGTTTTGTTCCAGACGTCGTCAATGTGTCCTTGCCAATAAATATCATATAAATTTTGTGTGCATACTTTAAGGCCAACAATTTTTTTATATAAAAAGCACTGTAATAGCGAAACAGGTTCTGGTACAGGCTGAAGATGTTTTAAGGAGCGTAGCAATAACAACTATAAGCAGTTTGAGCGTTATAGGGCACGAAACAGGACGCTTGCCTTTTATATATTAAGATGCCTTAAAACTGGTATAATGCTGAATTTCTTTAGTTTAAATTAATAAAAAAAACTGTTATAAGCAAGTTGAGACCAGTTGTGTGTTGGTACTTAAATTTGTTTGGTCGAAAAACTGGTCTAATTTTTTGTCTTACTATATTTGCAAAAAATGTTGGAAAATAAATATAAAGCATCGCTCCATTATGAACACACATTCTAATTTTTTGTAATAATGACTGGTATAATTTCGAATTTTATCCAAACTTATTAAAAAAAAGTAGCTCTAAGGTTTTTTGCCAAAAAACTGGTATAATGCTCAATTTCTTTCAATTTTATTAGCAAACAAAGTTATGTTAAGCCGTAAAAACAACCAATTGTGTTCGGTACTTGCACTTTTTGATCGAAAAACTGGCATAATTTTTTATCCACCTTTTAATTTTATAATTCTAATTAAATTTATAATAGTTTTGTAATACTATTCGTAAAAATATATAAAGCATTGCTTCATTATGAAAAACAAATTTTGATTTGTTGTATTAACAACTGGTATAATTTTAACTTAAATCCAATCCAAATTTATTTAAAACAACACCTCTAAAGTGTTTTTGTCTAAATACTGGTATAATGCTTAATTTCTTTCTTTTCAATTAGTAAGAAAAGTTATTATAAGCCACAAAAACAACCAACGTTACGTTGGCACCTTAAAAGTGTTCGTCAAAAAACTGGACTAAATTTTTTCCACATTATTTTTGTAAAAATGTTCGAAGAAATATATACAGAATCGCTGCATTAAGAAAACAAAATTGTTATTTGTTGTACTGGCATAATTTTTCAAAGTCCACATTTATTAAGAAAATAGCACTAAAGTATTTTTGCCTTAAAACTGGTATAATGCTTGATTTCTTTCTTTTTCAATTACAACAAAAGTAGTTTAAAGTCACAAAAACAACCAATTGTACGATGGCGTTCAAAAATTGTTGGTCGAAAAACTGATCTAAATTTTGTTCACATCGTTTTTGTAAAAATGTTCGTCAAAAATAAATAAAGAATCGCTGCATTAAGAAAACAAAATTGTTATTTGTTGTACTGGCATAATTTTTCAAAGTCCACATTTATTAAGAAAATAGCACTAAAGTATTTTTGCCTAAAAACTGGTATAATGCTTGATTTCTTTCTTTTTCAATTACAAAAAAAGTAGTAAAAAGTCACAAAAACAACCAATTGTACGATGGCGTTCAAAATTTGTTGGTCGAAAAACTGGTCTAAATTTTTTTCACATCGTTTTTGTAAAAATGTTCGTTAAAAATATATAAAGAATCGCTGCATTATGAAAACAAATTAATATTTGTTGTATAAACAACTGGTATAATTTTTTCTTAAATCTAAATTTATTAAATAAATAGCTCTAAAATATTTTTGCCTAAAAACTGGTATAATACTTAATTTTCTTCTTTTTAATTAGTAAAAAAAAAGTTGTTATAAGCCACAAAAATGCTATTTGTGCGTTGTTGTTTAAATATTGTTGGTCGAAAAACTGGTCTAAATTTTTTCCACACCATTTTTTTAAAAATGTTCGAAAAATATAATAAGAATCGCTGTATTATGAAAACAGATTATAATTTGTTGCATTAATAACTGGTATGATTTTTACTTGTGTCTAGATTTATTAAGAAAAAGTGGCTCTAAAGTTATTTTACCAATTTACTGGCGTAATTCTTTATATCTTTCTCTCTTAATGGTAAGCAAAGTTGTAATAAGCCATAAAATTCAACAATTATGCGTTAAAGCTTAGAATTTTTGCTCAAAAAACTGGTCTAATATATTTTCCAATTTGTGTTTGAAAGAATTTTAAAAAAATATATATAAATAAACGTTCAACCGCGAGAACCAATAATAGTTTGTAGTTAAAAACTGGTATAGTTTTAAATTTTATTCACATTTATTTAGTAAAAGTTAAGAGCAACTTTTAGCACAAAACTATTTCACTAATTATTTGGCATACAAACTTTTGAAATTTTATCAATTTTATTTATTATAAAAAAAAATTATAATTGACTTTTTAAGTCAGTGAGGTAATTGCGTTCGTTTTAAAAAATATGCACATAAGTTACTTAAAACTTGTATCTATGATTCTTATTTTGTACGTTGTTATAAAAAAAGTTTTATTATGCCACAGAAACTTATTAAGAAACTGTTAAAATAATATGAACTGAAAACTGGTATAGTTCTTAAATGTTAAAATATGACATAAAAAATAACCGGTAGTGTGTTAAGACTTTAAATTATTTAATTTTAAAAATTGGCATAATTTTGTACTGTCCTCGTTTTGATTGGCTTCGTCTTGAACTAATCGATTTTGATTGTCTTGAACTAATTGGCAAGATGTATTAGCAACCATTCATTCGTAAAAACATAACACCGTTCGTTTTAAAAACTAGTATAATTTTTTTGTTTGTTTTTTGTTTAAACCTTAAACTATTTAATTTAAAAACTAGTCTATTAATCAGTCTGTTTTGTTAAAAATGTTTGTCACAACTATTCATTCGTGAAAATTTTTGTTTTTAATCAAAATTGGCATAATTTTTATTTCTTTGTATTAAAAAATTAAATTATACGATTAAAAAAACTGGTCATATATTTTCTCTTCCTTGTTTTGATGAAATTATTTATAAAGATTTATAAGAAAATATTCTTTCGTGAAAACATAAAGTCATTTATTTTCAAAACTGGTATAATTATTAATTTTTTGTGTTAAAACTTTTATTTATTTGATTTCAAAATTGGTATAATGCTTATCGTTCTTGTTTTGTTAAAAATGTTAATCAAGATATACTCATAGACATCTATGTATATGTGAAATCATAACACTTTTGGGTTAGTCTAATTAACTAATTGTTTAATTAAGCAAAAAAGTATAAATATTTGGCATTAATACTGGTATAACTAAAGGAAACTCTGTTTAAGTTGACCCACATACTAGTTTTGTACCCATTTTTTTATCACGATGAATAAATTACTTAACACGAAAGCTACTTAACAAAGTAATGTTTACACACAGAAACTATGAAATATTCCTTATAAAAATAGTCTAAAAATTTGTTTATACGAATTTCTCTATAAGAAGACTTCTTGCTGATACAAGTAACAGTTATGATGTAAAAACGACTGGTATAAAACTGGTTTAATTGGTAAAAACTTTAAATAATTTTGCATAGAAAATTTCATAATTGGCAAAAATTAATTCATGTATCACAAAAGCTTCACAACAATTCACTTTAAAAAATGGATACAAAAAATATTTTCGTATAAAATTTGGTTAAATAAAAAGAGTACAGTTAAAATATAAGAACACGTATATGTGTCAGATTTAAAAAATTCGTATAAAACCGAATTTTTTTGCATAGAAACTGGCATAATAAAGATTAGTCAATTTTTGTTCCATAAAAGCTCCTTAAAAATCCTTTCCAACAAAGGATACTATGAACCTTTCTTAAAATATTTTCGTATAAGATTTGGTATAAAAGTTTTTAAGCGCATTTCTCAATAAAAAGTGCACATTTTAAGCCTAAGAACAGGTACGTGGCTAACTGAAAGAGAAATTATATAAAACTGGCATAATTTGTAGTGAATGTCGTATAAAATCTGGTAAAAAATTTGTTGAGTATGACTCTCAGTACAAAATATCTTTTAGCAATATAAGTAACAGCTACAGTATGTAAAAGTACAAACAAAACTGACATAAAATCTGGCATAATAATATTTTAAGCGTATTCTTAAATTTAAAATCAAAGAAATAAATAATAAAAATTTTGATATCAATTGGTATGGAATTATTTATTAATATTTAAAACTATTTTTAAATTTATTTCAAAACCAAAAAATTTCTGAATTGAATGAAAAATAATTGTATTTGCTTTTAAAAATAGCATCACAGTTTAACTTTTTTTTCTTAAATCAAAATTTGTATCAAGAGATTAGCAGAAAATAGGAGGCAGAAAGATCTAGCTTTATAAAAGCTCACAAATAACTAGCTCTGCTTGCTCACTTAACCCACACCGAAGTGGAATTTTTATTTAATTTCTCTTCAAACTAAACAATCTTCATCTTCTTTCAGCTTTCAAAAACAAATCCTTTTATTTATAATTAATTAACACACATTTTTTAAATATAAATGTTCACCATCTCAAGCATCCATCCTCACGTTCTTCACCACTATTTAATGCCTTTCTAAAGTCCTTCAATTTCTTTAGACATCTAAGCTTAAAATCTTTTTCTAAAGCCCTTCCATTTCTTTAGACATCTAAGCCTTAAATCTCCTTTTAAACTCCACAACATGTATCTTATTTGTTTGTGTCTAATATTTGTTCTTCCCTTTCTCTCTTTCTCCCCTTGTCTTCTTGCCGTACAGATCTTGATAAACCGCAGCTCATCAAAATGGAGAACGGCATTCAACTTGTGCCTCAATCACCATTAATTGTCAACGATTATCTAACGTTAAGCTCACCGCCAACATATTCACGTCTACCACCCGATGGACACGAATTTCCGCCCAATTTTTCGGAACCACTAATAATGCCCTCGCCTAATTTACTCAAAGTTGCCAGTCTCATGCAGTCTCACACCACAACCACAACATCCGCAACCACGGGACACTCAAACACTGTCTACACAGAGAAACTACACGCTGCTGCATCGATTGGTCAGAACATGATCGCCAGCACACGCACCACACACATTAACAGCGCCAGTCCTAAAGATGTGGCCAAAACGGAGCTTAAAGAAATTCGTGAAACGCACAAAACGAAAGAAAGTCTGACAGCGTCGCCACCGCCGCTGCCAAAAACAGTTCCTCCCACAACAGTACCGCGTAAGGTCTATCGTCAGGATCTGATTGTCAATGTTAGCGATGTACGTCCCGAAACATTGCTCAATGACAGCGTTTCGAGCACTCTGAGCGCCACACTTACGGCTACGCCACCCGTTAGCACAAAGCTGGTCTTTGACTCGCGCCACAGCCGTTCCACGCACAATCTCTCCAGTTCTGGCGGTAGCACGCCTACGGGCAACAAGTCTGATCCACCTACCTTCGATGCTGCCGAATACAAGCGTTCCTTAAGTGCTCCGCGCAAGCACAGTGATTGGCGCAAGGATGAAAAGTCCGAGAAAAGCGTGCGCGACAAAATAGCCATGTTTTCTAATGATGACAGCGATGTCGCACCCATGCCCTCCGCGGGTAAGCCCAGTTTTTCGCGTTCCAACAGCTCGCTTAAGCCGCTCAACTTAAGCACCGAGAATCTACTCGACTCTAGCAACACGCAACGCTATTCCGTTGCCTCCAATCTAACCAAGACACGCGCCATGAGCGTTGAAAACTTAAACGATGCTGCGCGTCACTATCAATATGCCAAACAAGCCCCCAAACAGAACTTTTCCGACTCTATGTATTCCCTGAACACGCTCAATACCGATTACACACAAAGCTACGCTTCCTTGCCGCGTCGTCATGCTCAGAATCTAGAGCGCCGCATCAGCTTCTCGGGACAGCCGGCCTTTGTGCCTGATGAGGCCTCGCGCAAAGCTGCCATCACAAACATTCTGGAACAACGTCGACGCAGCATGTCCAAGCTGCGTGGTCTGGTCATTCCAGAGCGACCGCAGATACCCATTTCGACGCTTGAAACCATACTGGATTTGCCTGAGATTAAAAGTCGTGACAGCGACAAATTGAAGACTAACGGTAATACTTCCTCCACAGATTCCACAGACAGCGGCATTGGCGGTTTAGGCTCGCACACCACACCACGTCCAGCAAAACGCACTGAGTTGAGCGTAAATAATAGCAGCCAGCACACACCACTGCGTCCTCTCAACGTTTCTACCAACAACAACTCCGCCAACATAGCAGCCAATGGCTATAGAAGCATCTTTGGTCAGGGACGCATGACAGCGCAAGCACCGCTTATTGCACAACGCCGGCTAGAGCCTTCGTTGGCAAGCGTGCCACCCGCTAAACCACCACGCACATCGCTCAGTGTTCCACGTCACACCCAGCACGAGGAGAGTGACAGCGATTCTGTGTTCTCCTCCAAGATCTCCTCACCACCCATGTCGCCAAACGTGCCTGTAGTGCCCGAAAAATTTGCGCTCACACGCACGCTTAGTTCGGAAACAAATACCTCGATTGCCAGCTCCACTACTTCGACGCTAACCTCAGGCTCCGGCTCACAGGCCAGCTGCAGCTCCGTGGGCAGCACACCGACTGTTGATATGTCGCGACGTATTTTGAGATCTGGCTCCGGGGACTCGGCCAGCAATCGCAAAAATATTCTCGCCTCCGCCAAGTGCCGCAGCGGCCGTGATGACTCCTCTGCACTGGTGCGCAATCGCCGCTATGAAGACGAGGACAGCACCGATGGTTATGATGAGGAGGAAGTGCGTCGTGTGCACAAATCCAAGCCACGCTCTTCCTCCGGTGGCTCGCTAGTGGCATTACCTGCCAAGATGGTCTCCGCCACCGCACCCATAAACTACAAACTCGTCTCATCCAAGGATCAGAGCTTGGTGGATAAAGTGATCAATGTTGCGGCCTATGTAGAGATCACTTCAGACACCGATGACAGCAGCCGGAAATCAGATGCACATACGTCGCCCTCCAAAATAAGTGCCATGTTTATTGATGAAGAACGCAAGGCGAGCTTCAAGGCGGATCCCAGTCAAGTGGCGACAACACCAAAGCGTGCGTCGGCGCCCACAAAGGTGGTGGCAGCTGTTAGTGGCGTGCCCGTGCAACCAGTGAGTCCTCAAAGAGCTGTAGAAGCGCCGGTGCTGTCAAAGAAATCCGCTGTAGAATCAACGGATCTTTCGCAATGGGTCAAGTCTGAGGTGGCCAAAACAAAAGCAGCACCACAAGAAAAATCTTTACGTTCACAACACGAAAAGCTAGAAACATCGACCATCAAATCATACAGCACAATAACGGGCAAGACAACAACGACCATCAAAACGTCAACTGCGGAGATACGTGAAAAGTTCGAACGACGCGCGGAAAGCTCTAGCGTTATAACCAACACAAATGGCAACGCCGCAATTTCCGCCACTTCCAACTTGTTGTCCGTGAAGTCTGCCAAAAGCACAAACTATCACGAACGCTTCTCGTCCTTGGACTCCATTGCCTCTTCGTCATCGGGCGTTTCCTCGAGCACGCAGAATGTGTCCACGCAGGAGACAACAACGGAGTTTGGAAGTTTTTCTTCGCTTGGCAGCAATCAGAGTCTGATTACTGCGCAAGACATACAACTGATAATCGAAGAAGCCGATCCGCCACTCAAGATGCCCGAGGCTTTTATCATAGTGCTGCAGCGTGATACGCCAGAGAGCAGCATAGGCATAACGCTGGCTGGTGGCTCCGACTATGAAGCTAAGGAGATTACGGTAAGTGAGCAGTAGATAAGTCGTTTATTTATTATTAATCATAATTTGTTTGCTCTGCAGATACATAAAATCTTGAGCAACACACCAGCGGCCAAAGATGGGCGTCTAAAGAAGGGCGATCGTATTTTGGCAGTGAACGGCATGAGCATGCGTGGTCTAACGCATCGGGAGTCCATAACTGTGTTGAAGGTAAGTTCTAACGGTATACAAATGACAAGTTTAAAAAATACCCGTTCGAACTTTAATTTTCTGAAATAGTTCCTAAAATAATGATTTATTTTATTTCTACAGACTCCACGTCCCGAAGTTGTACTCGTCGTGACACGCTCCGAATCATTGATTGTCAAGCCCATGACCAAGAAACGTTCTTCTCTAGGTTCACTTACTTCGCTCATTGAGAAGCCCAACAACAGCGAAGTAGACTACGAAAAGAAGCGTAACTATCACAAGGCCTCACGTTCGCTGGATTTGGACTTGGATATAGTGTCCAATGATGATAGTGCCACAAAATCTTCTTCTACACCCAGCACAGGCTCCAGCAGTCCGCAGCCTCAACAGACAACCTCCACATCGGCCGAGTCTACGCTGAGCAGCATACGCATCAGACGTCAGCAGTCACGTGGTGATGCTTCCAAACTGAGTACTACCGAATTGTTAGAGCGTGCTGCGGAAGCCAGAAATGCCATTGCGGCGGAAATCAGAGCGCAGGGTATGTTCCGATTTCGTAGTGTGGAGTAGTTTAATTTTCTTTTATATTAATTCTGAATTTTTTTCTGCAGAAGAAGCGCCCTCTGGTGCTAAAAACGTGATCATCGTCAAAGATAGCTGTGGACTGGGCTTCTCTATTGAGGGCGGTTTCGATTCTCCACTCGGAAATAGACCGCTTATCATTAAGAAGGTGTTCATGGGTGAGTCATAATAACAGAGTTTGTTTTTGGGGTGGACATTATTTGAAGTTGTCAGGAAGAAATTATCGGTTGTGCGATAGGGTATGTTTACAAACATCCTATAAAATCTGGATGCGAATCTGGTTTGATGATCGTATCTTTAGGATGGACTAAAGATTTAAATTGTCCTCATTTCTGTCATATGGGTATTTAAATACCCGACAAAGTGTTGACACGTACAAAATTTTGAAGTGGGCTAGATGAAAAATATTATGGTAATATTTTTTATATAGAAAAGAGGAAGTATGGGCCTAAACAAAAAAAAAATTGAACAGCCTTATATGTTGAGGTTTACTTTAAGATTTTCCATGTGAAATGTGAAAATTGGGTTTTTATCGGAAACTGCTAATAGAGAAATGGTAAAAATTGAAAAAAGGATATCTCCCCAGATGTCTTCAGGTATTTTCTAAGATGTCCCCTATGCAATTAAGAAAAACCAACAGCGATATCTCAACACATCTGGCAGTCACACCAGGTCTAATGAATATGGATATTATAAGACCCGAAAGTGCTCAATATCTATTTTTTGCTATATGCAAAAATTTCGTTTGGAAGCGAATAAAAGATTAAAAAACATGAAGTTTAACAGAAATATGTAAACTTCATAAAAAAAAAAATCAAATAAAGATTATATCTCTTTTTCAAATAAAGATTATATCTCTATCAACTTCTATGTTCCCCCAGGAACATATTTCAAAATTTCATTGAAAGCGCTAGATCCGATCTATGGTTACTTAGAAACCAGTACAAATGGTTATGCATTAAGAGGTTAAATAAGTAAGATCCGGGTTCGATTCCAGTTTAACGCTCATATATTTAATCGATCACAATTCAAAAGTTGTTTGACTTCCTTCCAATTCGCGTCTAAATTATTCAACGAGATAAAAGTAAAGTTTTATTTTAATTTATGTAAACGAGTAACGGATCAGTTTTTCAGATACTCCCTTCATTTTCTTCCTTCTTCATTTGCAGAAATACAATTTCGAATAAAAATTTTTTTTCACCTCATTTTCGGAACTTTAAGCTGTAATACTTATACAGTTTGAGTAGAAGATATTATTAAGATGAAATTGAATGATTCGTTCAATCCATAGTGAAAAAATTTACCCATCTAATTGGCCTAAGTTCTGAAATCCTAAGATCGTTTTTGATTAATTTAAATAAATAGTTTGATGCAAACTTGCATACCGTAAAAATGAAATATTTTACCACAACCGTGATTTGAACCACGCTCCATTACACAAGAGTCGATCGCACAGACATCATGCAATTCGCCTGATGACCAAAATGCTACCAAACACAAAACCAAACGCGAATATTGCAAGCTTCAGGTAGAAAAAAACAAAGCAAAAAACACAAAGCAAAATAAACAAAACCGGTTTGCTATGCATGAAAACAACAAAAGGTGGTAAAATGTATTTAAATTTCAACGCTTCAATTTTTGCTTAGTGGAAATACTTAATGATAAACGTTTTAAAGAAAAATAATAAATTTTGAAGAACTCGGTTAATTTAAGTTTGGTTTTGTTAAACAGTAGAAATGTCCTAAAGTGCCTTGAAAGGAAAAAATTAGTATCTAAATTCTTCTTCTTTGAATCTACGGCCAGTTACAACACCTTGCCTCTAGGTGTTCTCAATATTCATCTCGAAATGATATCTCGCTGCTGACATTCATTAATTTTCTTAATCAAAACCTGAGCATCTATTTAAATCAAAACAATTCATCGGTATCTTGTGAAGTGTTGATTTTATCAAAAGAGTTGGCGTTTCAAATTATTTTGAAAATGTTTTTGAAGGAGATTATATTTTGTCATTGTGAAATTCCAACTTGAGAAATTTCTGTGATCGAAAAAAATATATTTCTTCTTAATTCCCCAATTCCACAATAAATCTGCCAAATCTTTTGGTACAAACTATACTAGCTTATTTTTTTGCTTTATTGTTAAAAACGTTAATAATTTTCTGAAAAGTTTTGCTTATACTTTTTTGTAAGGATTTTTTTTTAGTGCAGTGACGTTTCACTTTAATTTTCGACTGTTTTGTTCAGGGCTACCAACTCACAATGGCAAAAGCTGGCTAAAAATTTTCTAAAAAGTTGGAAAATATTTCTATTTCACTATTTCTCATAAGTGTTTTGACATGTCCAGATTTTTTGTTGAGTACAATTCCGGGGATCAAGATTGTGATCTAAACTGTCTTCTGTAAAGTTCTACTTACTCTAAAGGACTACCATAGGAGCTTCTATCAAGCTATTCACAAACTGAGGCCATATTCTTTACATTTCGAAAAACAGACAGTTTCTGTCTCTGTCTCTTTCCTCTTAATAATACTGAACACCGTGCTACAAAATTTGAGTTCAAGTATAGAAAAAGTGCATTCTCGACGGTAATCCTGTAGAACGTCAGAATTTATGTTAGGCTAAATAATTTTTAGAACAAAAGCTTTTAAGTGTCAACCAGAGAACTAAAATAAGTGGGTGACACATTTTAAAAAAATTCAACTTTGTGCAATATTTTTTTTATTTTGTCTTCGTAGTGGCATTAATTTTATTTTCAACGACTGGTAAAAGAAAGACAAATTTTAAGTGTCACCCACTTTTTAATATAGACCAATTTTACAAATATATTTTGTTATATTTTATTTTTATAAAGTAAATCTTTTCAACTCTAATCATCTTATATTTTTTGTTGACTTTCAGCTGTTCAATATTTTAGTGTCACCCACAAATCACTAGCTTTCTAATATATCCTTCTTCATTCAAGACTTGATCATTTTTTTCATTACCCACCATTTTTTACACAATTTCCTTCTCTTAAGTGTCACCCATAGGCTACAAAATTTTTCAAGTACTCTCATTTAGTTTTTTATTGCTTAAATTTTATATCATTTGCATCAAATAGAGACTGAACAGTAATGAACATAAAGGACATTAAATGTTGCCCACAAATTTATAATATTTTAAAATTAATTTGGAAATCTTTTGAACAAATTCCTCCATTTTTTTTAAGTGTACTGGCATACAAAAAATATTCATTAATTTATCACGCCCTGGAGTGTCACCCACAGGCCACTTAATCAAATAAAATGCTTTTAAATGTTTTATTCGCGTTTCAAACTATGCTTAAATATTATCAAAATTACTTTTATTATTTCAAATTTTCGTCGCGTATTAATATCAGGGTTTATTTTACTTATTTAAGTGTCACCCAGATACCTATGTAATCTTCTGGTCGAAGGATTTGTAATATTCTTTAATTTAGTTGATACTTAAAGCAAATGAATTGCTCAAATATATATTTAAAATGTTTTAATTTAACTCATGTCACCCAATTTTTATAAATAGGTATATAAATGCATTCTTTACCATTTTTTCTATGCATTTCATGTCACCCACTTTCTAGAAAAAGTTTTTCAATGCATTCTAAACCTTTTTTCTATGCATTTCATTGTTTTCTGCGCATATCATCTTCTGGCACTAAATCCCTACTAAAGCCCCAAATATTATTCTAGTTTATCAAAAAATAGATGCTCTCAAGTGTCACCCACTGTTCAGATAAGCCCTTAAAAAATAACAAATTTTTTTTTAAGATTGAAAGCATTCCTGAAATAGTACTTTCCGCCCTTCAGTTATTATTGAAAATAAATTTAATTTGCGTTACCTTTCGTATCAGGTCTGGTAAAGTGTCACCCACATGTTTTAAATCTGACACTAAGTAGTCAACGCTTTTTTATATGCTTCCACGTTATTTTAGGTGACAACCAGCAAACAAATTCATCAATTATTTTTAAGTTTTATTCACATTTTGTCAAATAGCCGGTGTCACCTACTTTCTTGGAAAACGTAATCAATTAATTAACTTCTATACATTGCATTGTCTGCTACGCTATATCGTACCCGAGTCTCCGTACCCACTCCCTCCTTTATATATAATCCCATATATACTCTCAATTATTCCCATATTCTTCTAATTTGCCAAGCTTAAGACACCTTTAAGTGTCACCCACTGGCCAATTATTTTCTCAAATGACATCATCTGTTTAGCATAAAAAAATACTTGTTTACTCATTTTTATACTCTCAAATATTCAAATACTCTTCAATATTCGTAGTTACAGATGTCTTTAAGTGTCACCCACAGGCCACTAAAGCTATTAAATGTTCTCAAATGTTTTCAAATGTTTTGTTAACATTAATAACTTATTTGTATACTCCCTTAAATACTTCCAAATATTGTTCTAGTTCATCATCAAGTTACGGACGCCTTTAAGTGTCACCCACATGTCAATTACTTTTTCAAATGCTATCAAATGTTTTATTAACATTAAAAAATACTCGTAAACTTCTTTATATACTCTCAAATATTGAAATATTCTTCAATATTCGTAGTTACAGATGTCTTTAAGTGTCACCCACAGGACACTTAAGCTCTCAAATGTTATCAAATGATATCAAATGTTTTATTAACATTAAAAACTTATTTGTATACTCTCTTAAATACTTCCAAACATTCTTCTAGTTTATCATCAAGTTACAGATACCTTCAAGTGTCACCCACTGACCACTTACGTTCTCAAATATATCGTATACTCCCTTTTATACTTTCAAATACTCTAATTTTCTTGTGGTTTATTAGTTTATCAAGTTGCAGACGTCTTTAAGTGTCATCCTCTGGCCACTTAAATTCTCAAATTTCATCAAATTTTTTATTATTATTAAAGAAAATTACTCGAATACTCCCTACTCTCAAATACTGGAATATTCTTCTAGTTTACTAGTTTATCAAGTTACAGATACAGTGTCACCCACTGTCCACTTAAATTCTCAAAGATCATCAAATTTTTTGTTATTTTGTTATACTCTCAAATACTCTAATTAATACACCATTAATTTATCAAATTTCAGACGCCTTTAAGTGTCACCCACTGGCTATTTAAGCTCTTAAGTAGTATCAAATGTTTTATTAACATTTAAAAATGACTCGCAACGTTTTTCATTTCTTTTAAATAAATTTAATTTAAAATAAAATTTAAATAAAAAGCATCGGGCAGACATTTAAAGTGTCATCCACATTTCTTAACCAACAGGCTTCTCAAGTTATTTCCTTAAATGCAAAACATATTAAATTAACACAAAAAATATTCCTCATATACTCTACACGCTTTTTAATTTTTGAAAACTAATTTAATTTGCGTTGTTATGTGGACAAAAGTTTTCCAGTGTCACCCACAATCATTTTGTGTGAGAGCATGAGAAGTTTAAACTTAAAATTCGTTTATATTGCTTTAAATAACTTTGATTTGCAAAACATTGTTCAAATATTTACAAAATAATTATGTTTACTTGTTTTCAATATAATGTCTGTCACCCACTTTCTTGGAAAAGGCTCTTCAAATATATTTTCTTCCATGAATTGCATGTTCCTCTAGGCATACGTTTTGTTAGATTTGTTGAAGTAATATCGAGTGTCACAAAGTGCTTCTGTGTGCCAAATAGATTCAAGTAAGGAACAAAGCGTCACCCACCAACGTAATACATAATTTTAGAAACAATGCAAACGCTCAAAACAGCATTTTTTATGAACATTTTTCGCATAAAGAAACATTTATTTGCACTATTTAGCCATAGATATGTATATTAGATAGATAGATATTTTTTTCTCCGAGCTTTTCTCCTTTCGAATTATTTTTAAGCTTTTTTCTGGAAAGAAAATATATTTTTAAATTATTTTTAAGGTTTTTTCTGTTAAAAAACATATTTTTAAAATACAATTTTTTTAATTTTCTAGGTGGTGCTGCACAAAAGACCGGTCAGGTGAAGAATGGTGATGAGATTCTCAGCATAAATGGCACTTCAACGGCTAAGATGACGCGTGTCGATGCTTGGAACTACATGAAGCAGCTGCCCTTGGGCCCAGTCAAAATTATTTTAGCTTAAATATTAAACTTAATTTTCTTTAATTTTTTATTTTTCATTAAATGTTAACATTTATTTAATGCTTAAGCAAACTGAGTTACTTAATAGCAGCATAAAGCAGACAATTTTTTTTTTTATACATACATATTTAAAACTTTTTGTTGTATAGCTTTAAGCTTAAAACAACCATAAGTAAATTTTGTAAATTTATTATAATTGAACTGTTTTGAAAAGCTTAAAATTTTAATTGAAAATTATGTTGATAACAAAACGAAAATAAAGAAAATAAAATTTCTTGCCATTGAAATTTGTAAGAATAATTATAACAAAAAAATTTATAAAAAAAAAATATTTTTATGCAAAAATATAAATTTTTATAAAATTTAGCTGCTGCTTTAAAATGCATTTAAGCAATTTTGTTTTAAATTTTTTGGTTTTAATATAATTATGCAAAATATGTTATAGAAACTTAAATTTATGTTAATTGAAACTTGTTATTTAATCAAATAAATAAAACAAAAACAAAAAACTTAAGCAAACTGTGCAATTTTTAATGTTAAATCAAAGAAGAAACTTGTAAATTTTTTAAAATTTGGCTTTTTATATAAAAATGAAATACATTAAATTTTTTTTTTGGCAAAATTTAAAATTTACTTATACAAAAAAAGAAAAAATCAACTGTACTTATACACCAGTAAACAAAAAAAGTGAATTGTTATTTTTGTTTTTCTTTAATAAAAGGTACTTCTTAACTTAATTTTGTTTTAGTGCGCCATAAATATTTATGTCTCTTATATTAATGAAACTGCTATAATTTTATTTTTTATTATTATATTGCTTATTATTTGTCATGGTTGATGATTTATTAACTTGTATAAACCTGGAACTTAAACTAGCTGCTATTATTTAGAATATGAAATAATCACAAATAATAACATAATCTTTTAACTATTTACATGTTATACATTATATGCAATTAATATACATAACTACTTATATATTAATATATATCTACTTACATATATATAAATAAATAAATAAATATATACATATATCATCAAATGATTCAATAAAATATACCTTAATAAATATATTTCAATGTATTTTTATTTAAATGAAACAAGAAAATAATTTGATTTTTATTTTTATGCAAGAATTTGTGCGTTTTTTGCATAAAAAAACATATAATGCAGCGTTCTTGTGATTAACATAAAAAGAACAGCCTAAAAGTGTGCAACAAATATTTGGCAATAACCTGCACTGTACAACATGTGTTGAGGATTGCCACAGCTATGCAATATAAGAATTTAGAATCAACACTTTCAACAAGTTTTTGACGGAGTTTTTTTTTTCATAACCTAAAAAAATGTTTTGAATTCAATTTTCAAAGTTATTTCATCTCTTAACTTTTAAGCAAATGTTATGAAAAATTACGTTTCTTCATGTAACTATTTATTGATAAGAGATATTGGAATATTTTTTTTTTGAGTATTATTTTTAAGCTTGAATAATTTTTTTAATAAATAAAATCACCATTTTTCAACAAAAAATTAAAAAAAAAAATTAAAAATATCAAAGGGATAACCTTTGCAAAATAAATGCTCAAAAATAAAAATTCGCTCAAATTTTTATAAAAAACACATAAATGAACAGAAAATTAGATTTATAATTGCGGAAATTATACAAAAGTACGTTTTTTATTGTAAATATTTATTGGTAGCATTATTTTGATGATTTTTACAAGGTGTTCGAATAGGAAAGATAGTGAAGTAAATGCAAATAAAAGAACAACGATGTACCATAAAAAATTAATTCTGACTTTAATTTGAAGTTGTATTAAGTTGCTTCAAAAAATTCTTTGGATTTGGGAATTCTTCAAAATATAATTCTTCAACGGATTCCATGTCGACCCCTTCAGATGTATCCTCATTACTTATGCAAAGAAACTCGCCTGGTCTTTGAGAGAGTACCCGAAAAGGCTGCACCCGTACATTACCAAGTTTGTCTGTGTTTTTGTGAATTAGCTTTCATAAAATTAATTTAGTTAAAAATTAGAGGAGAGTAGGGTGTTGTGACACAGCTTTAGTCTTTGCAACATAACTTCTCGGCAAATTCAGAAAAAGTAAACCTAAGCCTTGTAAATAAAAATGCTTTAAGCTCAATAAAAATACACGGACTGCTAAGGACATTGCTTGTGTTTTCCTACGGTAATAGCATTTTGAAAAAAACATACTGTATCCTTAAGTTTGAACTGATTTTATTTTTATTGTATGTATTTTTAAACTATTGCAAGTTAAAAGCTTTTAGATTTTTTTTTATTTTTTGTAATTTGGTATTTTCTTATTTAAAAATCAAAATATATAAAATTCATAATTGAAACATTTTCTATTGAATAGTGCATATTAAAATTAAAAAAAAAATTTTCTTTCAAAAAATATAATTTAAAAAAGTAATTCAAGAGCGAAACGTGAGTAGCAATTTTTATTGATAAGTTGGATTATCTTGAATAATTATTAGCTAACATAGTTTATGTCTCGGATGTACTTTCTATATAAGATTCGTGAATTTTGTATTTTTTTTTTAAATCAAGTAGACGCAATTATGTTTCATTAAAAATTCATTTGAAGGAGTGAAGGAGTTTTCTTTTCTTTTTTGTATAAAAATGTCCTAAATATTAAAAAAAAAATTTTTTTACAAAATATGCTCAATAAAGTTCAGCAGATTAACCACGATTCAAAAAATTAGACAATTAAAATTGTTTTGAAACGTAAGTAACAATGACAGTATTTGAAAAAATCTTAAAATTCTGAGAAAAAAACTAAATTTTGTCCTGCAGCTAAACTCAATTTCATTACGGAAAACTATTTTATTCTTTATATTAACTCAAACATTTTGCAGACTTAAAGCAATTTGTAAGAAGAAGTCAAAAAATGCATATCATCCAGAATCGTGAGTGACACACCTATTATACCCATATAACTTTATGTTTAATGGAGAAAAATTTATGTTTACTGCTATGACTGAAACGTGAGTGACAGTGAATTTGCCGTTCTTCGAAAGGAAATACTTTTTCTAGAAAAATTTTTTAAAGCTTATTCAATTGCCTTATAAACTGCATTTGCATTTTTTTAAATTCAAACATTTTAAGAACTTTCTTGATATCTGAAAAAAGATTAGATTTTTGGATTTTCAAATATTGTGGCGTGTTGTGAGAAACCCCATAATTCGACATTTGGCCACAAATCCTCAAATGGCCTCTGCGCCATCATCACATACAGTATTTTCTGCAAAATCACTTTGGTGGGCCAATCGAATATGGATAGTTTTATATATATTTACTACGTTCACCTATACTTCACAATTTTTTTGGGAAAAATCAAAAAACTAAACTGTAGAAAAAACTTTTAAGAGCACTATCAAAACTCAATATTGATACAGACACTTGGAACACTTGTCGATGCAATGTGAGAACATAATAATTGAAATCTCGTTTATAAAATATTTTACAGCTGTTGTGTGCATTCATAACATTTCCACTTTGACAGATATTCACGTATCTCACAATATCACGTGTCTAACAACACTCAAATCTCCCCTACTTTTTATTCCGATTTACTTGTATTCTGATTTTTGATGCGAAATACAAGCCGCAGATAGGAAACGATATTGAAGTGTTTTCCTCTCTCTGCGAAGGACATTTCAAGTCGTATGGAATGCTTTGATCAAGAATATTTTGGCCTTCATGTCAAAGCCTGACAGAAACAAAGACGCAAATTTAAATAAGGAGAAAATAACTTGTTTTACAAAATATTTGTTCACTTGTTAAAGTTGCAATTTAGATAATTTTAGACGTGGAATAAAGTAAATCTGAATAATTACATCTATTATATTCTTACAAAAGGTCAACTAAACAAATAAAAATTCATATTTGTTTTGTTTGGTTTGATTTGTTTACTTCACTTACTTTACACTTTCTGTACTTGTATTGCATGTATGAAAGAATTCCACTTAAGAAGACAAGTTTTAACGATTTGCAAGCCTTTTAGATTTCTAGAAAAAAAAAATTAAATTTTCCAAAAAAACTATAAACTCAATTCAGCAAGTAGTCATATTTCTAAATATATATCCAATCCAATGAGATATTTGGAACTCGAAAATATTCTTATTGTTGAAAACGATGCTTAAAAACACAAAACTGGTACCACTATAGAAAACTCTTCTTTACCATATCAAAACTTGATGCCGCACACTGCGTTGGCCCATGGACAAAAATTTACGAAACCTAATAATATTGGTATCATTCGACAGAAATAAAAACAAAATATTTATGGGAAAGACTTCGTTTGGCTATGCTGTGACTCTTCAAGGTGTAAGATTTTTAAAAAAATCATGTTTTGTTCAATTCTTATACAAATAATTAAGGGAGGTAAAATTTTTTATACATATGAATAATATTTGTGTAAATAAATTGAATAAACAATTTTAGAATCTATATAATTTTATATATATTTAAGTGATTTTAATCAAATGAAAACCTTCAGAAATTAAAAAATGTTGATGAAAAAAACACAAATCCTCTAAAATAAGTGCTGTTTTTTATTCTACTAGTACGGATTCTATATAACCACGAACTGCAAAAAACTTTTTTTCTGAAAAATGCTTAAAACGAAAAAATTTAAATGAAATATAATATATATATTAACAGTTGAGTTTTTTTTTTACTAACACAAATGGTCTCAAAAGTACAAAAAATATTATTTCTACTACGTATACATCATTTTTTATATTCAACATTACCCTATTGGCCTTGTTAATACTCGATTTTTAGCAACACTGTAAAGTTTACAATAAATCTGAGATAATTTTTGAAATAAGCGACCCCAAATTGCTTAAAATACCAACTTTCATATCCAACCACTCCTTCAATTTTTGTCCGTTGCTTGTATGCGCTCTACGCACTGCGAACTACGTGTGCCATAGTAAATATTTTGTTTTTATGATATATAGATTTTCTTTAAATAATTTTCAATTAATTTGTTGTCCTGTATTTTTACGAAAAAAAATCTGGCAATACGAGCACTAGTCACCAGAAATAAATTCATCTCAAATAACATCTAACCCTTTGGTTAAAACTGCAGAAGAAAATAAATTTTCATTTAAACATACAAACTTCATAGGTAGGAACTTCCGATTTATTTTCCACCTCCGACTCCGACTTCGGCTCCGAAAATTTTGAACCGGAGTTATAACGAAGATAGAAATGGAATACGTTTCGGATGTTTCAGCAGAAAAACGAGCAAGGCTCGATTCGACATCAGTAGATAATAATATTCAATACATTTTATCTAACATATTGATGAGTAGCGATGATGACGATGACGATAACACCGCAACGGACTACTAACCTTTTGACAAATTCATCATTTGGAAGAGCGTACTTAATGCGTACAAGAGAGAAAAACATATTCACATCAGTAACGATCCATTTTTATAGTGGAGAGTAAATAATAAATTTCGAAATATTGCTCGTTAATATTTATCGTGTCCTCCAGGATCAGTGGGAAGTGAGCAACTTTTTAGCGGTCCCGGTCTCACATATGATTCTCTTAGAAATCGGTTGAATGGGGAGCAAGCTTTTGTTTATTAAGTTCAATTAACTACTTTTAGAGTCACTTAATTTTGTTTATTATTATTTTATAAGGCATTACCTAAACAGTTAACTAACACATCTTTCTAAGACTCCGGTTCTGACTCCGGCTCCGATAAATCAAATTTAAAAACTACGGTTCCGACTTCGGTTTCGGTAAACTCACCTCTGAAACATCCCTAGAATATTGTTTTTAAGAATCGGTAACTAAAACAAAAAGAATAAGAGATAATTTTTATTTCATTTAAAACATTTATTGATTACTACTCACAACATGGTTCTTCAAACCTTTTGAAGTTTTTCTACACTTCTCCGTATGCTGTGTTATAAATCAAACTACAAAATTTGAATCTGTTTAAAAAAAAACAAAATCTGGCAGCACAGTATTAAACAAAGGTCCCCTAAAAGTATGCTCACTCATTTTTAAAATGCACTCACATTAATGCGCTTAAATAATGTAGCATACATTCAGCAACCCTTTGCAGCAAAGCAACACCGACATCGAAAAAGTTTTAACGAGCAATTTTTTTCCACCATTAACTTCACGCTCAAAAATAATAAATTTTATTTGAATCCAGCCATTAATCCTAGAGCCTAATTATGCGGCAATTAAAACTTTAGTTGAAGTGTTGTCATTGTGGTGTAATATTTTCTGTGTGTATTTTTTTTTTTTGGGTGTTTTGTTCAAACCCAGCAACATAATAAAGAAATATGAGAAAATTTTAAAGTTTTTCTACAAAATATGCACTTTTGGAATACAAATTTTGCACAAGTGAAAACTTTGAAATGTTGCATAAAAAGCAGCAAAAATATTCGGCTTGATTTATAAAGAATATTAGAGGAAGAGTGATAGAAAGAAGAATATTTGGTATGCTTTAAGGCGGTCTTCTCATTCAAAACCCGTTTTTTGGACCCTTTTTAAAAAAATTCTTATTTGAAAACGCAAAGAATAATTGAAAACTTTTTTTATTTATTGTATTACAACAGTTTCAAAGAAAATAAAAAAATTTTTTTTGCCTCGATACGTGGGCTGTTCAAAAAGTAATGAGACTTCAAATTTGGTGGTGAAAAAAAAGGTGTCGTCACGGCGGCCACGATTCCGGGTCTCCGGAGCGTCTGAAATGAAAAAAAAACGGGGTTATAATCAGTATAGATGTAATTCTCGGGTGAACCTCAAGCTTAATTTTGTGATTTTTTTTGACAAAATGGCGGCCATTCAAAAAAAAAAATGCAATTTCGGGCTTTTTTTTTTAGTTTAGTGTTAAAAAAAAATAGAACAAAATTTTTTAAAATTATGGTCGAAGTTCATCCGAGAATGGTGACAATTCTGCGTCGATTCCATTTTGTTTCATGAAAATCGGTTCAGTTTAACTGGAGATATCATGGCCGCCAGTTCGAAAAACGTGGTTTCGAGATAAACGCGTTTAAAGTTTGAAGTTTGGAAAAAATAGCTCATTTTGACGAAGACCTTGCTTCACAAAAAAGGTTGTATCTTCTAAAGTATTTCGAATTTCTAAAAATCCTTTTAGGGGCATATTCACAACTACCCAAGCTATAAATAAATGCGAAGTCGAAAAAAAAGTTGCTCAATGAGAAGACCCCCTTAAGAGTATTCTCTTGGAATTCATGAAATAAATTAAAACTAGAGCAACAACGTTGGCTAAAACGGGGTATTTAAATAAGAAAAAAGTTCAAGAGTTAATCAGCGGTAGTAAAAATAATTTATTCTTAAACTTTAAGCTTATATCAATTAAGATGTGACAAGAAATTTTGCAAATTTGCATAGAAACAAATGAAGATAATGTCATGTAGACAAAAATGAGGTAGCAAAAAAAATAAGCGATATTCTAACCTTATTCGAGATATTTGAAAATAACTGCCTTTGTATTATTTGAAAATTTGAATATATTTTCAAATTTATATGAAACTTTGTTGCTCGCGGATAAAACACTTAAAACTAAATACTAAACATAAAAATTTCAGAGAAAATTATTTTACAATCTTCATATAAATATTTCATAAAAAATATAGTAAAAAAGTTATATTTTCAAAATAAAAATATTATTTTAAAATATACAAATAAACACTTTATGCAGACTTGCATCACCTATCATCGAAATTCGACCAATTTTGTATTTGCCTATTAATAATTACTAGTATCGACTGGGATCGAAATTCGACCAAATTTTTGTTTGCTTTTTTATAATAACTAGAGTAGTGTCCGAAATTTGACCTTTTCACATATATTCTCTGTTCTTTCGATACAATATTAAAGTCAAAATCAATTTTTTTTCATACAAATATGGCAAAAAAATCTTTTAAAAATAGGCGGTGTACTTCTTCTTCACACTCTGTTTCCTTGAACTGTTTTTCTGATTATTGTTAAAATGGATTCGAAAACATTTTCGTTTAATTAAAAATTTTTAAGGATTTTTTTAAAAGGCGTCAATCGTTTGATTTTTTATTGATCTTTGATATTTTAATATCATAGGTCATCATATCATATTAGGTTTATATAAAAAATATCGTTTTATGGGTTCTTGTTTCTTAAGAAAAATTTTAAAAATAATTTTCTATATAAAATAGCATTAAAAAATGATTCAGAACTTAGATAACCTTTGCTTATAACCAAATAACCATATAATAATGTCATGCAATTAATAAAAAAAAATATTTAAGGGAGTATTCCTGGTTGGCAAAAATTTTTAAAATTTTGTTTTTAAAGCTTGGATATTTGAGAATATCGTCCTAAAAGGATTTTTAAAATTCAAAATACTTAAGAAGATATAGCTTGTTTTGTCCAGCAATGTTTTCGCCAAAACATGCAAATTGTTTGATGCAAAACAATAACTTCAAACTAAAGGTGAGACATAACATTCGCGGCAGAGAAAACAGAACTTTTTTTAAAAATTCATAACTCAGGCAGAGAAAAACACGGGGCCTCGTGGTTGCAGCGCTGGGAGGCGCAAAAATTGTCTGATCTGAAAAAAAATTACTTTTTTAAATCTAACCAAAATTGATTATCGTATGACAGGAGCTTCTTTTTAATTTTTTTTTTAAATTTTTGGTGATGTTCCGAATTTGAAAGTGTGTTTTTCGAAAAAAATATTGTCTTTAAAAATTCATAAAAAATCGAAAAAAAAATTAAAAAAAAGCTCGTATGACATAGCGAATCAAGTTTAACAAAATACAAAAAAAAAAATTTCGTCAAAAAATGAACCCGCTAGTGCCACAACCAGTACGAAAACATGGTTTCGAGATAAACGCGTTCAAATTTTGTGAACAAAGAAAAATGCAAAGAAAAATAAAAATGCGTTCTCACTCATCCGGGTGTAACTTTTGAACCTGTTAGAATTTTTCCATGAAATAATAGAATATTTCATAGAATATAATAATAATAATATTCTTAATTATAATAAAATCTTAAGAATATTGAATAAAATTCAAAATAATAAAAAAAACGTTGATTTCAAAAAAATGTCCCCTCTTAGGCTGCGATTATAATGAGCGCCGAGTCAGACAGGCAGGCTGAAATCTGTGTGAAAAAAAGAAATGCAGATAGCTATTTATCTCGCTTGTTCACATTGCCTGCCTGCCTGCCTGTCTGACTCGGCGCTCACTATAAACGTTTATCTCGAAAACACGTTTTTCGTTCTTGCGGCCCAGATTGCGCCCGTTGTTCTGAATCAATTTTGATGAAACAAAGTATAATCGACGGAGAATTGTCACATTCTAGTTCCTACCTGGCATGCAGGTTAAGTGTGTGGCCTGGCATGCTCGGAGCCCAGGTTCGATCCCCAGTCGCGGCGAAAAGTTTTTTCAATAAAAAATTTTTCTGATCGGTCACCACCTCTCTGCAGACAATGGCAAACCTCAGAGAGTAAACAATGCCATGTAAAGTTTCTTGAGAACATGAACTTTAGCCGTTCGGAGTCGGCATAAAACATGTAGGTCCAGTTCTCGGTCAATTGTGTGCAAACATTTAATAACACACACAACACAATTGATCATAAGAAGCTCGGTCAAAGTCTTTTCATGGGCTGAAATGGCCAATTTGTTTTTGTGTTTAGTTCCTACCTCAAACACAAGTTTGAAAATTTTTTACATTTTTTTTTTTAAACTAAACTACACAAAAAGGACCCAAAATCGGTTCTTCATTTTTCAATGACGGCCATTTTTTAAAAAAAAATAATCGCAAAATTATGATTGAGGTAAGGGACGAGAACTTAATCTATACTGAATCTAACGCCGTTTCCTTTTTCTATTTCAGATGATCCGAAGTTGAGTTATCCGGGCCGCAAGCAGCATACCTTTTTTTTCGAAATCCGACAACTTTTTGTACAGCCCTCGTAAAGGGAAAACAAATTTTTTTATATAATTTAATAAATTCTTAATACAATAAAAAACACAAACTCTTTGCGTTTTCTAATGAAAAGTTTTTTAAAAAGGCTCCAAGAACAGCCTTCCAACGAGGAATACTCCCTTAAACGTAAAAGTAGTGCAGTTACCTCAAACAAAGATTTTTTTAATTTATTAAGCATTCTGCAATACGCCAAAAACAACAATGATAGGTTGTTTATCCGTTTGAGAATTAATTTGTTTTCCCCAACTATTCTGTTTCTGTTTTTTTTTTCCTTTCTTAATTTATATCTCATACAAAAATTAGCAAAACTATTTCTTATTAACATTTTCCTCTTTTTTTGCATTTTTGCCATGAGTTCTCTTGTTATCGTTTTCGCTTCCACTAGCCACGCTTCGCTGATTCACTTGATGCCATCGATTCCATGAGCACTAATTTTAATAATTTGACTTTGCAATTTACTGTGAGCTTCTCCATTGAATTACATGAATTGAGCTTAAGAGTAATCTACTTTAAGCCATGAATGAGCGGCTTTGTTGGTTTAACCAACGGCAATTGGTTGTAGCAACGATAGCAGCAATGTTGGTTAAAAAGCTTCGTTAGCTTTTATGCTTTGTTGAAGGAACCGGATTTTTAAGTGGCTCTTTTTTAAAGATTTGAATAAATCGCACAACAGAGTCAAGCAAAATTTCGTGAAGTGGAAAACGTATGGTATGTGTTTATGTGAGTTAAGTTTTCGTACTTTTTGGACAACAACTGCTAAAATTGTCAGAAAGGGCACTTATCAGAAAAATTTAAAAAAAAATACCTACAAATCGTAATATGTTGATATGGTGGCGTTTCTCTCTCTTCTGCATTCTCTGTTGGACTAGCCTGGGTATCCAGAGTTTCTGTAACCGGTTCTTCACTAGCGTTACTAATGCGATACTTATTCACTTTATCAGAAGGACCTGCACAATGCTCTTCATTATTTCCTAAACCTACTGCAACAAAAAATTTAATATGGGTTAAATATGGGTTTTATTTGTTAGAAATTGGTAAAAAAATTTAGTGGTACGATAATATTTATTTACGCAGTGAAATAATAATTTTGGTTAGTTATTAACATTTCTTTAAAATTTTTCTGCTAAATTTTTGGATAGAATTTTTTAGCAGGGTTTCAATAAGTTAATCTTTATATAAAAAACTGCAATATAAAATCAAAGAATTAAATATAATCCAAAAACCATGCGGTAACTCGCGTTACAAAAAATTTGTAACTCTTATTACTTTCGGTTTTCATATTAAATTGAACACCTCGGATGCACCTTTTCAGCTTTAATGCTCAAAAATCAAAAATTAAAATTTAATAACGAACCAAAATTTAATCAAAATTTTCTTATAATAAGGATCAACTTCAGGCTATAATGAAAAACAATTTAAATAATTATATAACTAATATTTAATATAACTCGCTCGCAATTAATTAAAATTTTATTAAAGATAATGGAATATTGTCATCAGAACACAGCTATAATATCGAAAATCTTATATTTCTTCCCAATAGCAGGATTCTATTTAAGCACATAAGTATACTAAAATTGTCGCTAAAAACTTACTGCAATGTCAAATCTTAAATTTGACACTTGATGGCAATGTTGGATCAATTGTGTAATTTGCATATTTTCTTACAATTTTTCTTATACCGTGTCCACATTAACATAGAAATACCCAATAGTTTGTTGGTCTAAATACCGTTTATTGTTGAGAAAAGGAATTTAAACAAACAGCTAACGACACTTAACAAACATAGCTTTCAGGGTTGTTATTTTTAAATATTACAGGGTAGTAAAGCTTATTTTTTAAATGGTTTTTGTACGTAAGGTAGCAACAACAGTTTATAATAGTGTTCACACTTAGGACATTATGACAATATACAATCAGGACATGTAATTGCACCATTTGTTATTTGTAGAGTAAGCGAAGAGCACCTATCGCAAAGGGCCCCGGTGCTCTGCACCGTCTTGCACCTATGGAGTTACGCTTCTGAATTCAATCAACCTTATTAACCTTTTAACATCAAAACGAAATGTATTCGTTTTGATGTTACTGAATTCTACCGTATTCAGTACTACTTCATGTCATAAAATATTTTTCTCAAAACTTAATATTTTCGAAGGTGCCTTTTTCGACGGTACAAAAAAAAAATTTTGAAAATATAATTTGTTCAACTCAAAAATGCAGATTTAAATATAAAAACCGAGATTTAATTTATTATTCTTTTATTGCTGTGATATGAGCCGAAAATCTACTTGACCATGGCCTCGAAGCATTATTTAGCAGAAATCGATGATTACAAATTTTATTTTGGCATTAAAACTTTACAAATTTGTAAAGTTGATCGTTCTCGAGTATAAAAATCACAGAGATTTTACCAGACAATCTGGAATTTCGGACGCTATTTTACGCATCCCTATACAAAAAATTTGTTTTTTTAATTATTAATTCTTCAAGTTGAAGCTTTGAGGCCATGATTTTAGATTCTAAGCTCAAATCACAACGAGAAATTTTTTATGTATCATAAATTTAAAAAAACAAAACTAGAAAAATTAAATCAGATTTTACAACATAAAAGAAAGTTTTGAGAAAAATACATTTTTTCAATTTTGAAAATAAAAACACCGTCGAATAAACATGAAGATCTCGAAACATGCAGAAGCACCAACAGTTCAAATACGGGAGCATGAAAAGTATGTATATTTCTACGTATACTAAAAAATTTAAAGACTTTTCAATTCACTTTAAATAGAATTGGAATTGAAAATACTTAAGGCCATTAGGAGGAGGCCAGTAAGGCCATTAGTAGTCGGATAATGTTTTAACTCAGTTTTGTAAAGACTCAATACATTATTTTTAGCAATTTTCTAAATTGGTAAAAATTTGGAAGATTCCAGTATATCTTATTGCTTGATTTTTTTCATTGTTTTTTTAAAAATACAGCCAAATTGATCCTTAAAAAAAGCTCAAAAGGTTTGATAATCGATCTAACATAATTGAAGGACAAGAAAAAAGATGCGTTCTCACATTTTCAAAACTTAAGTTATTACATTTTGTCATTGTCTTTTTAAAATACCTCAAACGTGAAAGTCAAGTTAGTTTTGTCGAATACATGATTTTTTAAAAAGTAAGGCAATTTCACTTTCTCTCCCATTTAGACAAAATTTGAATGTTACGTAAAATCTTAAAAAATTTTTTTTTAATTTTTTTGCTCAAATAAGTGTTTTTATTTCATGAAAAGATTCAATTCTGATGGAAGTCATCCGTAGGAGTGATACATTTAAAATGGAATGGCTGATATAATGTTACATTTACCTCCTATTTTGAACAATTCTTAATGAAATTCTTAAATAAACATCCATTTTTCAGACCCAAATGTACACTTTTTAAAAATTTGTTACGAATGCAGATAGAAACATGTATCTGCTATTCATAACAGATTTTATAGCAAAATTTGTGATGTCAGATACCAATTTCAAATTTTTTTAAATATTTTTTGATAGTTCGAAAAATCTGCTATGATTCATAACAGATTTCAGAAAAGATTGTCTTGCAGAATACGAGTTTTGGTCTCGTTACGCCCCAAAATTTGTCTTCAATACATAAAATTTGGTCTCAGCCCAAAAATTTGTATTGTCGATTCTGAATTTTTGTTTTTTTTTTTTTTTTGTTTTAAACAGTTACCATTAAATGAACAGTTACAGATTAAATGAAATTAAATAAAAAAAGTTTTAAGGAATAAATATGTTAAAATTTGCGAAAAAATAAACCCCCCCCAAATACAAAAATAAAAGCAACTGGAAAAGGATCCGGACTTGTTTTAAAAACTGATGGCAAGCCTATTTATACTTGAATTATATCTTTTAAAATTATTAATTTTTTTTAAAAATGTGGTTAAGATTGCTTTTGTTGCAAAAATAAATAAATTTAAAATCTGCATTTATGATTTTCTTTCATTAAAAAAAAAAAAACAATAAAATAGCATTTAAGGCAAATTTGTTTTGGTTTTATAAAAAAAATTGGGGGACCTTTCGTCCTCTATGATTTTTTGCACGAAATTTTGTTTATATTTCACAAGGACTTATCCAGAGACTAGCTTCTCTTCTATTAACGATTTTATGGTATTATCAGATATTTTCTGTACTAAGACTCACCTTCCCCGAAAATTTTAAGCTTCCTTGGCCACTTTTGTTGTTGCCTTGAGGAGGGACATGACATTGGCCGTTTTTTAAATCGTTTTTTTATAATTTTGTATTTTAAGTGTAAACAATCTTAAGATTTTAAGATTTTCATGGAAAAATTCTTATGGGTTCAAAAGTTACAGACGGATTAGTGAGAGTGCATTTTTATTTTTCTTTGCATTTTTCTTTGTTCACAAACTTTGAACGCGTTTATCTCGAAACAATGTTTTTCATACTGCTTGCGGCACTAGCGGGTTCATTTTTTGATGAAATTTTTTTTTTGTTTTTTTTTTAACTTGATTCGCTATCGTATGACATGAGCTTTTTTTAAATTGTTATCGATTGTTTATGAATTTTTAAAGTCAATATTTTTTTCGAAAAAACACACATTCAAATTTGAAACATCCTGTCATACGATAACCAATTTTGTTAAGATTTAAAAAAGTCATTTTTTTCCAGATCGGACAATTTTTGCGACTCCCAGCGCTGCAACCACGCGGTCCCGTTTTTTTTCTCTGCCACCAGTTTGGAGCTCTATACAACCATGTTGGAGTGAAAAATATATATTTTTGATTTTTTTTTTTCAAATTTGGAAAAATGTTTGTTTTTGACTGAGTTATGAATTTTTAAAAAAAGGTCTGTTTTCTCTGCCGCGAATGTTATGTCCCATCTTGATTTCGCTTTTAACAAAAGCGTAAATCAATTGTATCTTTCAATTGGCCTGAGTTCTGTACAGTTTGAAACATTTGCTTCTCGAAGCACCAAAAGTAACTACATTATTTTTTGAGAACCACTCGTAGGCCACTTTACTGTAATGACAGGAACCTTGGTAGGGCCAAAGAAAAGTGAACAAATTATGCTGTCTTACAAAAGGCTTAAGTCTTTTTCGCAATCATTGTTTTATGATGATTGACAAATTTATTGTCCCTGTGATTACAAACGACTTGCTCCTTTTACCATAGCTACAGATAGCTTGCCATATCAGGAATTTTCGAAGAAATTTGGACTGCTGGTTTGATTTAAACCCTTCTTCGACATTGTCTCGATAGTCTGCAGTTTAGAACTCCTGGCCTGGAAGCTGTGAAAAATCGGCTAAAACGTACGTCCATCTATCGTCCATTATACAGCAATTGAATTTTTTCAAATACATTTTTTTTTTTTGTGACGATATTTTTCCTTCGTGTTCCTGTCTGATACTTTTTGCAGTTTGAAAGTTTTCAAACCAGCTTCTTTTTTGACTTTGGGTACAAAAAACTTTGAGCACTCTACCTACTGAGTAAGTTTTCTGCCAGAAATGTTGGGATTCTTCTTTATCATGATGGTGGTTTTGCTGGCCTTTTTTTGCCACAGATGCCCTTTTTCCTTACAGAACCTGCCTTTTGATAGATGACTATGTTTTCGTTATACTGCTTTATAACTTTTGACATAGTTTTAACGCCAATTTTTATTTCGCGAACAATTCTTTAAATGTCCCTTGAAGGTGATATTGAAAAGTTTTTACAATCATTTTCCTTACTTCCAATTCGCTTGCAATTTTGAAATGAATTAAAGCGTCAAGTGAAAAATTTTAAATGCATTATTTTCTGGGATGCATTTTCAAGTCAACTACGAACAAATTTTATAATTTTAAAGAACAAATTTCATAATTTCTGAAAAGAAAAGGTATTGGGAAAAAATGTAGTAGATATTTTTTTTCAAACACTGTCTTTATATTAAACTTTTTTTACTTAACTTAGCAGTAGAATAGTACTAATTTAAATATTATCAAAAAAAGTAAGTTCCTATAGTTTTTTCTCATTTAGCTTTTTACAACTTTTATCATTAGTGAGCCCATGATATGCTTTTATTGTTAACTTCCAATCAAAACTTGACACTCATCACTGTCAGTTTCTTGCCTCCTTAAACAGCAAAAACCAGCTTATCTCCAACACTTAAACATATGATGTCGTTTTTCACACCTTTGCTGCGTCTTTTGCCAGCATTACTCTAAGCGGATTACATAATACTACCGCTCATCAGAACTAAGACCCGCAGGCTAAAGCCAGTCATGGCTGCAGTTATAATTTTGTTATTTTTTTGCACTTCAACAAGAATATGACAAAAAGTCAATCTGATGATTGCTGACAAGTTTTTAATGAACATTCATGGCTAACTCTCGTTCTATCATTAACACTGTCGTTTTTTTTTATATTCATTTTAAAGGCATTACATTAAAGCTTGGGTTCGGCAATAGATGGTTTAAAGTTGAAGCTGTAACGTGCAGAAGCAATTAGTTACAGGGTATGGGAAGCCTAGATGAAAAAAGTATTAAAGTGAACTGTTAGGTGTAGTTTTTCTGCAGCATGTTTGCTACTTTTTTACTACTAAAAACGCACGATTTGAGATGTTGTTGATGTCATAACAGTTAATGACATATAACGTTAATTTAATGCATAGAAATTGTAGACGTTTTATGTAATTTTTTTTTTTTTTAATTTTTATAGCGTTTTTTATGTAAAGCAATATTGCTACAATTTTTGCTGATAACTGTTGATTGTTCAATTGTGTGTTTAAAGCTCAAGTTTTAATACTTAAGCGTTTCTTTTATTGCTGATAAAGCGGCTTATGTAGAGCTTTACTGCTCTCTTTTTCTATAAAAATTCTATAAAATAATATTAAAAATTTTATTTTAATGATAAAAGCAATTTTTATAAATAGGCAGTTTTATAGACCATGTTCCAAAAATCGAACATAAAAACTTAGAAGCTTGAAACCTTAGCAGCTGCTGATGCTTTTGCATGGCTTACCTGGTCATGCTATAATTTATAGTCAATGAAACCAATTCTTCTTAATATATTTTTTATTTTTGTTAGTATAAAAAAGTGTTTTTTTTTTAAATTAGTCCTGTTCAATAACTTAAAATCTAAAAATACTTCATTTTATTAAAGATCTTTATTACATTTAGAGCGAAATCTTTAAAAATTTCACTGCAGATCATGCACATGCACCTGGTTTTCGTCCTCGAATAACTCATACTTAACGGTTATGGGCTGCAGCTGATTAAAACTGCTGTTGTTGCTATTACAATTGTTAACAACAACAGCACAATTTGGGCTGATTGTTTTGCCTCCAGTCTGCGTTACACCACGTTGATGCTGAGCACGTGGTATTATTGTCAATGGCTGGCCATTCAATGGACGTGTACAACTAGTATTACAGTCCGCCACTAAGGGTCGTTGACGCAATATATTTTGCAAAAACTCTTGCAATTTTTTCATTTCGCCTTCCTTTAAGCTGGCAATGCTGTGTGTAATATTTTTTGGAGTGGTAGCCGGCGGAGCTTGACAACAGGCTACACTCGAACGCGTAGGAAAGTCGGTATTTGTCTCGAATACTTCCTCCAACGATTGATAAATTTTACGCTTGAAAATGATTTTCTGTCGCGTATTCATGGCACGCATGTCAGGCAGCAGTGCTTCCAAAAACTTAGCATCGGCATCGTTGGAGTTGGCGAAATCGTGACCAAAGTCATGAAAAAGTTTCGAACGTTTCGGTTGAGACGTACTCTCCACATGCATAACATGCTCGGGAGTGAGACATTCGGTGTATTTTAAGTTATTAACCAAGTTATTAGCCGTCATATTGGGGGATGTGGACGTACAGTTGCTATCATTTTGTGGCAATGTTAAGTCAATGTCACTCGTCCCTTCTATCAAACTGAGGTCATCATCAGCAAAATTTAAGTCTACCTCAATATCACTCATGGGCTCAATTTGTGGCTCTGTTAGCACTATAGCCGGACTGGCTGTACCAGCATCTGGCTGCATTGATGCTGTCGTTTCATCCCAGTCAGATTTGATTTCGTCCAGATCTTTCGGCATCATTTCTCGTCCATCCATCATGGGTTTGATTAGAAACTGTAGTTCATTGTAGAGATAATAGGGCTTTACACGATTCGGACCACTGTTGGTTTTGTAGATATTGATGGAACGTGCAAAGGCGGCACGAACGTTGCGCCAGCGTTCCTTGCAGGAGGCAACTAAAAGGATCAAAGATAAGAGTTAATTAAGTTTATTTTAACTAATAATTGGTCATGAAAAAATGCAAGTCTTCCTATTTTGATTAATTTTTGTGTCTCAAGAATTATTCATCCCTTAGCAAAGAGATGGGCAAAAGTCGCACATTTGAACGGGGTTGTCATAGCACGGGTTAAAGAGAGAACAATTAAGCGAATAGAGAAAGAAGGAGAGAGCCGCAGATGTTAGTCGTTCACATTCCCTGCAGGAAATGTACGAGTAATTTGAATTTTTACATAGTTTTGTTCAGAATATATGTATTTACAATCAGTAAAACTATTGCCTGATGTACTGTTTCCAGAAACTGTTTTATAAATTAAAATAAACATGAAACTCCATCCGAAGAACCTCAAGAAGTTTTTGAGTCGTCCTATGCAAACATTCTGTTTTTTTAATCCCAAGCAATTGATATCCAAGTTGTACACGCTATGAAAAAAACGTTTATTACTAGTTTACTGGAAAAACTTCAACGATGTTAATCAGTATTATCGGATGAATTCCTCATGTAAGAAAAAACTTACATAGTTTTAAATGATGATTTTGTATATTTTTCGATTTTAAAACGATATTAATAGAAAAAACATACAAAAAAAAAAAAAAAAAAAAAAAAAAAACAAATTGGCCATTTCAGCCCTTGAAAGGACTTTGACCGAGCTTCTTATGATCAATTGTGTTGTGTGTGTTATTAAATGTTTGCACACAATTAACCGAGAACTGGACCTACATGTTTTATGCCGACTCCGAACGGCTCATGTTCTCAAGAAGCTTTACATGGCATTATTTACTCTCTGAGGTTTGCCATTGTCTGCAGAGAGGTGAAAAAAAACTTTTCGCCGCGGCTGGGGATCGAACCCGGGCTCCGAGCATGCTAAGCCACACACTTAACCTGCATGCCACGGTCACCACAAAAAAAACATACATTCAGTTTTAAATGATACTAGATAAAAGGTGTTCCATTAGACGCGTGGTACTTCGATTTTGAATAAAACGCAAAAGTTTCGGAATTTTTGCAAATACTTTGTTTCGTTCGAAAGGTCACAAAATAGTATTATGTGTGAAAAATTATTTCGCGGATATGTTCACCGATGAAATTTTACTTTTCAAGTCTGGAATTGTCTTCGCATGCACTCGATGGATGAGTGGTGCAAAACAATATTGCCTTGTAGCAACGCTTGATGTACGCAACGCCTTCAACGCAGCTAAGTGGAGCAAAATTTTGGAAAGCTTTTGGGAGTTTAGAGCAACAAGCTTAATCACTAAAGTTATTGCAAATTATTTCGATGAGAGAGTGCTGCAATACTCGGCGCAATGACGTAAAATGTCACTGGCGGCGTTCCACAGAGATCAGTAGAATCTTGTCCAAAGCACGAGGACCAAAGCAAGCTCACAGAACAGTCCATCTTAACGTCGTGTGTTCGATTTGGATGTACGCATCAACGGTCTGTTCCGCAGAAATGAAGGTGAATTCCTACCGACGAGGACTAGAGTCAATGTATAGACTAGGCCCTCTTAGAATGTGCTGCGCCTTCAGAACAGTGTCTGAGGCTGCAATTCTGGTGCTCGCTAGCTCGCCCATCGACCTCTTGGTGGACGACACGCAACCAGGAGCTACTACTGAGAGCGTATTCTCAGCTAAAAAACTAGCTCTATAGATAAGTATGACACAATGGCAGACACATTGCGATAGTTCAGTTAAGGGACGCTGGACTCATCACCTCATCCCTAACCTGTCCGTGTGGTGAGGTAAAGTCACGGTTCACTGAACTTCTAGCTCACCCAAATTCTGAGTGGCCATGGTTCCTTTCAAGCAGTGGTAGGCACACATATAGCGTGCTCTTTCACTCATTCGACAAACAACTATTGGCGAAGCAGCATTGTTTCGAATGCCGAACACTGCTTTAAAGCAAACCTGCATAAATTCAGGATTAAAAGTGACTACTTTTGCACTCATTGCTCTAGTAGCACAGTAGCAGACACTGCACGAGTCCTCTTCGAGTGCTCTAGGTTCAATGACGCGGGAACTGATTGCGACGCGATTTTTTTATTTGTCGTTAAAATTTCGATTAGTATTTGAGACAAAGCTTGACATTTCATTAACTTGACAACTTTTCTTACACTTCAATAACAATAACAGCGCTGCCCAACGTGTCGCTATCACAACAGTTGACACAGCTGAATGTGGCCAACGCATATAACAATGAACAGCTGTTTTTGACAGGAACTCGTGAACTTGTAGATGAGAAAATCAGTACTTGTCAATTCTATCTGTATTTTTGTAACATAGGGTCTCCTCTACAGAATCGCCACCAAAATAAGGAGAAAAAATTAGGCTCTTAATTTGATAGTTCTCTGACCGACAAAACTAGTCTTTTAGTTTTCAGCTAAGTGCTGTTTCCTTAGCCCGCGAAGGTGATGCCTTACGGCAGTTTACGTTTGGTGCGTAAAAATCGCATACTCCCACCTGCACGGCTTTGGGTCTTTGAAGGTTCCCCTTTCTCAAAAAAAAAACATACATACCTACTGAGGGGTTTCCCTATTAAAAGAAAATTATATGTAAGTTTTTTAAATTACATTAGCTTGGACTTTGCATTTAGAATGTGAAGAGCTTTTAACCAGTGTATTTTTAAAGCATTAAATTTTGCCTTAAACAGGTAAGTCATACTTTTTGTTTTTCTTTGAGGGGACGTGACACCAAGATATCAGATATCATTTTGAAAATTACGAATATATTTTTCGGAAAAAAGTTACACAAAAAACAAATAAATCACATATATTGATACTGGAATTTTTTTAAAAAATCATTAAAAAATCATGGCGGGCGCGATAAAACAAAAACTACTCGACCGATCGTACTGAAGTTTTATTATGTTCTTTAACACTTGTCAATGCATGGAATAAACTACGGACAGAAAAAATGGTTGTATAGTTTTTAAGTTTTTGGCCGATTTTTTCCAAAAAACTTTGCAATTTTCGAAAAAAACGCCGCCATTTTGTTAGTTTTCAACCAAACTTGTTTCTTCTACTTCATTACAAACCCTGTGTTTTGTTGGTTTTTCTATGTTTTTTTTTTTAAATAATTCCAGTAGCCATATAAAAAAAAACAAATTGGCCATTTCAGCCCTTGAAAGGACTTTGACCGAGCTTCTTATGATTAATTGTGTTGTGTTTGTTATTAAATTTTGCACACAACTGACCGAGAACTGGACCTACATGTATTTTGCCGACTCCGAATGGCTCAAGTTCATGTTCTCAAGAAGCTTTACATGGCATTATTTACTCTCTGAGGTTTGCCATTGTCTGCAGAGAGGTGGTAACCGATCAGAACCGATCCCCGCGGCTGGGGATCGAACCCGGGCTCCGAACATGCTAAGCCACACTCTTAACCTGCATGCCACGGTTACCACTAGCCATATATGTAAATAAAAATATTTTAAAAAATTTTTTTGTGTAATTTTTTTAATAAAAAGTATACATATAATTTTAGGGACAGAAAATAACAGTTATTCTCGAAATTCCAATTTGAAAGGTCAGACGGACAAAATTTGTTTATGCAATATTTGAACAGCAGTGCGATGCTAAGGAATAAAAATCCAAAAGAAAATCGACCAAAAAATAAAAAGACCAAAGAAAAAATCGATCAAAAAATAACCATTATTTATTGACATTTTGGAAAAAAGTCATAAGAGTTACGGTCCCTGTATAATTTAATTGGTGCATTTTATTTTTTATGGAAAATGTTTGTAGCATTTTATATAAGTCAAGTTCAGCAGGTGTGCAGAAATTTGGATTTTTCTGATAAAAAGCAAACATATTCTTTAAAAACTGATTTTTGTTTCTCCAACAGTATTAATTCTAATAGCATCTCTAGCGCTCTTGTATACACACAGGTAAATAAATGATCCACAATTTTGTGCTTCGCATCTTGTACTCTCCATTAAAATTTCAACACCTTCAACGCCAGGTAACACCAACGTGTTGCCCGTATTCAGTTATTTGTGATTCATTATCACATCGTTGGATATCGATGGCGATGGCGATGTGGATGCCGATGCCAATGCATTGTCACTTCATAGCTTGGGAGCAGCAACTAAAATTTTGCCCCCACACAAACGCTCTTTCTTACTCTCTGTAGATACTCTCTCGTGATTTAAATTACAAGATTTAATTTGTCCCCCCCACTTCCACTTTGCACGCTATACCTAATCTTGCTACCTAACCAAACAAGACGATTTATCACACTCGCTCTCAAAGCCTCACGTCACTTACCTGAGTCATCACAATCTTTGGCTATCTTTGTCCACGATTTATCCATAATATGCTTCTTCGCATAGTTCGGATGCTGGCGATCATACATCCAGGGGCAGCGCTTAACCAGTCGACAGAGTTTTGCGTTAGCCAAATACAAAGCCTGCTTCTGTTCGGCTGCGGCGATTTCAATGTTGCTCAGCAGCCTAGGCGTTATGCTGCTGTTGTTGTTGTTGCTATTGCTGCTGCTGCTGTTGTTGTTGCTGTTGTCATTATCTTTCTTTGGTGGCATTTTAATGCGTTGCTAGTTGTTGTTGCTGTTGTTCTTGGTCCCGTTGTTTTTTGCTGATAAGTTTACGTTACGTTTTATCACAATTTGTTGCGTGGTTTTGTATGTTTTCAAAATTATCACCAACTCCCTATCAGTAATAATCACATAAATGCACTGCTGTGTTTTATTTTTTAAGTCACCCTCTCTCTTTTTTTCTCTCTCGCGTGCGACTACTTTGTTTTTACTTTTGTGCACTGGCGGGTTGTTCGTCACAGTGATAAAAGCGGCAATGTACAAGCTAACGAAGCGTTTTTCACGAACGCTCTTACCGAACTAAAATCGAAATAATTGTGTAGACAATGAATCGCTGATGAAATTTCCATCATTGCTGAAATCCAAGACTGATGAAGAAACAACAACAACAACAAGAATAACAACGCAAACACCAACACTAGCAACTAACTCTTCGTTGACGACGCCGTTGATGATGACGTTGTATGTTGCCGAAACTCAAAGCGAAGTTATCGACAATCACTCGTTGTTGGTGCTGTTGTTGTTGTTGTTGTTGTTGTTGTTGATTTTATTGGTAGTTGAAGTAGTTAGCGCTTTGCTCGAATGTGTGACTATTTAACATTCATCGCCAACATGACTCATTGTTGCTGATTTGTTACGCTCATTTTTTGCATCTGCTGTCTCTTTTTTTAAAAGCATTGTTTGTTGTTTAAAAAGTGATTTCATTTACTTTGTGGATTTTGTTTTTGCTTTTTTAATAATGATCGATTTTTATTTTAAATGTTTATTTATGCTTGTTTGTTGATCTGCTTGGCTGCAAGCAAGCGCGGGAAATTCTTAACAACATCATGAAATAGATGCGTTGAATAAATTAGTCGAAGCTGGCAATGCTGACTTGTTCACTTTGTTGCAGAGTAAGTATTTTAAGGTTAGGCATATTATATATTAAAGTATTTATTTTTATGATATATTTTTATTGGAATGTAGAAACTATCATAAAAAAATTTAAATATTAACTTTATAGGTAGATAAAACAGAAAATATTTTCTTGGGTATCGGGATTTGTTTCATAAGAATACAGAGTAAGAAAAAAGTGACAATTATTATTTCTGTAAAAATTCTTCAAGAGCTATTTTTGAAAATGTTCATAAAAACGAAAAGGTGTGTTGAAAATTTTTGTAAACATGCAGTTTTCCGTAGAGTTCGAGTACAACATACATATGGGCATCTCCCAAAAAAGGTCCACCAAAATTGAAGAAAAACATTAAAATAAAGCACTCTAACAGCTTTAAACTTTATTTTTTTTTTTTATTTTGATTAGTATTACTGCTATGTAACTTGAATTGAACTTATTACAATTTATTTTTATTAAAATTTATAATGAACATCTGTACTGTATTTTACTACTGTGGAAAAATTTGTCGCGTCCGTGATGTCGCGTCCGTATTCGTGCTATATCTATTTAAAAAAAGGTAAGAGATAATTCTCATATTTCAAAAGTCTACGAAGAAAAGTTATCCTTTGACCTCCATTAACATGTATATTATATATAAAAAAAAATTCTCAAAATTAGCTAAATTTTGCATATTTCTATACCAGCTTAAAAACACTTCTGTTTTTCGTCGCGTCCGTTTCATTGTATGATTGCTTATTACTTTGTACTAATTTGTACTAAATCTTGCCAATATTTTTATAAAATGTAGTACTCTTTCATCGCGTTAGAACAATTAAAATACATATCGGCTCTTTTTGATTTTTTCTTGTTTTTCGAGTAATTAAAACCGTGCGAATGTCACGTCCGTGCCACTGGGAGATGCCCATATCCCCGAAGCGCTTGTTGACTTATAAAATAATTTTAAATTTTTGAAGTGAAACTTCTTTGGCGGCCAATGAAATTTCAAGGTCTCTTATTCGTGACGCTAGGCTAACGTTTTCAATTCATATGAAAATTTAAAAAAATCATTGCTGCTGCCGAGAATTGAACCCCGAACATCATTGCTTAAGAGTCGGAATCTATACCTTTACTCCATATAGTCACATGAAAATGATCAAACAAAATGTAATTAAAAGTGAACGCGTAACATACTTAAATTACATTAAAATTAACATTACATTATTAACATAACCGTAACATTAATTTTCATCCGAAAAGTATGCACGGAAAAAAATAGAAAAATAGCTAAAACAGGAGCAGAAGGCGTTCGTGAATATAGAGAGCAAATTAGGGCTCTTAAGAATGCAGCCGCAGCTGGGTCTGCAACTAATGATGAAGGTAGGGTGATTGCAACATCGGCTGAGTTCCAAAATGCATTTTTACCAAACATCAGTGTATTTTGGTGAATCTACAAAAAACCAATCCCCAAAAAACACACTGATGCTTTGTTAAAATGTATTTTGGAACTCAGCCATCATCTCAACAAAATTTTATAACCAACCAAGTTGATGCACTCAACAATCAACGTTCGCTGCTTTATGAGGCCCTCTATCAACATAGCAATTATTATGATCAGGAAGCAAAACCCAATAATGAACAAGATTTGACTCTGCTTTCGGAGACTCCTTCAACGAGTACTATGCAAATGCAATCTAACATTCAAAAAGTGACAATGTTGAGAAGACATTCGAAAGCAACTAAAACACCAACTGAGCTAAAACAAGGAACGAAAATAACTGTTATTTTACAATTTTCAAAAGAAAAAAATTGTTGAAAGACTTTTTCAAATATACCATTATGTTACAAATGTCCTCAGCCTCATGAATATTAAGTTCCTTTTAAATTTAAGACTGATTCTCTAAAAGTTAAAATTTAAGTGTTATTTTTTGCCTTGTATTTTTCGAGGAATTTTTTCGGTCAAAATTATCAAGCAATTAATAAATGTGTTTTTTTTAAAGGCCGCTTGACAGATTGAACTGTTGACACCATGTGTAAAATGTCTCACCGATGAGATGAAAATAATGGCATCAACATTTTTTTAGGCGGTAAAATGACTTGATAAACTACCTGATATTTTTGACCGAAAAAATAAACTGCAGAAAATAACTGTTATTTTCGACCTATGAAATAAAAGTCAAAAGTAACTGTTATTTTTACCCAAAAAACTATAAGGCTCAAAATAACTTTTATTTTTGTCGGAAAAAAAAACAGATATAAAAATTAATATGTGACACTTTCGATAAAAACCATAGCCGATACGGCCCCTGCATGCAAATATTGAATCAACAGATTATTATTCCATTTCGTATTGATTGAATTTCTTTTCAGATACTTTCTCTCTCTATTTCACACTAAAATCTCTCTTATTTCTTACTTTTAAAGAAGTTTCACTTCTGCCACGTGTACGTTGCTACACGCGAATTTTTTTTTTTTTGTTTTTTTTTGCAAATGCAATGAATTTTATGTAAAAAATTTAACAGCATTTTCTAGTACTCACAAAAATTAATCAGGGTAAAGACAATGTACAAAATCAAATTTCTTTAAATAATTGTTGTATTATACGATAAGATACGAAATAAAATTTTTAATTCGTTTTTGCAACAAAAACCAGGTTCTTTTTGAAACCTTTTTGAGAACTTTATATATTCAAAAGCAACGAAAGTCAAAACTTTCCATTTCGTATAATTTTTTTCTCATACTTAGGATGAGAAAAGAATAGATCTGTTTCCGTACGCACTTCAAGTAAAGTTCGAGTAGTAGAGAGAATTTGACTATCTGTCAAAATGAGAAAATGTGTCAAAAACTACGGAAACGGTTTCAAGTAAGTTTCAAGCACAACAGCTGTTTTTTTGAAAGCAATAAAATTTAATTGCGTTGTTTTTGTATTTAAAACACTTTCGTAAGTGTTATTTTAACTATTTATAATAATATGCTATCCAATTCCATAAATTTGTTTCACAACACAACGCAACAATTTAATTTGATCACTTTGACAATCAGCTGTTCGAAGCTTCAGATTTGTGCTCGAAGAAATGTTTCAAGTAAAGTTCGAGGCATAGAGAGCGACAAAAAGTGACATTCTGCTTGTTCTTCTCTCTCGAGCTGGAAAAATGTGTACGGAAACTCTTTCGAATAACTTCAAGTTACTTGAACTGAGTACTGAAACAGACCCAATGAGAATTTTTAATTTGACATAAATTATCCAGCCCAATCATGAATTGAGTCATGAGGAAATACTGGCGAATTTTCTTCTTTTTGTCTTCCCACTTATTCTGAATAAATCCCGGTCGCGGTATTTCTGCCTTTTCACTTTCCGACTTGTCTAATCAATCTTCGAAAACGGTAGAAATTTCTGTGGTGAAAAAAAAACGCTTAGAAAAGGAAGAAAGAATTGACATTTGATACGAGTTTTTCCACAATAAACAAGTTAAGAAGTATGCAAAAAACATTACAACTATTTTGATTATTCTAAAGTAAAATAAATTTTAATTGTAAAATTCGATAATAAGAATTCGGACATAGATTAAGTCAAGGATAAGGATTAAGATTTTTACAAGGATTATAACAAGAATTTGAACAAGAACTATGTTTTGGACAAGTCAAGACACGACAACGATGGGGATAAATATACAGTTACGGACAAAAAAATAAGGTCAATAAAAACATTCTCCGTTTTAATCATATAAAGTAAAGACCAGTAAAAAATTTTTTTTTAAAGAATGCTATTTGAATATAGATTTCAATTTTTATAAGTTTAACAGAAATACTTAGTCTAAAAATAATAAAAAAAATTAAAAATTCATTAATACTTCACTTATATAATGGACAATAAAATAGGGTCACTTTTTAAAAATCATAAAAAAGTACCTAATACTTAACATTTATAATCCCGAGTGACATAAATTTTCATTAAAAAGCTAGTATTTTTAGATATCCTTTATTGTTCAAAACCGCTCGACATCTTTTAGAAATTGTGTCTACCAAAGCCTGAAAGTACTTTTGGCTATAGCATACCAAGCCCGTTTGACATTTTCCCACAACTCCTCTTTGTTGTTGAGCTTTATTGGTTCGATTCTATCTTTAACTATTTTCCCACAAGTTTTCGATGGGATTCAGGTCCGGAGATTGGACTGGCCATGACATAACGTCCCCTTTTTTTGATCGAAAACCACTGTTTTGCTAGACCCAAAGTGTGTTTCGGGTCGTTATCCTGTTGGAACTGCCATTTTAAATGCGGACGTCAAGATATTTGTCCATATTTTCTTTTATCCAAAAAATAGGCCCTACATCATCCCATCAAAAACATCCCCAGACCATTATATTGTTCCACAGTCGTGTATGAAGGTGTTGGTGGTGTAACGTGGGTTAAGTTTTGCCTTTTTTGGACGTCTTACACAAGTTTTTCCATCATTCCCAACTAAATTAATTTTTGTTTCGTCAGACCATAGTATGTTGCTCCATTTTTTACCATTAACTGGACCGTTCCAATCGAATTGTGATTTTGCAAAATCGGATATCATTTTCTTTTCATTAAATTCTTCACATATGCTTCATTTCGAAAAATATATTTCCAAAAATACATATTTAACAATCGGATAAAGATCTGCTGAAGAAAATAGCTGTTGCCATAGCAAAATTAATCACCTAAAGCGTCCTCAAAATTTCTGATAGAGGTATCGAAAACATTCAAAGTACACAACATTATTATTTCTGCTTCTACCCAAATTCACTTTAAAGCCTTTAGCAAAACCATATCTAGGACCAACTTCTCTACAAATAGTCAATAAAATCCTGAAATTAATACCGAAAGTATTTTCTAGACCTTATATTTAAATAATTAAAAATATTAAACAAAAAGAAAAATTGAATACATTTGCTTTAAAATAAAAACAATTTTCTCGTCATTTTAAAGTAGTATATATTTTTTTTGGAAAAAAAGACTTCTTAAAACCTATACAAAGTCCTTAAAGTCTAAACATATAATTATTCAGAAAACGAATAAATTTATAATATTTACAACTCTCTCTGAGAGAAACAAAAGAAATTCAATACAGTACAAATAAAAAAAAAATTCACAAAAGAGACACTTTCGTTAAAACGAACGCGGATCAATCAATCACCTTCCCAATCATCCCATCAATCATCCAAAACTTCTGGTTCCTGCTTGATGATATGCGGTTGCGGCGTCACCAGATTATTTACACCCATACCCGGTGGTGCATTCACCATTGTAACACGCATCAGATTGGCACTGGAACGCGTCAAGGCACCACGATTTATGGCAACAGTAGCGGTGGCAGGTGTTGCGTTACGCACTGTCGATGAGATAGAGGCGCAAATATTTTTGGGCGCCGCAACCATGGTGGTCAAGAGTGTGTTGGCGCCACCAAGACTTTGTGGACTTTGCAGCAGGCTGTTTAGGCGGCGTATCATGGCCAAGTCAGCAGCATTAACCACAGTCATAGTGGGTGCTATGGCAGGGCAAATGCTGTGCGCTGCTGATTTGGCAGCTGCAGCTTGGCAGGTATTGGAAAATGTTGTCGTTGCTGTGGCTGTTGTTGTTGTGGAGTTGGGCGAGTTTTCAAAAATATCGCTTATCACCTCATAAATGCGTCGCTTGAAGAGAATCTTTTGACGAAAGTCCATAGCTTTCATCTCGGGTAGCAGACCCTGTAGGAAAAGCGAGTCGAATTCAGAATCTGCAGGCGCTACTTGCTCTGAAAACTAGAAGAGTTTTAGAAGAGAAGAGTTTTATTTAAAAAGTTCATATTTTAAAAATTTTCACACGCACCTTTTGCTCGACAACACTTGCCGGTCGTTCTTGTTCGATGCCACTGCGACGTCGTTTTTTTGGCGGACAGGCTATGGGCGTAACAGCCACCGGCTCCACAACTTTTTCCTTCTGTTCCAGCTTAACAGCTTCATTGGATTCTGCGACACTGCTAGTACTGCGCTCCTGTGGCTCCTGAGACTCTTCACCATCTTCGTCATCTTCGTCGTCATCGTGAGCAAGCGTAAAACCATCGAATGTATCCTCGCCCACAGACACCTCAATCACTTCGCTTTCCTCACCGGCCGACGAATAGGCATTTGAGCGACGTGGGATTGGTATGCCGGGCGTGATGTGACGCGACAGAAACTGTAGCTCTTCATGAAGATAGTAGGGCTTAGTGCGATTGGCACTGGCAGGTATTTTGTTAACATTGATGGAGCGCGCAAAGGAGGTGCGTATGTTGCGCCAGCGTTCCTTGCAAGAGGGTACTAAAGATGGTAAGTTGGTGAAATTATTTAATTAACAAACGCACAATTATATAGCATACTTAATATAAAAAACAAATTTGCAATGAGAAAATCAACAAATTTTATCGATAACCTTAGCGATAATATTTTATGATAAAAAAAAAATTAAAAAAAAAAAATTCAATTACCGATAAAATTAAGATTTTTAATATTCATTTAATTTATGAAAATAAAAAAAAAATAGTTTTAAAATATCGATATACAATTTTTATTGAAAACATTATTAAATAGAAATAGTGTAAAAAGTAATACTAATAGTAATAGTCATAGCAATAGTATAAGTATAAATAAGAGTACTAGCAATAGTAATAAGTATTTGTAATAGCGATAGCGATAGAAATAGTAATAGTAATAAGTAATAGTAATAGAAACAGTAAAAGTAATAGTTATAGTGGAAGTAATAGTAATAGAAATTGTAACAGTAACAGCAATAGTAAAAGTAAAAGTGTAAGTAATAATAATAGTAATAGTTAAAGGAATACTAGCACAAATATAAATACTGATTGCACTAGTAATTTCATAATAATATCAATAATACTAGTACTAAAAGTAACTGTTATAAACGATCGATAAATAATTTATTAAAAAGTTTTCGATTCAGAAGTTTTCATCAACTTCGAAGTGCACATAAATGATCAAAATTTTTGCATCGTCTTATACAAATTTTCATCTCAAAACTTCTGAAACAAAGTTAAGGTAAAAATATTTGAAGTATCGATAAGCAATAAAATATTTTTATGTCATACAATTTGATGATCTTTGAAAGTTTCTATCATCAAAAAGTTTATAATATCGAAAAAGTATCAATTCAAACTATTATACAAATCGATATTTTAACCAATCAAATTCAGAATAATAATAATTTTTAACAGATGATTTTATTGTAAAGGAAAATTTATCGATTTCAAATGATTTTTTAATGACTAAAGGCTTTCTTACTAACGATATTTGAGTTATCACTAAACTTTTATAACTTTGATATTTTTTTTCAAAATATTTATGACCAAAAATAAATACTTTTAGCTGAAAAGTTATCGATTTGTAATAAAAATAGCTTAAAAAAGATCCCAATAATTTGCAATAGATATTTAAAAATTATTTATTAAAAATTTTTACTAAAATTTTTACTACTTTTTTTGTAGTATTTTACCGATTGAAAAATGATATGTAGTATTATACCGATTGATTTTTGAAATATCGATAAATTGTCGGAAAAATATAAATTGTGCTTTTAATATTATGTAACACAACTTTAAAAAAGTTTTTTGTTCTTTTAACTTTAAAAGAAAATTGTTCTATCAAAAAATTGTAATTATCGAATTAATGTTAGAAATTTATGCATATTTTTTGCATTTATCACCGCTGGCATGCAGGTTAAGTGTGAAAATCGATATCAAAATAATCGATATTAACTGTTTTTCTTTAATAACCCATTGTTTTTGAACAGTCGCTGGTCAGTTTAACGATAAAATAAAAATTGGAATTATCAATTTTCTTTACAAAATATGAATTGAGCCAAAAAAATTATCGAAACTATGAAAATAAAATTGATTGAAAATGAAATACTGATTAACAATCGATATAAGAGTTAAAAAATTTTATATTAACTTCTTGCTTCATTGTTTTTGAATATTTAATTTATTTTTAAATATCGATAATATATAATTCGATTTCGATAATATATTATTGAAAAATCGATATATTATCGAAAAACTAAAGAAAAATTTTTATTTACGGTTTTTTGAAAATTTAAGTTTTATAAAAAGTATAAATTATTGAGTTTTAACATTTTACTTATTTATAAGAAGTTACAGGGTAACTATCGCTGTTTAATAATTGATTTGAATGAGGGTAATATTGATCAATCGACTTTGAATTATGTTTTTTAATAATCAATTTTTAAGTTATCGATAAAATAAGGATTTTTAATAGAATTTGTTTTCCAAAATATATAACTCTAGCCAAAAAACTTTAGATTGAAAAACTATAGATTGAAATTGACTCAAAAGAAATCAATAATTTACAACCGATGTTAGAGCTTACGTCATTTTTACGTCATTGTTTTAAAATAATTGCCCAATTAAACAAAAAACATAATAATTAATTGACAATAATGATAAATAATCGAAAAATATTTTTTTAAAAATTATTTCTATCATCGAAAAATTTTATTTAGCGAAAAATAAGTTTGTGATAAAATGTTAAACTCTTAAACAGTTACATTTAAAATTCTTATTTTATCTTTTAATTATTACAATTAACTAATTTTTCATTGTTGAAAACCAACAAATTTCACTCAAACAATGAAAAATTTGTAATATTAATTATTTAAAGATAAAATAAGGATTTAAAATATTATTATATCTTTCCAAAATATAATTTCCAAATAACTGCTAAGCCAAAAAAACATCGATTGAACATAAAATTAACTGAAAAATAAATAAATAATGAACAATTGATACAAGAGTTAAGCAAAAACTATGGATAACATGTTTTGACGTCATTTGTTTTGAAAAATAATCCATTTTTAAAAACAATCGATGATAAAACTATCGATCGAAAAATAAAAAAACACACTTTTGTATTTTTTTTTTTTTGTAAAACTATAGAAACGGATTTTTAAAATTTTCTTTAACCCTTTCTTTCCCATGTTTGCCAGGTGGCTACCAAAAATAGATCAATATTTCGACTATTTCGATCGTATGCTGGATTTTTTTATCTAAAAATTGTATTGTTAAATATCCTCCAAAAGTTTTCCGTTTTAAAATGCAAACTTTTTTGGCAATACCGAAAACTTTTGCAATTTTTGTATTGAATATTTCTTATTTGGTTTATTGGTGTTTCGCGATTATTGTTTAAATAAAAAACAAGTTTCGTGTAGCACGTTATTGTATTAAAAATTATGTTTTTCATTAAAAAAATTTCCTCAAAATTTCTTAAAAAAATTCCTGGAGGTTTTGGAGGTTAATGATTCACAGGAGAAATGTGCAAATGACAGTGATGATAAATATGAGATTTTAGCATATATAGGACAGTCCGAAACCTTGGTTGTAGGTAATACAGATGAAGCTGCTATATTGACGACATTTTGTTTATTTCAAATAAATTAAAATGTTCTCAAGTAATTGAAATATTTTAGAACAAAATGACTTCGAAATTAGTTTTGAGGAGGACCAGGCAGGAAAAAGCTTGTTTTCCTTGATTTTTTTAAAAAAATTCCAGTAACCATATATGTGAAGGACAGAAACTCAATTGCACACAGGCCATGCACGCAGAGTACTCTGCAAAGTTGGTCGAAAAAAGAGAACTAAAAACAAAAAAACAAATTGGCCATTTCAGCCCTTGAAAGGACTTTGACCGAGCTTCTTATGATTAATTGTGTTGTGTGTGTTGTTAAATGTTTGCACACAATTGACCGAGAACTGAACCTACATGTTTTATGCCGACTCCGAACGGCTAAAGTTCATGTTCTCAAGAAGCTTAACATGGCATTATTTACTCTCTGAGGTTTGCCATTGTCTGCAGAGGGGTGGTGACCGATAAGAAAAATTTTTTATTGAAAAAAAAAACTTTTCGCCGCGGTTGGGGATCGAACCCGGGCTCCAAGCATGCTAAGCCACACACTTAAGCTGCATGCCACGGTTAGAGAGAACTGCTGTCAGAAACTCTTGCCGACCAAGGAACATGCTAAGTGCAGAGTAAATTGGAGCAAAGACCATAAGGAATGGGACAGTGGAGTTTGAAAACGCGTTTTTTCAGATGAAAGCACATTTCAGCATTTTCCAAAAAGTCGGAAGACAGTTTGACGTCATGCATCCGAAGAAATTAATATGGATTGCGTCAATGATCAACTTATTGTATTGTGGTGATGGTAAGCTAACTATCTAGGGAGGCATATCGGGGTATGGTAAAACAGATTTGCATATTGTGACGGGAACGGTCAACTCAGAAGAAAACGTGAAAATTTTAATAATAATCTAATTCCTTGATTATCTGATTCCATTCGTGGAGGAGGAAATTCTTTGAGAGAAGCTATTTTACAACAGGAAAACGCCCGCCCACACACAAGTCGAATCGCAACGAATTGAATCGCTCAACAAAACATTCATGTTTTACCGTGGCCTGTTCGCAGTCCTGATCTGAACTTATCGAAGGTGTTGGGAGATAGAGTTGCCAAAAGGAAGCCAAAAATAGTTCAAGAACTAAAAGAAAACGTAATCATGGAGTGGAAATGCATTCTTTAAGATATATTCCATAATTTATTCCTTGCAATTCCAAGAAGAATGCCTTAAGACCAGTGGCGTAGCTAGGGTTGGTGGCAACCGGGGCGTAAACTAAATTGTACACCCCTTTAGAAGATTTTTTTTTATAAAATAAATCGATAAATCTTAGTACATATTTTCGAATCAACCTCTACAAAAATGACATATTTTAGACGAGATTAAAAAAATAAACAAAACTATGCTATCTATGAATATTTGATAAAAGAAGTAAGAATCTAAAATTTACAGAAATTGAAAGAATTTTTTTCTGAATTGTTCCAATATTTTCGTCTACCGGGGCTTATAAGTTGTGAGAGAAAAATTTACTATCATTAAACCACACAATATCAGTTTTAATAATTAAAGAATTGAAGTTATAAAAACTTAAGTTAGTTTAATATGGAAAACTTTGAAAAATTTTCGAAAAATTTTGCATAATTGAAGAAAAAATAGAACCTGGAAGC